>JAVRXN010000011.1:11190344-11469479 GCA_033556935.1 Timema podura
AAGCAGAGCTGTCTGGGAACTGTGTTCATAGACTGAACAGAAGTACGGTTGGACATTAGCAAACACAAATGAGAATGTTAGAAAGAGAGAACGTGATTCTGTATGATGAGTGTCAGTGCGGCCTTTACACCAAACAATGTGCAAGATACTGATGCAATCACTTGGAGGGAGTCAAGAGTGACAGAAACTTATGGGATGGTCATGATGCAGCTCATGATCTGTTCAATGACAGCTGACACCATATCTCACAAGATCCAGAGAAGTGACATAGCTGCTGAGTTTCTTGCTCGATTTGAGACAAATGAGGATGACTTCCTTTCACAAAGCGTGACATGGATTCCCTACTTTGTGACAGAAACAAAACCTCAATCTATGTAGCGGTATTACACAACTTTTCAAAGACTTGAAGGAAATGATCCAGAACATAGAACCAAAAAACATTTTTAACGTCAATGAGAAAGGTGAACGGTGCAGTGGGGGAAAGCTTAGTAAAGATCGAACAACACTGTTAGTTGGAGCAAATATGTATGGTTCTGAAAAGCTGCCATTGTTAGTGATTGGAAAATCTGCTAACCCATGTTGCTTCAAAAATGTAAAATCGAAGCCAGTGGAATACGAGTCAAATAGAAAAGCATGGATGACATGTGATTTGTTTGAAAAATGGCTTTTAAAAATCGACAAACAGTTTGGCAAACAAAATCGGACAATCCTTTTATTCAATGACAATTGCAATACTCATAACAAAAGTTCCTCTTTTGGAAAATGTAAAGGTTATTTTTTTCCCGCCAAATATGACATCGGTTATTCAACCTATGAACCAAGGAATAATTAAGAACCTAAAACATTTCTACAGACAATTGTTGGTTGGAAAAATTCTTGCTGGAGATTTGTCTACTCAGAAAATTTCACTTGACGTTCTTCAAGCCTCAAGAATGTGTAAGCAAGCGTGGGACCAAGTGAAAGTTGAGACCATTAAGAACTGTTTTTAAAAAGCTGGCTTTATCAAGAAAGAAAATGATGGAGAAACTGTGACTGGATCTGCGCCAGCTATTGACAACTTGGAGGAAGTTACTCCTGATCCTGCTAGCTCATACGTAGACTTCGTCAGCGTGGACGAAGATGTGGCAGTGTGTGGTGAAGTTACTGATGCAGACATCGTCGTTGAAGTTCTCAAAGATAACATCCAAGATGAGGATGGAGCATCTGGTGATGAAGAGGACAATTCTTCAGTAGTTCAGGAAAGGCCTATCTCGAGTGTGGCAGAAGTCAGGGACCATATCCAAGAACTCAGGTTTTTTTTTTGAAAGTTGCAGCAATGTAAGTGATTCAATGTTCCAGTCAATAGATAAATTAGAATCTTACACTATGACTGAGAGACTTATATCTGGAAAACAAATTAAAATCTCTGACTTTTTAAAGAAATTGTGAACAGATTATGTCCAAATACGTTAAATAAAGTTTTTGAGCTTGGTTGCAAACTTAACTGTGTTTCATTTCAATTCCTTTTGAGAAACTTATTTGATTCAAATTTTTGGATAGTTCGAATTTTTTCCTGGTCCCTTCAAGTTCAAATTATCCAGGTTTCATTGTAGTTCATAAGCATAAAACTCGAATGGGTAGTAAGACGTAGTGCTAAAAAAATGTAGCCATCACAATACTGTTAGAGTTTGTTGCCATATCCATCGTAAAGTCTGGCACTAGCAGATTTCCATCCGTTTTGTCCAATGAATAAATGGATCGAAGGTTAGGAATGATGCCGAGGTTATTGGGAAGGTTAAGACAAGGCTCAGAGGGATTTTTCTGACAAGAAATAAAGACTCTTGTCTCTAGAGAGTGGAACTCTGTAAAAAATATGGAGACTAGGTGTAAAAATAAAGCTTGTAAATAAGTTACTGACTTTCCTACTTCAAGCTCAATGTGTCTTCAATCATCTTTAGCCGGGAAACAAATATGTGAGGTACATTATCACACGGCACACATAAATAACACAAAACAAATGTAGTGTGTACTCACTCACATGTAGTACATTGCTGGCTTTCCCTAATACACCTAGAGATAGGGTAAAATAGCATTAATTTTCAGTTTTTTTAGCATTAATTATTGGAAATTTAGCGTTTTGTGACCTAATTTAGCATTTTGTAGCAAAATAGGTAAAAATATCTTTCGTCAATGTTTTTAGGGCCTATACAAAGGATTTATGATAAAAGCAATGACTAAAGGAATGTGGCGATTAGCCGGATGGGCTGTAGAAGGCACAGTATGCAAGTAAAACCTGAGCTGAAGCACACAGACGAGTGAAACTCAATGATTTTTTAATCACTTATTTCCGCTGAAAAACATCGTTTTATAGAAATTCTCAGCATTTTATTTAAATGCACAGCATTTTCAGGGAATTCACGTCTATTTCGCTAAATAGAATAATTTAGCTAAAATACTCTCAAAATCACGTTTTTCGCGTTAATTCGCGAAATAAAAATCGCTTTTAACATGCCATGAAACGCAAATAAAACTTATAAATACCCTATTTTCGACCCTTTTTTTCCTTTTCGCATTTTTCGCAAAAGCGAATTTACCTTATCTCTACTAATATAGCTAATGAACATCTGCATATAAAACCATTTTTAGCTGCAATGGTGGTCACATAGTATTAGACAACATTCTCACAAAAATTAGATTGTCAATAATTAGGAGGTCAAGGTTAAAATCTTAATCGGATACAATCAGGTTGGTCTTCCCATCGTCTTTGCATACTGGTGTGTATGCACCTCTTCTATTTAAGCTATTATTTTTCTCACGGTGTCTTACCACCCATTCGGGTTGTACGCTAATGTACTAATTGAGTTAGAGATGAGAAAGGTTAAATTTAGAGGAAGTGTACCTGCATTTGCGCAGAGGAAGTGGAAAACCACCCTCAGTACACCCGATCGAGATCGAACCATGATCACCCCTACATCGGTACTCTAGTCCAGCGGTTCCTAAACTGTGGTACGCGTACCACCAATGGTACATACAATTATTCCTGGTGGTACACCACGAGAATCCAAACAATCAGATAACAGTCGGAAAAAGATGAGCCTCATCAAATCCTATAAATATACTTGTACCCAGTCTAACCAGAAGTAAAATAGATTTAAACAGTGTTTGGAGGGGGGGCAACACCGATTCTAGCTCAGAAAGCGGTGCAGTCTTGAGCGTAATTAAAAATGTACCTAAATAGAACATATTCAGCATTATCTTAAAGGTACTCCAAATTTCAGAAATTGTTGGGGTGGTACGCCATTCAAAAAGTCTGGGAACTGCTGGTCTAGTCTACTCTGAGAGTGACACCTTTGACCATGCTGCCACCGAAGCAGGTAAGCCATTAATAACTGTGATGTTAAATGTAATATGATTGATCGTACCTCAATTATCCTAGCCGGCCATATTTAGCCTACAATCAAGTTCACATGGTAAGTGACAACATGCATCAGAGCTCTCATCTTAATTTGGCTGTGTGTGGCGCTGATGGATGCTTACAAGCAGAAGTTATTAAAAGATTATTCTGTTGTGTTATTTATTGTCTTTTGACCTTTTTTTGGATCTCGGTGGTGCAACACGGCCTACTATCAGAAAATTACAGATGTTATTATTTAGGCAAATATGCCAATTCAAATTTGACCCCTCCATACTCACCCCATGGTAAAGCTTTGAACTATTCTGTCAATACATAAGAAAATGTTTATATCATATAAATATACATACTATTTAAGTATATATTCTAACTATCCCTGTAAGCTCGGTGGGAAAGAATGTGACCCCCCACCTCTGAGTTAGTTCCCAAATAACCCAACTACTGTAACAAAGTATTGTGGTACTCACTCTCCCAGACTTCTTGACACAACCATCTGCTCGTGCAACTGCAAGAGGTTGATGAGTTCAGGGTGAACCCTAGCCAGGTTGGCAGCTGCCTTTATGTACCTGGGGACGAAACCAAGCCCATCACAGTTGTCATGGTTACTAGCGACATCTGTGACTGCACTTACAGGGCGCTCTAGGTAACTCAGTCCTCAACTGCCAAGTTGAATAAACTTTGGCCAAACCCAAGAGTCGTCCAATCTCTCGGAAGTAGTTGATCAGCATCTAGAATCTTTTATCTTTTTTATCAGAGCCAAGGCCAAATCTAATACACATTTTGTTTAACAATGAGGTGACCCAATGGCTAAATAATTGTATAGTAATGGAATTGATAAAAATAAATAAAAAGGAATATTAAAATAACTCTTCTCGTTTTGTTTCATAAAGGCAACAATGCCGAAATATTACTCAATTTGTGTTAAAATATATGTTTAAATGTGTTTTGACTATTTTTACTATAGAAGATAGAAGAAAGAAAAAAAGATGTCACCTTTGCACATTGGATTCTTCTCACATTTTTACTCTTTCCCTAGGTGGGGTTTCTTCTTTAAATTTACATTTATCAGTTTATTTTTATCAATTTCCATTATTATGAAATAATACATATTTTGGTAACTACTGGTTTGTAAAACTCACCCTCTGTGTGAGACAAGACATCTACATGATCATAAAATACAATATATGTAGGGTGGGGGTGACAATGGGCCTACTGAGCTTGGCAGGGAATGGAGGGGTAACGGGAGGAGGACAATGAGACAGAGGTCTGTGTCGAGTTGTGGTCGAAGAAGAGTTTCCTGCATGACCTGCCCCTGCTTGCCACATGTTGACTGATAAACTGGGACCATTACTTTACTTCCATTAGGTGTTTGGACAGTATATCTTTAAGAGAATATCTCACATTCGATGATATTGTGCACACAATTGAACTATTCATTCTGACATAGTTGGCAAAGTCACCGTGAGTATCTCTCTTTTCCGTGTAAGATCTTCTACAGGATGATTGTTTTCTTATGTTTATATTGCACAGCAACACTTGAAAACTTTGCATTTCTGCATCAGCATCAGATTGAGATCTAAGGTCCACATATTGCTAGATAACCATCACACACATGTGCATGTGTGCTGCTCTATGTCTCAATGTGTGCTTGGATTAATACCAATATCTTTTCGTCTAAATTAATACAGCCTAATTCACTAGCAGTAATTTATTCCAAACAGCATTGGCTACATTTCATTTAGTCTAAGTTAATTTGATTTAAAATGGATTTTGCATCCAAAAAATTTTTAGAAACAAAACTTGTTCTTATATTATTAACCTTTGAATCCATGAATCTTTAAGAATGTTTTAGAGCTAAGGAATTTAAAAGATATAAAATTAAATTATCTATTTTTTAAATTAAATCTGATTTTTAGTTATTGTTTACAAGTTGTTCATCCCAAAATAATTAGGGGGAAACCTAACAACTAACTCCCAGACTATGAATTTACTCCCTAAATGACTGTTATAAGTTAGTATTATTTATAATTTTTATAGCGACTATGACAAGGAATTAATGTGGATAAAATCACAATTGAAGGGGGGAAAAAATCATGCCAATGTGGGTAAGTTAACTTTTAATGTTTATCATGTTTTCTAAGATTAAGACTCAGTTTCAGAGGTAATACGAAGAAATAATTGATTCAAACCATCTCAACATGGGTGTAGTACTTTTCAGCTTTTAATATAAACATACCTGGCTTCAGTGGATGCATGGTCAAAGCTGTCAGTCTCGTGTTGGACTAGAGTGCAGATGACAGGGTGATTGGGGTTCAAATCTTGGTCGGGTATACTGAGGGTGGTTTTTCCAAAATGGTTTCCCACTCTTCCTCCACACAAATGTGGGTACACTTCCTTTAAATTCAACCTTCCTCATCCCTAATTCATCAGTGTAGTTAGTACATATGCATACAACCTGAACATAGGTAGTAAGACGAGGTGCTACATATATATATATAAACATGTGAATGAACATCAAAATATTGTAAGAAGAGTAGTGTTCTATTATGCTTGTCATATATCTGCTCTCTCTCTCTTTCTCCATCCTTGTTTAGCAGGTAGCCTGCCAGCCTCACTGCCAGGGGAATGAGAGGGGTCAGAGGGGAGCATATAGACATACAGAAATACTTATTGGTTCTGGTTCCTGTTCAGGTTCTCCAAACAAGAATGACTTACTTATCAGGATCTTGGTCAAACTGGTACGCAGCGTCTGGCGACGAGAATGCATAGTAGTTTCCGTTCCATCGCAAGACTCCCATGTTCTGATTGGCGGGAATCAACGCACCGCAGCCCTCAACAAATGTCCAGGCACAGAAACCCAAATACTATAAAAAAACACAAACAAGTGAAGGCAAGCTTGGCTTTAAATTAAATTTGAATAATTATAGCTTGGTAATTCAAAACTCACTAACTTTTCAAACAACTCAATATGTTTTTGGTCAATTCTGTCAACCATGCCAGCCATGTAATTACATGGGAAAAAACAACTTGTTTACAATATAATCTACTCTTACGGAAATTTGGTAAATTCCAATAATCCTCCTCAGTGATCAAACTCAACCCAGTAGAGAGAGTTAAAACCATACTCTAAAATGTCAACTATGATATATATTTATAAAATGGTGCTGGAATCTTGTTTATGCAGGAGTAAGCAATTAAGAATTATTATTAAAACCATTGAAATTTGGATAATAATATTATTGTTATTATTATTGTTATTATTGTTATTATTGTTGTTGGTGTTGTTATTGTTGTTATTATTATTTTTGTTATTGTTATTATTGTTATTGTTGTTATTATAGTTGTTATTATTATTGTTATTATTATTATTGTTATTATTATTGTTATTATCATTGTTATTGTTATTATCATTGTTATTGTTATTATCATTGTTGTTATTGTTATTATTAGTTGTTGTTGAAGTTGTTGTTCTTGTAGGTGTAGTTGTTGTTATTGTTGTGTTTGCAGTTGTAGTTGTTGTTGCAGTTGTAGTTGTTATTATTAATTAATTAATATTGTTATTATTAATTATTATTAATTATTATTGTTAATAATTAATTATTAATTATTGATTATTAATAATCAATTAAAATAATTGATTATTAATCATTAATTAATAATTTATTATTATTATTATTATTATTATTATTATTATTTGTTCTGTCTTACGACAGGTCCATTCCTATCATCAGTGAACTTAAACCACCTCTGCCTCCTCCTTCAGCTCCCAGAAATGTCTTCTTTCCTTCAAGTCATTTAATATTGGAATCCTCTTCCTTCCTAAGCTCCTCTTTCCCTCAACCTTTCCTTCTATGACGTCGTGCAGAAGACAGTTCCCTCTAAGGATGCGTCCGATCCAGTTTGCTTTGTAATAAAGAATAACATCCATAGTAGTTCTCTTCTTAGGACTTCTTCCTCTGTCACCTTGTCTATCCACTTTGTCTGTCTTCTCGAGTCTTCTCCAGCACCACATTTCAAAGCTCTCCATCTTCCTGAGAGTCCAAGTTTATGCTCCATATGGTGTGGAGTGTGACGTCACACTTCGCTCCATATGGCGTGGAGTGTGACGTCAAACTCCACATATCACCCGCGCTGGTTGAACTGTGAGCTCGTTGCGTGTGACGCTAGAGGGCAGATTGGCTGCCTTCCTCTCTGGCCTGCGCGCGGCGGGACGTCAGTGCTACTTCATGCACGGTCCGCGAGCTTTCACTTTTGGGGAAGTCAGGTCCAAACACTTGTACTGTGATTGACAATGTATCGTTAAAGTAACTAGAAAAATGACATGTCAGATGTGTGATTCAGAATGTATCGTTAAAGTAACTAGAAAAATAAAATGTCAAAAAAGGTGGAAAAGTTATATGAGTTCAATGATTTAAAAGAGTTACCTCATTATAAAGAGTTGTATGAAGAGTTAAATCATAAAAAGTTACAATGGCAAAACATAAATCAAACCTATACCGAACAAGTAGGCTACATACCTGAAGAGGTATGCGGTCAAAATCAGCGACTACACTGGGATCGACAACACCGCAGTTTATTGTCTTTCTGCGATGGATTGTTTGCCCCATGCTGGCCTCGAGTCGGTCTGCGTCTGTCAACACCTCAGCATCTCCAAGCATCATTTTCAACACTTCATTGTCCATGTGATCCATCACCTAGAAAATATACAAACCTTTTTAATATAGGAGTCAGTTTGGAGTATTCGAGGTTTGTGGCTTTAGCATGTGATGTCTACATGTGTGATTATGTATTCACCACACACAACCTGTACCTAACTTAAATTTCCTGTTCACATCATGTACCCTCCGTCGAGATTGAAAGGTAGCAACTTACTGGCTCACCCCCGCTAAGTATGTTATACCTCCTCACATGACTGCAGAATAGTTTGCCTAGCTACGCCCGAGGATGGAATTAGAGAAGGCCTTAAGTTCTTAAATTATTTCTTGACTGTTGGGAAGGAGTGATGGGGGAGGGGTTATGTCTTTTAGCGATGCCCAAATGAGTTGATTTACTAAGTTAATTTTAATTTACTGTTCTGATCATGATAAAAATCAATAATTATTATTTACATGCTTAGTCAGTAAATTATGTTTGCTCTCATTTTTTAGCTATTAAAAATCTAACCATGTCAAACGTTATTTTGGCACTGTTACCCACATTGATTGATCTTACATGGTAACATAAAGCAAGTCTCCGCTTTTCCAGAATATTCATTATGGTGTATAGCTAATTAGAAATTTATTAATGATTAATTATTATATTCCACACATGTAACGTAAATAACAGATTAACTCTAAAAGATTTTTATTTTATTTGTAAGAAGCCGTGTTTAAAAAAACTTTTGTAATTTAAGGGTCTCAATACTGATTTAAATATTTTATATTATTTCCGGGTAGACAAAAAAAAAGATATTTGATAAAATCTTATCTATTGCACATATTTTAGTTATAAAAGTGAATTTATTTGTTTCTTCAAAGTTATTATGACTGTGTATAATTTTGTGGGACCATAGTTCGATTCCATACTTTATTTAATGTTACCATAGAGGCTACAATATAACTATTAGTAAAAAGCTTTAGTAATTAATACTTTTATTGAGAAATGTTATAGTTTATTAAGTTTACGTTGATTATCATTTTCTAATAAATTTAATCTATAATGGTGATTATTATGTGTTTAATTTTGTTTATTTTTTTGATTATTTATGTGATTATTTTTGTCAAATCTATTTTTTTACTAAATAAATTCTGGAAATTCAAACAATAAAACTGGCATTGTCGTAGGCAAGTATTAATACAATATCAGAGTTAGGAAATTTAAATAATAATTTAAAAACAAGGATAAATATTGTATTTGGTTTACGAGCTTAAAACAACTTTACATGATATCTCTGCTTTTTTAAGGTTTGGAATGTAAATATATTTAAGTACAAAAAAATTATAGCTCTGTACTGTTTTTAAGAATGTATGTCTATAGCCAAATATTCTGGAACTTCATAACTGATTGCAGTGCATTTATTTCTTTCAATCAGGATGTCTGCTAAAGGAGCTCTCGCATTACATACAGTCAGTGTTTGATTTTCCTTTAAAAATTACGGCTAGATTTATTTATATCTGTAACTTAGGATCTCGGGAACCAATTAACCAATTGCAGTGCAGTTTTTACTTTTGTACTGAACCAATATCGAGGCAGGTTTTAGCATGATTTATGTATAATCAGGTGTTTCGGTGTGAGTCCCGGGGAAGAGGCAAACCGATTGCTTGTATACATTTATGGAACCACACAATTACTATGGGGTAGTTTTATTATTCTGTAGAGTATTTATCCAGGCATTTTTTACTATAGTAATTGTAATTGGGTGTTTTGGTGTGAGTCCTGGTGAAGTTTCAGCCGGATATTTGTATATTTCTATGGAACCACTTAACAACCGATTGCAATATAGTTTTTTTTAGTAGAATATTTATCCAAGCAAGTTTTAACATGATTTAATCATGTTTTGTGTTGTGAGTCTCGGTGAAGAACCAGCCGGATATTTGTGAACAACTAATTCCGTAGTTAATTATTTTCCGTTGGATATCAATCAGGCAAATTGCAGCATGATAGACTTAGATTTTGGGGTTCGAGTCCCTGTTAAA
Source organism: Timema podura (assembly GCA_033556935.1). NCBI lineage: Eukaryota > Metazoa > Arthropoda > Insecta > Phasmatodea > Timematidae > Timema > Timema podura. The sequence continues at coordinate 11,200,410 of JAVRXN010000011.1, forward strand.
GTTTCGGATGTATGTTGTGTATATAGATCAACGTAGTTTTTATATCCAGACAGGTTTTAACATTAGTTTAATCAGGTGTTTTGCTGTGAGTCCCCGGAAATACTGACAGTACTATCTATAATGGATTTTGTGGGTCAGCCGGAAGGGGAAATTCCGTTCTTCCGCGAAGAGGATAATATAGTCCTGAGGGAACTATAGGAGAATATTTATATGTAACATAATACTACCTATTTCAACCATCTTTACAACTAATTTCTGGGGGCTAGTGATGAAAAAGATACAAATTAAAGATGATGTAGCCACATTTGCTTGGAAGAAAGTTGGGAAAAAGTTTAGGAAAACTTGTCTCAATATTCCCGACCAGGACTAGAACCCTGTTTCATCCATCACTGTAAATGGACCATATGAGAAATTTTCTGTCCGCATTACTACCGATGCAGTAAAATATAAATTATTTACCGTATTTCCTAGAATATTTATTTTACTTTGTAGTTTTGGTTAATATAAGATATTGAATATTTTATTGTGTGAGTGTTTCGAGAATATATCACACTGGTCTATAATCTATGATTAATTTGAAGCTTTCTTTTTTAAGTTCAATCAATAATGTCTTTATTACAATTAGATTATCAACAACTCACAGACCCACCCCGGTGGAGTAGTTAGCTGACGCGCTAGTTTCCTGTTTAGCTCGACTGATGTGGATAGGAAGATAGAGGTTCTAATCTCGCTCAGGTGAATTGGGGTAGTTTTTACTGAATGGTTTTCCACTCTCCCTCCACGCAAATGTAGTTTCACCTCCTCTAACTTCAACCTCTCCAATTCCTAACACATTAGAGTAATTAGTACTTAGGCATATTACCAGAACGGGTAGTAAGACGCGGTACTAAAAAACACATAAAAAATCCAACCCTCAACAATTGCTTTAAACACTCTTTCATTGTCATATTGATTTAAGATTGACTACATGAAGGTTATTTGAGAAACAGTGAAGTTTTCCTGGCACTCAAACATATTAATAAATAGCTTGTTCTGTGTGTGCTAGCTGGCCATTAATGTCTATGTATAGCGTATAATAGTTAAATGGCGCTTGTCTAAAAGGAGGATGGATCACATTATTAACTTTATCAAGTAATGCACTAGCAAAATACTGACAGTTTCTAATGCAGTTAACATTCATACATGTTCTAAACATTTATGTTTTGCATTAAGCCAACAGTTATTACTGCTTCCAAGCTAATTTCAAGACCAAATAAATTATGTATTTCGTAGTCTGCGCTACAACCTTTATGTTAAAATCTCATTCGGAGTCTCATACGGAGTTTAACCTACGTGTGTTTATTTTTTAAATTCTATCATAATTTCTATAGTTATATTATCATAGTTTAAAACAGTTGTATACTAACAATGTTTTATTCTCTTGAAGGCTATATTTTTGTAGTTTATGAGTATTTTAAATTCTATGTAATAATGATTGGGCTAAAACAAGTAGACTCCACGTTGCTATGAAGAATTAGTAGTAGCTTAGACCATTAATTTTCGTCCACATTTTTATTTAATCAGATACATATTGATACAATTTAACATGTATAGATAGGCCTACAATCAGTTACAATTATATTAATGTGACAAATAAGTTATAATAATTATGATTGTGTCTAAAATATTTACAAAAAATATTTCGAAACATTTTCTTTATACAGATTGATATCTTGGATCCTAACTATTAGTTCAAACCCAGCTGAGGTCGATGAATTTTTCTTGAATGTTTAAAATATGTAGCACAACTTCATTCGGAGAGGAAGTAAAGTTGTCGGTGCCAAGTCGATTGTGGCATTTAAAAGAACCCTGGAAGGTGTGTGAAAATACCTTTCCCGGCAGAATTGGAAGGCTCTCTCGCTATTGCTCATAGAAATTCTCGTTTGCTGATATAATCACTCTGTGCATAACGTGAATTTTAAATACCTCAAATAAATAAAATAAATAGACTATTAGTTATAAATTACATCTAGGCTAAGGCTCTTTCACAGTGAAGTAATAACCATAAATAACTTTTTTGGTTAGCGAGTTTTGTATATTTCGTATATTAATTTATCAAAAAATAAATGTTTCTTTGCTTTGCATCTTATTTATCGTCCGGGCATTGCACATTACTATAATGGCGTAGTCAGGAGTAATGTAGCGTTACTAGCAAACTTACCCGCACGTGATTAGGTTAGATTTGAATATAGTGGGAAATTATTTAATAAAAACCTCCTTTAGTACACTATACCGGGATTTACCGTGCAGCCCAGGGCTCTAGATCTTGAAACGTTTGTGCTGTAAAAATAGGTGATGTCAGACTAGTGACTAGCCAGGCAGTTCTCCCCAGCCGAACACCTTGCGAGACAGGTATTGTCTGTCAAGTAGGGCAGAGATGACTAACACATGACACTAATGGCACGCAAAGTAATTCTAAGTTCCAACCTTAAGGTCACCGTAGATTAAATAAAATAAAATCTATTACATCAGAAAACAAATAGATCGGTTTTTTCGGTCAACTTCACTTGTTGCTAAAATTTGAATAACTTTGTTCATCCCCTATTTCAATCTCCAAATAGGCCTATTTTTTACTGTCCACGATGGGGAAAGAGGGCAGTAGTCAGGTAAGTTTTGAGGTTTTGGACTATAGCTACACGCACAATGCCAATAGCGTAGAATGTAGATAGTAATATGACAGAAAATAATGTTGGCCACCCCTGGAACCCTAATTTTGAAAGTTGCAAAAAAAAAAAAAACTCGCTACTCATTATCTCACAAATCGCAGGCTGTACCAAAACAGAGCCAATTTTGAAAGGTTGCTAATCTCGTGCGAGTTGGTGTGGCGTTGTTTCACTTGTGAATGAGTTTTCAATCTGACAACACTGTAAAACCTTGACGTACCAAAAGATTAAAGCGAAGGGATGCCACAATCCGCCATTCTACAAGATGCGTCACTGAAAGTATACACTATTATTGTATTGAGTGCATCATGTAATTCGATTTGTTTGGTTTTATTAGGAAACTGTCTTCCATTTGATTGCATCTAAGTTTACTGTCTCAAAAATGTCTCGGGTTATATAAGTATGAGTTAAACTTTCAGAATATTTCATATATTATTTAGTTCACTTGTTAGCGTGCTCGTCTGAATCTCAAAAATTCAATAGATCAATTCTAACTAGAGTACGTTTTAATATTATTTTGGAATAAAAAATCACTTGTTAATAATTTGACTTCAGTAAAACATTATTTTATATTCGCAACTATTTTTAAAACATAAATATGCACTAAATGTTGTTACTATGCAATTAGCTTAGCCTTATTTTTAAATATGTATATTTTTATATTATAAACCCAATAATTTTATTTTTAAATAATCAACAACATACAAAATTTCAAAATCAATGTACTGATTTTAATTTACAAACCTATTAAATTATTTTTAAATAAGAATTTTTTGGTATTCTACGTATGCTCAAATACCTTATATACTTCTATACAAAATTTTAAAACAAATTATATACTGATTAATACAAAAATTTAAAATGAAAGTTTTTTTTTCAGTCTGATAAATTTAAAAAAAATAATTGAACTCTCAAGATTTGAACACTTGAACTCTAGATCATGAAGATGTCACGTTGCCATCTGAGCCAAACTGACGCCCTTATGAAAATTTACTATTGAAAACCAATAGTATTTTTGGAATACTATTGAATTTTGATAGTATTTTAGAATTACTATAGGATTTTAATAGTATTTTAGAATTACTATAGGATTTTAATAGTATTTTAAAATAACTATTGGATTTTAATAGTTTTTTTAAAATTACTATAGAGTTTTAATAATATTTTATAATTACTATTGAACTTTAATAGTATTTTTGAATCACTATTGGATTTTAATAGTATTTTAGGATTACTGTTGGATTTTAATAGTATTTATAAATACTTTTGAATTTTAATAGTATTTTAAAGTTACTATTGAACTTTAATAGTATTTTAGAATCACTATTGGATTTTAATAGTATTTTAGGATTACTGTTGGATTTTAATAGTATTTATAAATACTTTTGAATTTTAATAGTATTTTAAAGTTACTATTGAATTTCATCAGTACTTTAGAATAACTATAGAGCTTTAATAGTATTTTATAATTACTATTAGGTTTTAATAGTATTTTATAAAAACTATTGGTTTTAATATTATATTATGATTACTCTTAGATTTTAATAGTATTTTATTATTACTATTAGTTTTTAATAGTATTTTACTATATTACTACTGAATTTTGAAGTATTTTTGAAGTAACTATCAAGTTTTAATAGTATTTTCGATTAACTGTTATGTTTTAATAGTATTTAAGAATTACTATTTAATTTTTATTGTTTTAGAAGGACTATTAAAATTTAATAATAGTTTATAATAACTATTAAATTGTCAATGGTAGAAATAAAAACTAATAATTTGCTTAGAGGTAAACAATATTGTTAATATTCTATTTACTGAGATAAATATAGTATTTGAGGTAATAATAGAAAAAATAAAATCTACAGTAAGATAATTTGTTAATTTCAAATAAAGTTTTAAATAGTAATATTTATGATTTCTGTACTAACTAATGAGATAAGTTTAGGTAGGTGTGGAATAGCTACTATTTTTGTAATTTTGTCTTTAGTGCATACTATTGAGAATTCAACAGCAAAAATATTGTATGTAAATATTTAAAATGAAACACAATAGTGAAAATAGTTGGCAAAAGATTTGATTCTTGTAGAATTTGTAGAAAAAAATACTCTCGAATTTTAGGTTACCGGTACCTACTTTACATAAATAACAAAACAATCAAAATAAAGGGTTCAAAGTGCAGACTGCAGTCGAAGGTGAAATGTAAGTCAGAACCTATTTCACGTACTAAACCAAAAATCGGATAAGTTACTACAAATAATAAAAACAATACTAACCACTTGTGATAGTATTACTAAGATATTATTTAGATGGTTTTAAAATCATAAATATTTAAATAATATCAATAAAAACATAAAATGGACAGAAATATATATTTTAGTACTAATTTGTATCACGTTGTTGAGATTTCCGGCCACCATTTACTATTCTGTGCGTGGTTTAAAAACGTCTTGCCGGTTCTATTATTTTCTCTTTCATTTTGTTTTATATGGAATTTAATTACGAAAAATGTTGTATTTTTGAATTTCCTAATGAGGCTAATTGTTTTTCGGTTGGATATTTGAAGTTTATTAGAAACAAACAAGCTACGACTATTTTCAAACCATCGAATGAAATATTTAAAGTTAGCTGGCCCATGTGCTCCATTAAATCTCCTCAACAAATGCTCAAGATGAAAAGTGTGGACTACAAATCAGTTCCTGCAAAGATCATAGCGGTTGGAAGTAAGTACTGTAGGCCCTATTGATTATGCTTATAACCACAGGCAGTAGCCTATACAATTAATGAATTTAAAAAAATAAGAACTTAGGCCTAGTGTTATAAAATACATTGATTGACTATTATTAGAGGAAAAATAAATAGGCCTCTTAAAGAGAGAGAAAGAAATAGGTAAGCTGGATTTGATAAGACATTTAGGTCTAATTAATTAAGCATTGAACACCAAAGTTTAATATTTTTATGAAAAATAAAGCTAATAAGCCTAACCTATTTTTAGCAGGGAGGGTTGGGGGTACTGTCAACTAATACAGATTGGTGATAATGCCCTATATTTTAACAAAATTAAACTCCTAGCCTAATTGACATTTTGATTATTTTACAAATGTAAGGCTAGGTTAATTTGGTTGGGAAAGTTAATTTAAAATTATAAACAGTATTATTTAATTATAGCAACTTACCTTAGTGGTCGAGTGGTCCAAACTTGTCAGTTTTATGTTAGACTAGGCCTCAAAAGACAGGGAGACCGAGGTTCAGGTGAACTAGGGATGGTTTTCAACTATCCCTCCACACAAATGCTGGCTAACTTACTCTAAACTTGAACTTTCAAGTTCTTAGGCTAACCTATTAGCGTAATTAGGCCTACTTAGGCAGGCCTAAATAGTACCCAAACATATAACCTATAGGCCTAATTAACTTTGTGCTAAAATAAAAAAATTGTGAATTAAAAACATCATGTAATGCTGTTCTTACATGGTGGCTACAGACAGGGAAAAGTTAGGGAAAAAGGGGAAATGTCATGGAACTTAACTAAAAATAAGGAAAAGTCAGGAATTAAAAAATATGTCTGAAATAGCCCATTAATTTTGCATCCAAACACTAAAATAAAAGTTAATAGTACCTAAATAAAATAACATTTTAATTTCTAAAATAACCGATAAAACTGTTTATGTTTAGTAGATACAAACTTTTTTTTAATATCTGACCAATAATAAATAAAACAAAAGTCATTGTCCACCATTAAAACTGGCAAACAGTAGTCAAGGAAAATTGGAAAATGTTGCCTGGAAAACCTGGAAAAGTAAGGGAATCTTATAAAATATGTTTTATAGCCACCCTGTGTTCAAATGTTAAGACACAAAGTTTTGCATACTTAATATCGGCCATAACACTCTTCATAGGCATAAACCTAACCTAAACATAATATTAGGCCTAAGTTACTTAAATCAAGTTTCATATGGTGCACTCATTTAGTCGCAAATAAGACACTTTGAAATAGCTAAATTGCATTAAAATAAATTCTAAATTTTTACTGAATTATAATTTAGACCTAGGCTATAGTCTTATGAGCTACCATAGAGCAGTGAGGTGACAAAAAAGCTAATCTAAGACTATGGCTGTATTCAAATAGTCCAAGGCTCCCTAGTCGGACCCTTGAGTTTAAGACTTGATGCAGTCTTGATAATATTGATACTTCTCACAGCTGTGTTGCCAACTCAGTCATGTGAAAAGTCTCTAAATGCTGTGCAAAAAGTCTTCATTTTCAAGTAAAATACCCCTAATTTGGAATAAATAAATAATCTATAATTTTTGCGCTCACTTCAGTGACCAACAGGGGTGGAGCTATGTACCCGCAGCACACTTTGGGAGGGGGTTGAAGAGGATCTTGGGGGTGCTAGTTCTCAGGGTGCACAATGCTTTAAGCAGTGGGGGAGCGCAACTATACCAGGCTCCACCACTGGTGGCCAAGTGGTATAATACTTTACTCTCGTGTTAGACTGGCCCGCTGAGGACGGGGGAGATCGTGGTTCGAACCCGATCGGGTGCACTGAGGGTGATTTTCTTAAATGTTTTTCCACTCTCACTCCACGCAAATGCAGGTGCACTTCCTCTAATGTCCTCCAACGACATGTCAATATAAAGCTATTTTTAACTACAATGCCTGACTTAGTTTGTTTTTTAAACCCTTTTTTTTCAGTAGGCTATAAGGTAGATTTTATAATATTGAGTCAGCTTTACAATTGTTCCTATGCCTTGTAACCTCCCACTCGGCTAAATACAAGGGTGCAGAATATGTCCGAACACGTCAACCAAGGTTTGGGGGAAATTAAATCAGTCTTGGGGAAATTTGGTGCAGGGAGAAATCCAACCATTGTGTAGACGATTTTAGTACATTCTGGTTCTGAAAACGCTAGTTTCATTGAGTTAAAAACAGTTGCCGACAACACTTAATCCCTCTGGGCCTCCATAAAATATTCAATGTTTTATTTTGTGTGCTATGGTTTTCAGGGAAATTTTGTATAAACATTTTAAGTTCTGGGGAAATATTGGGTCCATTAACATATTTTGCACCCCTGGCTTAATATTTTGTTGTTGTTTGCTAATGCTCCGGATCTTGGATTTCTTCCATTCTCCGTCTAGCGTCCTAATAGTACTTTGGCTTAATATTAGTTGTTAAAATACAGTAGCCTACATATATACATAATAGATAGATATTGTATACCTTGTGTTTGTTTCTCATTGGTCCAATTTTTTAATGTTGCACTTTATAAACATAGCACTTTGTCAATACAAAACTCAAAAATAACCCAAGATATAAAATGAAAACCAAAATAGCCTACCATCTGGGTCTATACCAGAACAAACCTGTGCATACAAAGTAGCTTAAATATTGGTTCAGGCACAACCCCAGATGGATCTCTTGGAATCTAGTTTGCTAATCCAGCTGTTCTTAGTATTCAAAATGTTGACAAATGTTACTATATACATTTCTTGGTAATTTATTTAACTTTTTTAATTGTCTATTGTAGGTTGGTGAAGTAAAGGCCAACATTTTAAACATATTGTCTTACGTAGCAATTAGGAAATGTGATCACAAAAGGCCCTCCAAACTCTTAAATGATTTGCTCACCGGTGTTTTTTCAAATGAAGTGCTGGCTTCTTCGCTGACTGGTCGAAAATCTAATGCCAAGCCAAATAGCACTCTAAAGCTACAGCTTGGTCCATTAAAGGTTGAGGCAATATTCGTTAAGTATATTGCAGAGACTAATTTGTATTTGACTTTGTAATTCTGTTAGTATTTAATATTTTTATTGAATTTATAACATCAGTGTCTTTTTTAGAATTTATTGTTATTAAATATTTGTTTCAGACTACATACATTCCATCTTCCCGGAGAATCTTGAGAGCAAGAAGACTAAGCTAGAAAAGATTGCTCGAATTAAATTAAATAATGAATCGAAAAGAAAATCTTAAATGGAGTCTGGCCTCCTATCTAACTCGACACCTATATTTTTGATACTTCTCTCAAGATACTGATTAGAAAGAGCTTTAACTTAATTTTAATTTCAAAGAACAGGCACAAATGGGAATTAAAAAAAAATTAAATCAAAAAAACTTTCCTGATCAATACTTTTTGAAATCCATATATTAGAGGAACTAGTAAATTAGACCATTAATATACTGTACATATTTGGTTAGTGCAATTCTATGGTAGCTAAGAAAACCTATATCAACGTTAGAAAAGGACGTGACCTATAAGGAAATAATTAAAACACATGTTTTAATTAGCACCAATGACAGATTCTAGTTTAGTATTATTCAACACTGTAGGGAGGGTCTTTAGTGTCTATTAATTCCTCAAACAAGTTTACAAGATTCCTTTTCTTCTAAGTGTCATCCATGATATCATAATAGGTGAAATCATACCTCGCCTACTTTGAACATAAGTTTTGTGGTCACTTTGATTGTACAAATTGTTTTTGAAATATATATTATTTAAAATGTGTTGACCTCATAGTTAAATGTTCCTATGTAAAATAGATGTCATAGCTATCCTAATTAAATAGTTGGTTTTAATATTGAATTGAAACACTTTTTCCAAAGATTAATCATATCGTCAAACACAAATGTATATAATATAGCGTAGTGTCTATTTTATGAATAACCAAAATTAAATTAAATTGTGTACAATTTTTGTAACAGAAAATTTGTCAAACAAATATACATTTAATTAAATAATTAGTTTCTTTTTATTTAGGTTAAAGGGTAATTAAAATAATATAATTGTTCATATATATATATATATATATATATATATAAGAAAGTCCATGAAATCTGCCTGCGAGAGTAGCACTTTTGTCCCCTTCTTTAAGCACCTATTCTTATTACCTGTTTGAGTTACACATACCCATTTAAAAAAATATTGAGGCACAGGGTCATCTTTTTAATTTAATTGATTTTGATTATCAATAGTTGTGATATAATTCTAAAATACACTAATAGAATATATGTTTGAAAGAAATTACAGGAAAAAGTGATGGAAACATACAAAAGAAAACTTAAAACCTTAAAAGGGTGAATCGACATTTGTTAACAATTTGCACTGGCATATAAACTAATTTTTTTACATTGGTATACATTTTATTTATAATTAATTTTTTTACTAAACAAACCTTTTAATATATTTCTTAGCAACATGTTTTACCATCTATTTAGCTTATACACTTATTTACTAACTACTCTAAAGTGATCTGAAATAGGAAGGTTGGATTCAGAGGAAGTGTACCCACATTTATGTGGAGGCAGAGTGATAAATAATTTAGGAAAAGCCACTCTCGGTACATCCAACCAAGATTCGAACCTCGACTTCCAAGTCATCAGCAGTCTAGTCAACGATGAGAACAACACCTTAAATCGCGGCAGGTAAAATTGCAACTAATTAGAAATGCCAAATAATTCCATTAACTTGGAATGTGGCTTTAGGTCCATATTATATCATTCGAATAAAACATACTATGGCATCACTCTTTGGTGAGTTATATTATAAATTTGTGTACGTTCAATTCAATGTCATCTTGTCCCACTAAGATTATTAAAATTATCCTTTACTTCACTTTGAAATTGTGTGCCATCAAAAATGCCTTCAGCTGAGTGAACAAGTGTAAATCACTCAGCCCCAAGTCTGAACTGATGACCCAAAAACTGGACAAGTTTCTGCTTGTTTGGTAACAGCAGGTAGATGTGCAGTCACAAATTGTTCACTTGGCTAAATGCATTTTTTGGTGGCACACAATTTTAAAGTGGAGGCATGTTGTCAAATGGTTAGATGGACTGGCGGAAGATTATTATTTATTTTCACATGACTCTTGCTAATCTTATTTAAGCTGATTGTTTATGAGAGTACATAATTTTGTGCTTATATAAGATTAACATCTACATAACAGTACAATAATTTAATAAGGATCTTTATAATATATATATATATATATATATATATATATATATATATATATATATATATATATATATATATATATACTCATTTAATAAGTTTGAATAGTTATCTAAATCGATCCTAAATTCAACTTTTTCAATTATTTTTGTTTGGAGGCGTATAGTTTTTTCAATAATAAATTACTAAAGTTGTTCTCTATAGTAAATTTTAATAGTTTTTCCCAAAAGTAATTTTTAATAGTTTTTCCAGAGGTAAATTTATAACGTTTTTCCCAAAAGTAATTTTAATAGTTTTTTCCAGAGGTAAATTTCTAAAGTTTTTCTCAATAGTAAATTTTAATAGTTTTTCTCAATAGTAAATTTTAATAGTTTTTCTCAATAGTAAATTTTAATAGTTTTTCTCAATAGTAAATTTCTAAAGTTTTTCTCAATAGTAAATTTCTAAAGTTTTTCTCAATAGTAAATTTCTAAAGTTTTTCTCAATAGTATTTTTCTAAAGTTTTTCTCAATAGTATTTTTCTAAAGTTTTTCTCAATAGTATTTTTCTAAAGTTTTTCTCAATAGTATTTTTCTAAAGTTTTTCTCAATAGTAAATTTCTAAAGTTTTTCTCAATAGTAAATTTCTAAAGTTTTGACTAATAGTATTTGTCCAAATTTACCCATTGAAAATTTCAATAGTTTTTTTAATAGTTTTTTGTATAAATTTTCATAAGGGCGGTTAAATGAATTTGAAAAAATTAAGAAATATACTTTTACAATTTCACACAAACAAATGTTTTTATTGAAGTACTGAACAAAGTGTCAAAAGCAATCTTATTTTTTACTTCTGTAAAGCTCTTTTGTACAATAGTAGGATTATTTCAACAAAATCACTCTCAGAAGGCTGCAACCAAATTGGGGGTTGGCGTCCAAACCGAACGGGTGGTGAGATGCGATGGTGAAAAAACAAATAATAATTTGCCTAAGATCGAATACTTGATACACCACATCCAACAGTAGTTCATGGAATGTTACAAGGCAAACCCATCGAAAAAAAAATATTTTATATCCAACTCAAGTTCAAACATGATTTCCTAAACCTTTCCCTTGAATCGTATTCAAGAACGATAAATAATTAGCAAGGACCTTATAGTAAAGTTAGACTCGCAAAGAAAACTAAATTTATACAACGTGGTGAAAATATGTTTGTTCAGAGAAATTATTCATAATATTCATTTAGATCCCTTTTTTTTAATATGTCAATATTCTAACTACGGTGCCACATTTTCTCATGAAGAGAATAAAATAATATGTTTAAGTCATGTAAAAACATAATTTGTAAAGAAAGTAGAACAAATATACAAAAATCGACGATGAGAGAGTGGTGTCAAATATTAATCAGAGTAAAGTTAATTTTGATTAATAATCCCTGGTGACCTTGCGGTCTAGGGGTAAAGTGTCGGGCATCTGTGATGGGGGTTCGGGGTACAATCCTCGGTCCCGGCACAGCTGTATCTGATTGCCAAACCCTTTACTTCACCTTTGAAAAGACGTATGTTAATCACAACTTGTGAATGTGTGGAATGCCAGGCCTCCACGTGGCTTGGATTCCACGTTAAACTGTAGGTCCTCTATTTCATCTCACAATCACCCTACCATTACACATTAGCGTAAGTGCGTATAGCCCGAACGAGTAGTAAGACGTGGTATTATTATTATTATTAATAATAATATTAATAATAATAATAATCAATAAACAATTATTTTCAAAACTATGATGTATTTCATGTGCGTACTTTTTAACACAAGATTCGAACCTTGTCCTCCATGTCATGATTAACTGGAATACACCGCATGAGAAACCACTTAAGAAATGCAACCTCATCAAAGCCAATCAGGATTTGAGCCCTGACCTCCTTGTCACCGGAAATACGTACTAAATTAACTTGACATCCAAGCTAGTTTATACGTTGTCTTCCTCACACTTTTTCGTATAAGATCATCCCCTATTGCCACTCCTTATTTTGACCCTCCTAGAAAATTCTCTTGTCTAATACCTCCTTGACTCTGGAAGCCTAGCCTGTAACATCCAATTGATAACTACACTCTAAACTATCGAAACGCATGGCTGGAGAGGACGTTGCTTGTATTGTGTTTGGTAAATGCAGGCCACGCTGGTCTATTTAACCACGGAGCAAGATTGGTTTGCTGTAAGCATTTCATGACAGCAAGCACTGACTCGAAGGCCAAACAAAACAAACTAAAAAATATCATTTAATAAGAAGACTATTTACGTATAACACGATTCAACCGTTTCGGTGGTCACATGTTCTAAGATGCTACCCTCTCAATAGACTAAACTGACAATGACGGGGATATCCGGGTTCACTGAGAGGGTTTTTACTAAACGGTTTTCAACTCTTTCTTCACGCAAATGTGGGCACACTTCCTGTAAATTCAGCCATCCTTAACATTAATTAATAGTATACAGGCGTAAAACCGGAATGGGTGTGGTGCGGCACTAAATATATATATATATATATAAAATTTGGTTCTGAACCTACATAATGCGGATTTATATAAACTTACATATTAATATATTGCTTCCTTGAAAAAAAGGAATAAGCACATTGAAATTTTTCTATGCCACAGTAATGAGCCAGTAACTATTTTAAAATATTTAAACGTAGTATTAAAAAAATATAATTTTTAAAATAAATAATTTAGCGTGAAAAGCTCTACCTAGAAATTAGTGTAGGCCTAAATCAATAAATCCTTACATCTTTACTAACAGGGATGGGATATGGGTGGTGATAAGTATTTTCTAGTAAATTGTTCCCACCTCCTTGATATAAAACCTGTACTTGAGCTTATGAACACACTTTTGCCCACTACATTGTAATGTATGGGAATGGAAAAATTGATATTGAGGGCTAAGGTCTGCTTATACAGACCAGCCAAGTGGAGCCAGCCTTTGGGCTAAATAATACACTCTTATGTTTTATAAGATAAAACATATATAAACGCAAACAATCGATTAGTTGATAAACGAATCATATTTCACGTGTTTAAATATCTAGCAATTCTAGTCCAGTTTGTCAATTATGGGGATGTTAGGGCTAGAATCTCAGCCGAGCCTTTTGAGGGTGTTTATTCCTAAATTGTTTCGAACCTTTCCTCCATGTAAATATGGTTACATCCACATTCAATCCGATCTCCTTTACCATAACTCACTCACGTATTATTATGCTTATAGCACAGAAGGGTAGTAAGAAGTGGTTGTAAATTTTGTTTGATATATAAATATATTCTAACATCTTTTCTTGGCTATGTTATCCCTCTCGCTGTAGCACGGAAACTTGCAATAGAATAAATTGTCTACATTTCTTTAAATGTTTTTTGAATGGAGTATATTTTATTTTTCATTACCATCTCTGAAAATTCCGTCAAAGAGATGTGAAGTGGATATAATATTATGATGCTTGTTTGGCAATGAAAGGTTATATGACGTAGAAAACTAAAGAGCATATGAACAAATGACATTTAGAAATTAAATTTTTACTAAGATACAACCATGTCCTCACTAACAATATAGTTGGTTTTAAAAATACGATAATTCAAATAAAAATATTTCTATCGTCCTCAGAAAATTGTGAACGCCAAACTTTTCACTGTCAGGACTAACGGAACATCACCAGGAGACAAACTCCCATTAGGATCTCGGTTTTAACCCTTTGAGTGCCAAGAGAAATGACAAAAAAATGTGCTAAAAGTGCCAAGCTATTTTCCTGAAAAATGCAGGAGTTTGTTTAAATTTTAATAACTCATTAGTCTATGAACTTCTTGCACTCAAATTTTTACATAAACTAGCTAACATGCTTGCCAATCCGATGATATAATTATACATATACTTTTTTAATTTTAAATATAATAAAAAAATCACTAGCCAAGATATTTAAAAAAAAAATTTTTTACTGTTTTATTTAACATTAATTTTTAAGCATTGAAAATTTAAATAGCTTGAAATAGAATAAATCACTGAAAAGAACATAAAAAACTGAGTAAAAAACAAAGTTTACAAAAAAAATAACTTTAGATTTTTCGCTAAAATTGGGTTATGCATAGCAGCTGTTTCAATGACCATCAACTTTAGCAGGGTTATAGTAAAACAAAGTCTAGAATAAATAATTGGGTTGGAATCAGAAGGGGACGGTGAGAGGACTTCAAACTTGGTACTTTTGCATAAATATGAAGAGGTTGGGGTGGATTATCCTGATCTTCAAAATTTATTTCATCCCTTTAGGAATAACTAGTATTCACACTCGTGTCATCAATGTCATCTGCCACTCCTACTTGATCCGATCTTTCAATTTCACTAGAATAAAATTCCTGTTCAATTTCATTATTTACAAATTCAGAATCAGTGCTTTCAGAATGACAAACAAATTGATCACTCTCTCTTGAGCTGTCAATAAATATTGCAAGTATTTCTGTGTCTTGAATCACAGCTTTCCTCTTAGTAGCCATGTTTACAAACAAGGCCAAAGATAAAACTCATAAAGTAAAAAGTTATACAATAATTTTCAGGTTCGATATATCGCAAAGACAAATAAAAGTAGCTTGAACATACGAGAATGCAATGGAAATAAAATCTACTCTATCTGTTGACTTAATACTGAACTAAGAGCTCGAAAACAAGGGATCGCTGTGAGCGACGCTGGCAAGTTTAGCAGATATTTCGTGCATCGCTCTGAGCGACGTTGGCACTCAAAGGGTTATACCTACTCCACTACCACCGGGATGATTTATTAAACCTGGCTGCAAACCAGCAAATTACGAAATCACATGTCAGGCCACCACTTCACCAGGGACTCTCAGCCCAATCCTATTGACATATAAAATCTATTATTGAATAAATGGAATTCCTTCAGATATAAATAACTGCACAAAAATGGGCTAAAATATACCATAAATACTAGGCAACATAAAAAAATATCCGGTTGGAACTTCTTCGGGATCACTCCAAAACACCTGATTTATCATGCTAAATAATGCCTGGATTAATATCCTACCAAAAAAGAAAAACTACATCCCAATCGGTTAAGTGGTTCCACACACACACACATATATATATATATATATATATATATATATATATATATATATATATATATATATATATATATATATACAAATATCCTGCTGACACTTCACCGGGACTCACACCAAAACACCCGATTATAATTATTACACTAAAAATGTTGGATTAATACTCTACAGAATAATAGAAATTACACCATAGTAATTATGTGGTTCCATAAATATATACAAACAATCGGCTGGCCCTTCACCGGGACTCACACCAAAACACTTGATTATACACAAATAATCCTAAAACCTGCCTGGATATTGGTCCAGTATAAAAATTAAGTAAAAACCGCACCGCAGTCGGTTAAGTGGTTCCAGAGGTCCTAAGTTACAGATATAAATAAATCCGGCCGTATCTTTAACAGAGATTCAAACCCTGACTGTATGTATGCGAGAGCCTCCCTTAGCAGACATCCCAGTGAATATAAATAAATGCACTGCTCGGTTATGAAGATCCAGGTATCTTTGCCAACAGACAGACATTCTTAAAAACAGTACAGAGCTACAATATTGTTTTACTTAAAGATATTTACTTTCCAAACCTTAAAAAAGCAGAGATGTCATGTAAAGTGTTTTTAAGCTCGTAAACCAAATACAATATTTCTCCTTGCTTTTCAATTATGTAAACCTCCTTACTCTTATATTAATAATTGTCTAAGATATGGCCAGTTTTAATGTTTGGATTTCCAGAATTGATTTAGTGAAAAAAACAGATTTGACAAAATAGTTTTACCATTATACACTTAATTTAATAGAAAATTATCATCAACGAAAATCTTATTAAACTACCATTTTTCTCAATCAAAGTATTTATCAAAACTTTTTACCAATAGTTATATTGTGGCCGTTATGGTAACAGTAAATAAGGTATGGAATCGAACTATGGTCCCACAAAGCTATAGACAGTCATATAAACGTTGAAGAAACAAATAAATTCACTTTTATAACTAAAATATGTCCAATAGATAAGATTTTATCAAATATCTTTTTTTGTCCACCCTGAAATAACATAAAATATCTTAAATCAGGTTTGGTGCCCTTAAATTATCTAAGTTTTTTAAACTCAGCTTCTTATAAATAAAATAAAAATCTATTAAAGTTAATATGTTACTTGCTTTACATGTGTGGAATATGATAATTAATTATTAATAAATTCATAATTAGCTATTCACAGTAATAAAGATTCTGAAAAGAGGGAGACCTGGTTTAAGGTTCCATGTAAAACCAATAAATGTGGGTAGCACTGCTGTTAAAATAATGTGTGGCGTGGTTAAATCTTTAACAGTTAAAAAAAAATCCAGCCCATATATTAATGAGACAAAACATAATTAATTAACTAAGTATTTAAGGAATAATTGATTTTATTAGGAAGGGAACCAAAAAGAAAAATTTATTTAGTAGATCAAACCATTTGGACATCGCAAAAAGACATATCCCCTCCCCCATCACTCCTTCCAGACAGTCAAGAAATAGTTTAAGGACTTAAGGCTTTTTCTAAATCTAGCCTTGGGCGTAGCTAGGCAAACTATTCTGCAGTCATGTATGGAGGTATAGCATACCGCGCAGGCTGATTTATAAAGTTGCTACCTTACAATCTCGACGGAGTGTACATGTAATTATTTATTTATCTTTTTAAAATGTATCTTGTGTTAATTTTTCAACATTGAGTTTAATATTCCAATAACTTATTTCATTATATTTGGAAGAAGGTACAATAAATGTGGATATAAACATATAAAAGGAACAAACTCAATTTGACTTTTACAATGAAAATAATTTAGTTCAGTATTAAAGAAATCTTTGTAAAGTGAATAATTTTGTTTTAGCTTGTATATACTAGGAGAATATTAAAAATGGTTGATGCTGTCATCCATCATGATCCTTCATTTAAAATAATCAATGAAAATTATTTCAAGTCATTGTGTTCTTGTGTAAAATGATGATTATTAATATTGATCATCAAAATTAATATAAATACTTAGGCCTACTTAGTAGGTATCTACTAGATTTAATAGCAATTACTGGGAAACATTCGATTTATTATTCTTTGTTCAGTAAATCATGAAATACCTACAAAAGGAACATAGTTAAGGTAGGTAATGTTGTGCACAGATTTGTTTCTTTGAGTTAAAACTTGTTTATACTTGAATTTTAAGGTGAAAATTGTCCATCGACACTTTAAGAGTTATAGACACTTGCTAAATAATTATCTTTGCTTTCAAGGACGGTTCATTAAAATCTAGGACAAAGCCCAAAACCTGATATTATTTGTAAAAATGAGAAAATATATTTTTAATGAAAAGTGGAACATAAAAGTATGTTTCTCTTTAACATATTAATGCATGCAGTTTTCTATGTGGTGTTATCATACAACTTAAAAAATCATGTTAAAGGCATGATGGGAATCTCGAATCCATAAAATCCCTCAAATTCTTCAAATTCTTAAGGATATTCAATATTTAAGCATTCAAAAAATGTCTGATTCGAGACTCAAGTCCTTAAAATTTCACTTTTCAAGTGAAGTTTGCTTCAGAGCTCTAATACTGTTTATTGGTGGTTCAGAACCAATTATAAATATAGGATGAACTCAACAACCAGGCCCCAGACCAGTAATTTAACTCTAAAATGAATGTATGAATATTATAATGAATGGATTATAAAAAATAATATCAACATTTAGTTACTATTTGTATTTATTATTATATTATATTATATTAAATATATATTTCCTCTTATGTTCATAATTTTTTCTAAGATTCAGATTTGGCTTCGGATTTGAGATTCGAAGGTAAATTGGAGATATGAATTTATAAAATAGTGGATTCGACCCAACTCTAGTTAAAGAGTTGTTTGGAATAGAAAACTGGACTGAAATGTGAATAAAGGTAAGAAGAACAAACAGAACACTGATCCGGGTAAAGCAGAGTAGAAATAATAGGCAATGAAAGACTGTTTTTAAAATATTTATCTCAACAACATATACTTCAGCATTACCCAGGTAAGTGTGCTAGATATTCTCTAAACTTTAACCATAAAAAAAACTAGTAAGTCATGGTGGCCTGTGGTGTGAAACCCATGCAATCTCACAGGGCGCTGAGTCAGGAGGGGCAACAAACTGGCAAGAACAACTAACCTCCTTTTTTTTTTATATACCTTCATTACAATAAAGAAGGCAGGGAAATAGGAAAAACAAAAAGTGGAGAAACTCCGGTCTACACCTTATTGCATTTCATAAATCTGGTGGTCAAGGAAAGTATTTTTACGGGTCTCATTTCCCATCACTAAGATCCAAAATAGTGGTCTCTCAGCTACTTGGGCATTTGTCAATTTGTCGACAACTACGTGCGATCTTACCTCCCCCCAGTCAGCTAAATAAAGAGTTCTCCTCACACAACCAGCATTCATCATCACCGCACCCTACTTTTGTTTGATACTATTACTCTTGATTGTGTAGTTGTAGAGTTGACCATGAATCCAAGGGTGCCAGGAAAGTTGTCATTTACTCCAATCCTAGCATTTGGTGTTCAAACACTTACCAAGAAGTCTCATTTTCTCCTTGATGAGGAATGTGATACATACACATCGATCAACGTTTATTAATCAGATTTAGCCAGTTTTAACTAGACCATAAGATAGTGAAGAAAAATAATAACAAAAATTACCCAGCGCTCAAAATCATATGACGAAATAAAATGCTGATTTGTATGCACAAAAAATAGCAGTCTAACAATACACATCACACAGGGTAACAATACACAGCACACAATCTAACAATACACATCACACAGTATAACAATACACAGCACACAGTCTAACAATACACATCACACAGTATAACAATATACATCGCACAGTATAACAATACACAGCACACAGTCTAACAATACACAGCACACAGTCTAACAATACACATCACACAGTATAACAATACACAGCACACAGTCTAACAATACACATCACACAGTATAACAATATACATCACACAGGGTAACAATACACATCACACAGTATAACAATATACATCACACAGTCTAACAATACACATCACACAGGGTAACAATACACAGCACACAGTCTAACAATACACATCACACAGGGTAACAATACACAGCACACAGTCTAACAATACACATCACACAGTATAACAATATACATCGCACAGTATAACAATACACAGCACACAGTCTAACAATACACAGCACACAGTATAACAATACACATCACACAGTATAACAATATACATCGCACAGTATAACAATACACATCACACAGGGTAACAATACACAGCACACAGTCTAACAATACACATCACACAGTATAACAATATACAGCACACAGTATAACAATACACAGCACACAGTCTAACAATACACATCACACAGTATAACAATACACAGCACACAGTCTAACAATATACATCGCACAGTATAACAATACACAGCACAGTAAGGATTGTTATAGTTTTACCCAGCCCCCCACCCCCCAAAAAAAAACACTTATTATTTTTTCATACAAATGAATTGTCTAATAAATTTTTGAAAATTGTTACCAATAGTCATTCTGTTGAAACCCTTTTGGTTCAAAACCAATAATAATAAATTGATTTGTATATGGTGTTGTACATAAGTTTTGAAATTACAGATTTTATACAAAAGACTAAGCTATAAAATATATTTTAATTGTTTCAACCAAATAATATGTTCAACTAGCAACTCACTTGGAATAATGTAATTTTAAGGTACCTACAATGTATTATTATTAGGCCCTAGAAATAATACTGTGTCAAAAAAGCAAATGAGATAACAAATGTTCTTACTTTTCATCTTTAAATAAAGAAAGTTACCAATGGATTCTGCAGCTGGCTTGCAAGTCATTAGATGTATGATTTGTCCTCCTCCTTCCACCACTTTCTATTCCTTCTAAACAAAGTTTATTTTTTGTTTCAACCTGCTAGCTTATACATTATTGTTGCCAAGAATTACATTGTTGCATTATTGTTTTCCTTTATTATGTCTCTTACTACTCCTTTCCTTACTATATTAAAATTAGAATATGTTTCTCTGGATCCAGAATAATTAATATATTTGAATGATTGGTTAAATCAGATAGCATACATGATAAACCACAAAAAACCCAATACAACCCAACTGGGTTGGGTTTTTTTTCAACCCTGATCAAAGTCTAACAATATACAGTATGATCTAATTTCAAACAAGTGAACAGATAGACTGAGGCAAAGCAGTGTCACACTGCCATTGTACTACGTTTCCAAGAACTGTAGTTGATGCTGATCATCGACTTGGTTTGTTCATTTCCATTACAGTTCTAGGAATTTAACCCTTCATCGCTCAAAGCTTCATGCTTTTAACTTTGCTCCCCAGAGTGCAGTTATAAGTAGAGAAAGACATAACCAAAATCCGGATCATAGAGGTTTTACTATGTTTAGAAAAGAATGATCACTGAAATCTAATATTTTCCCCCCACACAATAATTGTTGAAGAGAGGATGTGAATTGTCTACTCACTTTACCTCTGTGGTTGGGGTATCAACATTCCTGGTGAGACACTGCTGGGAAGGGGTGACTATTTTTACTGATGTGGATTTTTATAAATCAATGTTTAGGTTTCACTGAATTCAACAGTTTTATTGATAGAGGTTCTTCATTACATAGATATATTTTAGTTTACCTGTCTGAGCTATCATGTGTATTCATTCCAAGTTTTAATATGCATTTTTGGGTGATTTTATGTATATCTAAAGCTGTTTTTAGTGTAATTCTATTTGTTATTTTTTGACCATTTTCAAGCCATTCAAACTTGGGCTATGATTTCTATACATTGAAGAAGTTAAAAAAGAGGGATAGGAACAAACACAAAATTGTGTTAACAATCAAAATGGAAGCAGACCCATTATACTGTTTCCAATGTATAAAGACCTTCCTATACCTTCTGAAATGTATTGTAGTAACTACCTAGCACGAGTAGCCCGCCGTTGCCCTGGCAATGCTTTTCTTTGCTTCAAACAAACAGAAAAAAAACTCTTCATTTTTTTAATAGAGATTATAATATAAGCTTCTTCAAAGAGTGAAAAGAGGTATACTTTCCACAAAGCTTTTTCATCATTATCATCATCGTTATTCTTATTATTATTGTTATTATTGTTGTTATTGTTATTACTATTGTTATTATTATTTTTATTATTATTGTTATTTATTATTATTGTTATTGTAGTTATTATTGTTATTTTTATTATTGTTGTTATTGTTGTTATTGGTGTTATTGTTATTATCATTATTAATTATCTTTATTATTATTATTATTATTATTATTATTATTATTATTATTATTATTATTATTATTATTATTATTATTATTATTATTATTATTATTATTATTATTATTATTATTATTATTATTAATCAATGCAATCAATAATAGCATTTAGTAACTTCCCACTAGTTTAACTGATAAGCCTCTCTCTAGGGGGAGTGTTCAACAATTATCTTCTTAAATACATTTTACATAATTTATCCTGTAATATTGTTATATTACGAGTGGTTGTTTAATAAATACCTCAGTATAAGAATGCAAGTTCCAAAGGATATTGTTGATGTTATCAAGCAGAACCATTTCATTTTGAAATCCAGTCCATATCTCAGACAAATCTATAAACTGGGGCTGAAAGTAGCAAAACAAAAACATCTGACATAAGTAGGTACAACTTAATGATGAAAACAATTATACATTGTTTCAATTAAATACAAGAAGATAAACAATCAAATTTTTCAAATAATGAGAAATTCATAAAAATTCAAAATAATATTCATTAATAAATTTCACAATAATATTAATAAACCTCAACATATTAAATTAATTTCACAAACCTAGAAACAAATATGTTCTAAGCCTTGTGACCTTTTTAAGTTTAAAATAAAATAATATTTTTTCTATTTATTGATGAAAAATTTTACCTCTATAATTTGAATATTATTTTCTCAATTTTTGGGAGAAAACTAAAATCTGTATTTATGATTTAAAGTTAGTTATATCCTAATTTTTTTTATCATCTGGCACATTTGATCGGGAGTGACTATGAGGTCCAGGTTCGGGGTCGCCTTATATGTAGACTATTAGCTGCTCTGTTGGCACAGAACGTTGTCCAGGGTACATCATAGGTTGTCTACACGTCGTACCCGCAATGAGATGATGTGATGATAATTATTATAATGTCGTGGAACTGGGGTGAGTCTTAACCTAACAAGCCTAACCAACCAAACCCTGGTGACCGTTAGGTACATTCCCCTTAAAGGAAAAATACCCATGGTATCAGCCGAGAATCGAACCCGGGACCCTTAGGCTCATAGCTAGGTGCACTAACCAATACACCATGGAGCCGGTTATATCCTGTTAATATGCTTTCATGGAATAATATGAATGAAATCTGGGCTAACATTTTAAACTATAATTACTAGCAGCATGTAGTATTCATAAAAAAACTAATACTAATCTCATTGTTCCTAGTGCACTTGCGTGAGATGAAACAGGCAAATCTTAGAGATGCCTACATAGCATAAATGTTTGTTTTTTCCACGTGAATTTCTGAAAACCTTTTTCAAGTTCTTGCTGAATTTAAAAGCTAATAATAATTATTATTATTTTAATAAAGGTTATTTGGAATAGAGCTCTAGGCTAAATCATGGTTTAAATTAGGAGGGATAGCCAGCACACTTACCTTGGTGATACTGGAGTAGAAATTGTTTAGATAGAACACTAAAAAACACACAAACACATTTTTAAGGACAAGCTTTCACTGTCACAGACAGCTTCATCAGGTCAAGAGAGTAGACTGATGCTCTTGGTTGAACTGCAAGGTTGACTGTCCACAGCTGACTGTTTTTCAGTTATGGTATCACTGTATAGATGGCAGCACTATGAATAAATAGATAGGTATAAAAACTAAAACTCAGTCAACCTTGCAGTTCAACCAAGAGCATCAGTCTACTCTCTTGACCTGAAGAAGCTGTCTGTGACAGTGAAAGCTTGTCCTTAAAAATGTGTTTGTGTGTTTTTAGTGTTCTATCTAAACAATTTCTACTTCAGTATCACCAAGGTAAGTGTGCTGGCTATCCCTCCTAATCTACACCATTATTTTAATAAAGATAACCTCTCAGTTTTACCTCAAACTTTTTTCAGCACAATGTCTTACTACTCGTTTTCGGCGATACATCTATGTACTAATTACGCTAATGTATTAGGTATGAGGAATGTTGAATTTAGAGAAAATGTACCCACATTTGCGTGGAAGACCATTTAGGAAAACCACCCTCAGTAGGACCCAACCAAGATTCAAACCCTGATCTCCGTGTCATCAGCCATCTAAACTATTGCAAGAGTGATGCTTTAAGACAATGCGGCCACTAAAGGAGGTTAAACCTTATTTAAAGTAGCCTATATTATTTGAGTACACATTTCAAGATGTGCAGTATTGTAATGCACTTTTCATATAAGTTTTTCTGACCAAATCATATATTAATTTTTATAATGTTTGTCTTTTTAATTCTTTACATCCATGACTGTTTCCAGCCTGTGACCTAAGTCAGTTTTTTATTCAAGCCATATATTTTCTACTACCAGCTTGCTAAGTGTATCGTAGATTCATATGCCTTATGATCTAACTTAAGACTAGGACAAGCACAACATCCTGTCCCGGTCATTAATTTATCGATGTGAAAGGGTAAACCTACATTTCACCAATGATAAATTTTTCGGCCATGCCAGGAATTGAACTAAGAACCCTTAGCTCAATTGTTTAACAAAAGGTAGCCATATTTAATAATTTCAAATAAAGATTTATCATTGACCTTAGATACAAGAGTGCAACAATGAAGAACTTTGAAACTAGATCAACTTATCCAAATGTAATGACAATGCTCTAAATTATTCTTGAAATAATAATTATTATAGTCAACATAATTTATAAAGCTAAAACATTAAGAACTGTATTGAAACTAGTTTTGCAAATTAAATTAGGATAGCTCGTGGTTAGTAAAATTCTCACTTAATATATTTTAAAAACCAGGCTGATCCTGAAATCTAACTAAAATGTTATATATAAGGTGGTTGAGCCAAACCAAACATTACCAGATTAAGACTTTAAGATTTTTACAATTTTTATTGTATTAGATCCATTAACTTGAAATTTTATAAATATATGTGCATGACACTTTTAAATTATAGACTTTGGTCTAAATATTAAACTACCCCCGCCTTTAATTTAAAGTAAAGAAGAAGCTTTAGGTGGGATTATTTGGAATCACAGAAACAAATAACAGCACCTTTTTTTAATCCAATTTTTTTTAGTATTCAGCAAATTAATATGGTTTTAATAAAAGTGATACATAAGAGAAGAAATACAGGAGCATTGACCAAATATAAATGGTTTTTTTAATCTAATAAAGAAAAGTTTTATTATCTGCTCAACATATAATCAGTTCAAAGTCAAAATACATTTAGTGAGACTAATGTTTGCAAAACCATTTTTCTAGGTTAGAATATAGTCTGTCAACAGAAGACTTATGTACTGAAACAAAGCCAAATAGTTATGTTTTCGGAGTAAGGATGATACTGGTTATTTATATTTATAATATAGCACCCACAGTGTCATCCCGTCACAAATTATATTCTGCCCGATATTGGTGTCTAAGCATCAAAACTAGTCATGGGGCCACACTTCAACCTATTAATCAAGAAGAACCGAAATCAAAGAACATGACAAACAATTCGTTTTGATACAAATATATATATCACTTCAAAAGTATAAAACAAATTGCAAAAGATTTAATTTAAATATTTAGCAATATCTTTTAAACTTAACAAAAAAATTAAGTTCTTTCATAATCCTTAAAGATTTAAGTTATCTCATACATGGTTTCAAATCAATACAAGAATTTATAAATCATGTAGTATGAACCAATGATAAGGCCAGTCTATTGGTCACAGTTCCTGGCTGCTGACCTACAGGTCCCAGGTTCAATCCCCGGTGCTTCCAGAATCTATCTGTGAAGCAGTGGTTCTGGAACAGGGTCAAACTCAGCCTCGTGAGGAGAGATGAGATATGTTGGCACTATCATCGCTTATGACGATAGCTTGCTTGCGGGTTCACACCACGGAGTTTGTTTTTATGAACCAATAATATAATTATAAAGAAATATGTACAAGACTACTTACATACACTTGAATTGTGGGGATGGCCGTACGAAAGCGTACAGTGTCATGGATTTGCAAGAGTCTTTTTTTAAGGCGGACAAGTAGTTCATCTAAACTGCATCGTGACAATTCCACTTCTGACAAGAGCTTTCTACAAATAAAAAAGACAAATATTTATTTTTTTCACAATCAATAAAAATTATTCTGTGTATTACAACCTGATTAACAAAAATTAAAGTGTTAAAAAGATATGATTAGTTAGCGTAAGTAAAATAAATGATGGATATGAAGTTTGTGGGGAAGAGACCGCAAAGAAGAGATGGGAGGAACAGATAGCAGCAAGTGTGCAAGTGAGAGGAGGAGATTGGAGAAGGAAGAATGGTGAAAGGACAGAGGGAGATGGAGGAATTTTACTAAAGAGACCCGGCCATAGGCTGGAAACAGTTCATGATGATGATGAAGTAAAATAAAATGATAATCTTGTATTTTCAACACACATATATTCCATGACAGCAGAAATATATGACGTTTCCCTACTAATACCTTTATTTGTTTTAAATAGACAGAAAAAGACTCTTAATTTTATTTATTCAAACCCAACTTTTAATTCATTTAAAAAAATCAAATATAAATTTTTAAATTCCGACTTCGAGTGAGGTGCCCGAGTTTATGCACAGGGGCTACTAATATTTAAATTTCGGCCCTCTGTGTGTGGTAGATATCGTACAAAACTCTTGACAGACAGATAACTAAACGCTTCATTTTATTAATAGAGATCAAGGGTTTCCAATTTAAAAGTACTTGAGGGTCACAATTGAATCCACAAAGCGGCTATTTTTTTGAAATCTTTTTTCAAGTTATGCAAAAATGCAATTAGGTATTTAACTGTGAATAAAATAAGAAGTAATAGTCATAAATATGTTTGATGACAAATTAAATGAATTTTCTGACTAAGCTACATTAATATAATCTAAGGAACAAATTAAACATGAATAACAGTTGGATATTTCATGGTT
Organism: Timema podura; assembly: GCA_033556935.1. NCBI lineage: Eukaryota > Metazoa > Arthropoda > Insecta > Phasmatodea > Timematidae > Timema > Timema podura. The sequence goes on from JAVRXN010000011.1 coordinate 11,227,410, forward strand.
TTTAATCCATGTAAGTCAAAACTCAACGCTTCTCGGCTAAAAACATCAATTTTACCGAGAAAGGTATTTTCACATGCCTTCCAGGGTTCTTTTACATGCCAAGATCAACATGGGATGGCTTTACGTCCCGTTCGAAGGCCGTTGTGCTATGAATTTTTAACGCTAAAGATAATTTTGTCAACCTTGGCTGGGTTTGAACCCACAAACATCAGGTCCTGAGGCAAGCACTTTACTCCAAGACTACCAAGGTTGACCAAAATTAAATGATTTGATTCTTACAAGTAATCTGCAAAATTATTTACATAATAATCACATAAATGTAAACTATGAAGTATGTATTGTGTTTAATGTAAGTTAGAAATATACAGTTATTTAAATTAAATAACCAAAATATAACTTCATAGCCCAAAATTCTGGAAATATTTCCTGAAACTTAAAAGAGACTAAAACATTCATTTACATGCAAAATAAAATGTGTATATTTTGAGTCAAGGTAGCACAAAACATGTTTATATTAAATAAGCATTCAAATTAAGAAACTAAAAATATGGCACATAAGCATCAAAGCCTTAAATATTACATTATATTTAAGTAAAAACAAATTATTTTTCATTTTAAAAAACTAGTAGCATCTTGATGAGTATTAGGATGTATATGGACTATTGCAAAGAACGAAATAGTAACAAAAGAGGCAAAGCTGGGAGTTTATAAAAGTGTGTTAACGCCAAGATTGTTTTATGGATGTGAAGTGTGGGTTTGTCAGGAGAAACACAAGAGCATAGTGTATGTGCTTAGAATGAGTTATCTAAGAAATGTATGTAGAAAAACTTGTATGGACAGAGTCAGTAATGAATGGGTGCAGAAGGAGTGTGGTTTGAAAGAGAATCCAATAAGTCAATGTGAAAGAAGCATCTTATGTTGGTATCAGTATGTTGAAAGGATGAGTGTGGATAGAGTGAAGAAGCAAATATATGAAGGTAGAGTGTATGGCTAAATGTTGTAGATGAATATGTGAAAAAGAGAAACATTAAGAATAAAAAAGTATGTATGACTCGGTGAATAGATGTTGTTGAAGTGTGGAGTTGTTGGTTTTTTAATTATATGCACATTTTTTTGCTTACCCCAGCGTGATTTGGTATGTATTTATAAATGTATGTATGTATGTATTATTACCATTGATCTAATCACTAAAAATTAACACTTTTGTAAAGCTGATGTTTTAAATAACAAAAAGGAAACATGTTGTGTATTGCATGTACCTGAGATAGACCTCCTGCTGTCTGCCTGTAATCAGCATGTCCCTCACATGCTCCACATCACTCCAGCTTAGCTCGTTTTTAACATGCTCCGCTGACTCATCTTCCTCGCTGGACGCATCTTCTCCCAGGTCAAGGGTAGTATGTGGCGAGGAAGGGGGTGCGTAAGGTGCGTCAGCTGGCGGGAACGACAGGTGCCTCCAACCTAGATCCAACGCTGTTGTTAACGTGTCGACATTCTCCATAAGCTTCTGTAGGCTTGTTTGGAGGTTGGAGTGTGTAGCTGTTATGGTCTGTTGCAGCACGTTTGGCACTAAAACAAACAACTGTGTTATAACTTGTCTATCAACAAATTAAACCACTCAGCCTAAATAAACAAGCCTAGGAAGGCCACACACGCACCAAATTAAATTCCACCGAGTCATCAAAACCGGCTTATATAAGCCAGACTCGGACAAAATTTGATTGTGTTTAGGAAGAGCGGAGACTAGTTGGGCTGGCTCCGTGGACAAGGTGTAAGATTGGCCTCAATGTAAAGCCAGACTCAAACATGTGTGAGTAGGATCAAGTCGACTCGTGCAGCTGATTGTATTAAGCAAGTGCAGAGCTATCAATAGCCACCCTTGAAGTTTACTTCACACACTTTCAAAAATAATATAAACATTGTCTCCATTACAATGTCACAAATGATTCAAGGATAATGAACAAACAATTTTTTTAATGTGTCATTGAAGAACGTTGATAATATAAGTGCCTGTGGAAAGTGAAATGTAGTGAACATTCAAATAAATTCAAACAAGCTGAGCAGAGGACAAACCTGCATAGCTAAGTACTAAGCTAAAAGTTATAGGTTTGGTTCTTATGTACAGGAATAACTTTTCAACAGATAAAATAAAATAAAAATGTAAGAATGTCAATAATACAGTGGAACCAGACTAATTCGAACTTCTGTAGTTCGAAATCGTGTTTAATTTGAATTTTTCGCCCGGTTTCGTGAATTTTGTATTAAAACAATGTTAAAAATCATCAATAATTTGAATTTTGTTTTGGTTAGTTCGAACTTTTCATAAGTTGTAGTTGCGGCGCCGTGTTGCTCTATTTTTGGAAACAGGGGAGGCAATGTTGGAATACGGTCAGTACCCTTTTCCTTCATATAATTTTTTTTGATCACCCTGTTAATTGCATGGCAGGAATAAGGTATTAATGTCCCAGTGTCTGCGGTGGAGTTGCAGTTTACCTTACTGGCCATCTGAACAGCAGTCAGTTCATAGCCTCGCCCACACTTTTATCTCGACAGCAATAGACTCATCTGCATTCAGTACTATTACGTCACTCCTTAATTCATCACCCCAACTGAACTTCAGTCTTCCCAGGGGTCTTCTTCCATCCACTTTTCCAAGATACACCTAATTTATAGTTCCCTTCTCCCATCTTGATCCATTCCCCAACAAATCAATTCTTTCCCTTCTTATCTTCTTGAAAGTTTTGAATATTTAAGTATTGATCAGTCACTAAATATCGCAAAGTAGTCAATAGCTTATAGCTTCTCTCCTTTCTGTGTCCTGCTTTTGATCGTAAGACGATACTGTGTTCAGTAGTTGGCTAAAATAATCCTCTAAAATATGTAATAGTTTTTTTAAATTAATTTATTTTAGTTCTTTTAATAATCCGACACCTTGACTCAATCGGTAGCATTTCTGCCTACTGAGCTAAATAAGGGTTCTGGGTTCAATTCCTGGCATGGCCGAAAAATGTATCACTGGTGAAATGTGGGTTTACCCTGTCACAGTGTTAAATTAACGGCCGGGGACTGGATGTTGTGCCTGTCCAAGTCTTAAGTTAGATTATAAGTCACATGAAGCTACGACAGTCTTAGCCAGTCGGTAGTGGAAAATATATGGCTTTAATAATGTGGTGGTGATTTTAATAGCCTCAAGGGGCCATAATAGTTTCTATTTCGAAATATTTTCCCAACAAGATTCCAGCTTCCGAAAGAACAGTTCACTTTCAAACTAGCACAAATGGCTGTGACTGCAGCAGCAGCTTTCTTCCGTCTGTTTACTTGCTCAATACGTATATTTCTTAGCCTACATTAAAATACACCATTTATTCATTCCAACAATCCAACTGCACTACAATAAACAGGAAAACAACGGTTTGTTCTCACCAATAAGCTGATAACGGTGTTTGTTAGATTTATCTCTCCTAATGATCTGTCGGCAGAGCCGAGCCAAGTCTGACTCACGACAGAGCTCCATGAGAACTTAGAAGTGATTCTTGAATTATATCATGTATAAAGGGAATGGAATATTGAGTAGATACTATATTTAGACAAATCATCAAGACATATTATATCTTTAATAATAATAAATTGTTTAACTATGCATTACAGTTCACCTTATGACAGTCCCGTTAGATCGTATTGTGAACAATGGCACTATAGCGATCTGCTTACGAACAAACCATAACTTTCCACCAGGGGTAAACACCTCTGTGAAGCCCTGTAAGACAAGGATACACCTGTTACAAATATGCAGTGACTACATGCTGTGAACGCAATACAAGAACAATACATGAATTCCATATGAGGGACACATCTGTAAGGTGTCAAGAACAACATGCTTCAATGTATGCGGTACACATTTTGAAAGGCCGTGTAATATTCTAAAACTTGAATTAAAAAAACTATGATAGGTTGATTAGAGACAAGACTGATGGGGGACTAAAGGTCAACATTCTTCATCCCTGCCCTAATATTGTATTTAAATGCAGATAAACTGGATGGCTGGTGGGAAGGGCTGCAAAGAAAATAAGGATGTGTGGATGAATAAGAATTAGCATGAAACAATAAACCTTTTTTCCTCTCATATTTTATTTTACCAAAAATTACCCATTTCACCTGTCAAACTTACCGGTGGATTCCTTAAGCACGCCAACATTTGTAGGGTTCCCAAGTCCCGAGCTGATAATCACCGCCACGACAATTTTACGATAGAGTTTTTCTAGATCTTCCTTTGTTTTGGCTGTTGTTTCAATAATTTCTTTTATCAGAGGGGCTGTGCGAGTCTTGATGGTTTCACAGTTTTTAGAAATTATCTCCTCTAAGAAAGAAAGAAAATCCAATGTCACATACACTAGAGCAGGCTGTGCGGCCCAATGACATTTTGAACCAACATACAATGCAGCTCGATTTATATTTTAATAACTGTTATAGAAATACACTATTTTGGACTATGACCTATTGACAGTGGCCATTATTTAGTGAAATCTAGTAAGTGAGGTTGGCATACAACATTTTTACTCTTTACTACCCAGAGATTGTAACCCCCCCTTTGATTTGATAGGTTCATAACACTATAAATAAAAGGTAGGTTGATTACAAGAGAGTTTATTTTTTTTATTCATAACATACAACTCGTAGAAAAATGAGAGTGAGACATACAAAGAGTAGTCGAGTGAAAAAGTCAACAAGGACTGATTGAAATAATAAATAATGGGGCAAGACCCCAAGTCTTTGAGAGAAAACAGTAAGACAATAATAAAAGAATACATATAAAATCGACCCAGCGCAGAAGGCGACTAACCTAACAAGAAAGTTAAATAAAGACAAATAGTAAGGGTGTACACAACTCATCGATGCCGATACAAATTCGACATGAGTATGCTAAATAATTACTAACTGCCATTACAAGGCGCAAAAGAAAAAATCTACCAAACAATCAATGATTTAAATCAACCTAATCAGTTATAACAGACACCATTCAAATTAGATCAACCTAACTATAAACTTGGCCGAAGCGCTAAGTGCGCGGGCTCGCGGCCTCAGAGTTGAACAACAAGTTCATCAATTACAAAAGACTAAACCCTTAAAACTTTGACAAGCAAACCAAACATTTCAATAAGTTTAACTTTAAGAAAGATAACTAGCGCCCCAAGATGGCGGCGTAATAAATCCCAAACCCGTCCGTGAGGCGGACAAGGCGGGTCAGCAAAAAGAAACAGAGTTTAAATATCAAACAATCCATAATGGCTGACAGGCAAATCCTGCAGTCTCTAGCGAAATTAAATCTGAGTAACGTATAAATAAATAAAGCCGAAACATATAAATTTTGAACATGAAGAGCCAAACATAATTTAGATACGACGAAAAAAGACTAAGTCTAAAGCTAAGACAAAGTGCCTCACCTAATTGAGCGCGGAGAAATGAGTGACATCACTACACAGTCCAGCCGTTATATACAAAACAATGTCAGTCACGTGTTCACATACGGCGGGAAACACAGTTGGGACAGGGGAAAGGGGCGTGCACATGCTTCGAGAACAGTCTCGTTTAGCCGCGTAATTATTCAAATTCACGTGCAGGTGGATAGGTCTTATTTCACCAGAACACAATCGTTGGCGCATATGGGTCTGCGCATCTCGATGTTCACATGTTCGAGTCTAGCTCGGAGTTGTATCCCTAGCCACGGACGGTCAGTTAGATACTTGATGTGTTGCGGAGTGCGCGTGGTTTCGGAGTCGTGAAGCAGGCCAGTCAAAAGGGGACCAGGCTAGGTGAGTCCAAACCGTCTTCTTTAGATTCATGTCTGTGACAACGTCAAAAGATAAATTCCAAAAGGTTGATACAAATATTTTAAATGTTAAATGTTTGAACAATGGTTTTCTCTTATGAAAAATAACTGATACCCGAGACATCACAGACATCACGGCTTGTGGACACACATCTGTCATCAATTACAAAAGTGACGTTGCACAAGGTTTAAAGCCTAAAACTAAATACAATTTCTGCAAATAAAAGGTTTCATATTTTTGATAGAATTGGTCTTAAAATTGTATATAGTATTAATAGAAATTTCATTTGTTATTGTTGTAGTTGTTGGAAAAGAAATGATCTCACATTAAGTAGGAGTGAAGGAGATAGAGAGAGTCCAGCTGAGATGGTTAGGACATGTTGAGATGATAGAAGGAGGAAGGGTTGCTGTAAAGTGTTGGAGATGGGAAGAGACCGAGAGGAAGACCGAGGAAGAGGTGGAGAGATTATGTGGAGGAAGTCCTCAAGAGATGCCAAACATTCAGCAGTTGAGAGGGGTGTGAGCAATGAGTGACAGACTCAACTGGAGGATGGTGTGGAGGAAGTCCTCAAGAGATTCCAAACATCCAGCAGTTGAGAGGGGTGTGAGCAATGAGTGACAGACTCAACTGGAGGATGGTGTGGAGGAAGTCCTCAAGAGATGCCAAACATTCAGCAGTTGAGAGGGGTGTGAGCAATGAGTGACAGACTCAACTGGAGGATGGTGTGGAGGAAGTCCTCAAGAGATTCCAAACATCCAGCAGTTGAGAGGGGTGTGAGCAATGAGTGACAGGCTCAACTGGAGGATGGTGTGGAGGAAGTCCTCAAGAGATGCCAAACATCCAGCAGTTGAGAGGGGTGTGAGCAATGAGTGACAGACTCAACTGGAAGATGGTGTGGAGGAAGTCCTCAAGAGATGCCAAACATCCAGCAGTTGAGAGGGGTGTGAGCAATGAGTGACAGGCTCAACTGGAGGATGGTGTGGAGGAAGTCCTCAAGAGATTCCAAACATCCAGCAGTTGAGAGGGGTGTGAGCAATGAGTGACAGACTCAACTGGAGGATGGTGTGGAGGAAGTCCTCAAGAGATGCCAAACATCCAGCAGTTGAAGGGGTGTGAGCAATGAGTGACAGGCTCAACTGGAGGATGGTGTGGAGGAAGTCCTCAAGAGATGCCAAACATCCAGCAGTTGAGAGGGGTGTGAGCAATGAGTGACAGGCTCAACTGGAGGATGGTGTTGGTCCCGCTGACATGTGAAAACCTGACTGGAAGAAGAAGAAGAAGAAGAAGAAGAAGAAGAAGATCAAAAGAGTGATGACAATATTGATTTTAAAATGTGGCCGTCTTAGTATTTTCAATTTTCAATGTGATCCTTACGATCAAACTATTACTTTCAATGTGCTTGTAATTAAATGTTTTTAATGAATACTAAACATACGACCTACAAATTGACAAATCTAAGCAACAGCCAAAGGTGGTAGCTTTTACAAAAATTGTGTGTTTAACTTTATACATGTGTGTGTTTTATATAGAAAAAGATAGGCCTACATGATACATGGACTATATTGGGACATTTCAAACTTCACTCCTTATTCACATGCTATTTTTACTGTCTTTGTTCTGCTCAAGTTGTTACATTATGTTAAGTTAATCCTTATCCCACACTTGTTTCTTTATATTTAGTGAACTGTCGACCTCGGTGGTTTGGGAGGAAAGTGTTCGCCTCAGGACTCGATGTTTGTGGGTTCAAATCCTGCAAGATCGACAGATTTTTCTTGAGCAATAAAAATCTTTAGCACTACTTACTTTGGAGGGGAAGTGAATCTGTCAGTCCCAAGTTTAATGTGGCATGTAAAAGAACACTGAAAGGTACGTGAAAATACTTCCCCAGAAAAAGTTGTTTGCCCTTTCGCTCTCGCTCAAAGAAATTCTCGTGTGCTTATATAATCGATTGGTTCATAAAGTGCACATTAAATACCTTATATAAATATTAAATAAAAACATTAAGTGGATATTTCATGAAAGTTAAGTGAATGTTATGTTTCGTGAACATTAAGTTGATCATGAGTTGATGATGATTACTGAGAGACTCAAAAACTAACTCCTTACCACTAACTCTTTCCACACACGGGGTAGTGTTGTTTGCGTTCATGGCATTCCTCACAAGGCCGTAGCCAAGGAGGGGTTTTGGGGGTTCAAACCCCCCCGCGAAATTTTATGAACAAAATATATATGGCTTTATTTATGGTTCAAACAATATCAAAATTAAGATACAAATACAAATTAGGGGTCTGTGTTACCATAAAAATCACTTCAGAGAGGTTCTAGAGGTGTTAAATATTTAGAAATTTTCCTAGCCTTCGGCATTTTGGGGGTTATTTTACCATAAAAAACTTCACAGAGCTTAAAAAAGTGTTTAATATGTAGACATTTTCCAAGCCTTCGGCAGTTAATGAGTTATTTTACCATGAAAAAACCACCTCAGAGAGCTTCTAGAACTGTTTATCATTTAGAATTTTTTCTAGCTTCCAGCAATTGGGGGATGTGCCCACCAAACCCCCCCTGAAATTATTGGCTGGCTATGGCCTTGATTCCTCAAGTCACATGTGCGCGCTGTGGATAGTGCTAAATTAACAACATATATGGTTGAATACATCCCAAAGTAAAATGTTCTAGTTTTAAAATAGTCCCTTGTTCGAATTTCAGGTTGAGGACTTCTCTGAGAAATTTATAAAATGACAACAATAATAGAAACAGCTATAGCAACATCAGCATCAACAACAGTAACTACCTTAATAGTGACAACATAAAACACAACTGTATTAACAACAACAATCCCAATATGATGAAAGTAATGCAGAATGTCCTTCACAATCAAAAAAGGAAGAACTAGAAAGGGTCACAGAAGAAGGATTTGGCTAATTCAACTTTGGTTAGTTCGAAAAATTGGATAGTTCGAGCCCACCGTGATTCCTCATGAAATTTCCTAGTTAAATTAATGTTGAAAAATAACATTTACTTTAAATTTTAAAAGGAAATATTTGGATAGTTCAAAGCCTATAAAGCAAGGGTAGGCAACCTTTTTTGGGCTATGAGCGACTTATAAACATATCAACTGAACCGCGATCAGCCATCGTTTCTTCATTATTTTTTACATATTTTCTGTCCCTACATCTTATATATAACCTTGAATCTCATTATTTCCTCAAATTTCTAGAAGAAAATTTATATAATAAATCAAATTTACATTTTCATGTTCAATTATTTGATTTCCTAGAGATTATGGCCGATCAGGGTTATTTTGGTCACACTCAAATTTTATTTGAAAGTTCTTGGTTGATGGTTGGGGGATTATACAGAACATATTTTTAAGTGTTCATTGTTTTTTTCCATAATTCTATATTTCTGCTTATCAGTAGGCTCCATTTTGTTATGTTTTTAAATTTATGGGTAAGGTTTTTGTGAGCTGGAATGTGGATACCACTTGCTACCTGTATATAGGCCAATTTCGGTAATCTGTTAGATATCTAAAAAAAATTTGAACTAACAATTTTTATGAGTATCTCGGCAGCTGGTACACAATAAATCAAAAGCCTCAAAATATTCTACATATGAACACACGCATTTTATAACTGCTACCAAAAAAAACATACAAAATATATACATACATGGAAAAACAAGAAAAATTCAAACACAAAATTACAACACGAAAATTGCAGACTTAAATCAGTCAGTCAGTCAGGGCATCACATGATGACATTGTCACACAGAAGTCACACAGGTAAGCCGAGCCAAAACATCCCTTGCTCTAGTAAGCCCGCTCGCCGCCAATGCAGAGTTCCCCACGTTCTCTTTTACCACGCGTCAATAACTCTATATTTAAATGACATTCTTGGCAAATGGGGTGAGTCAAACAAGATCTTTAAGTTAGGTTTGAAATGAGTACAAACTCCATAAAATCAACAGGTTGATCTCACAAACATTTTCAGTCAGTCACTTATGGAAACTTCAACACCATTAAAAGTCGATCTTTAAGTCTTATAAGCTCACAAATAACAATCTTGATATGATTCAACTAGTCATAAACACCAAGATTACAATCATTGTAGATTTAATTGCACGTGCTGTAGAATAGGGATATGAAGATGTCAATACAGCTGATAAATCTTTCAAAGATGTTATCTCATCTCCAAATAGAATTAGTTAAAATAAGGAATACTCTAATCTTATCCTGTAATGTTAACATAATTCATCTACATTGTCTGATGCAGGCCCAAGTACTCTATTGATCACACATTGATAAATAACGGATAGTAAAGACACACTGTCTCACTGACATAGCTCCACTGAAATGCTACTGACAGAGTCATACAATATCCCATATGAGTATGACACTGCTAACAGCATGCTATGAAATAGTCAATGACAGATGCGTGATCATACGCTCACTGACAACTGCTCCACTACCAATACTCTCCACTGACAATACTGCTCATGACAGCACTGCTCCACTGACATATACTGCTCCACAGCATACTGACATAGCTCACTGACTACACTGTCATCAATACTGCTCCACTGACAGCACTGCCTCATACTGTCCACTGACAATACTGCTCCACTGACAAACGCTCCACTGACATCTGCCACTGACATACTGCTCCACTGAATACTGATCCACTGACCACTGCTCCACTGACAATCTAATGACATACTGCCACTGACAATACTGCTCCACTGACAGCACTGCTCCACTGACAATACTGCTCCACTGACAACACTGCTCCACTGACATACTGCTCCACTGAGACTCATGCAACTGCTCCACTGACATACTGCTCCACTGCACTGCTCCACTGACAGCACTGCTCCACTGACAATACTGCCTACCACTGTCACTGACAACACTGCTCCACTGACAATACTGCTCCACCTGACAATACTGCTCCACTGACAATACTGCTCCCCTGACAATACTGCTCCACTGACAATACTGCTCCACTGACACATATACTGCTCCACTGACAATACTGCTCCACTGACAATACTGCTCCACTGACAGCACTGCTCCACTGAATGTACAAATACTGCTCCACTGACAATACTGCTCCACTGACAATACTGCTCCACTGACAAACTGCTCACTGACAATACTGCTCCACTGACAAATGTCCACTGACAATCTCACTGACAATACTGCTCCACTGACAATACTGCTCCACTGACAATACTGCTCCAAAAGCCCATCAAATATGCTCCACTGACACACTGCTCCATGACAAACTGCTCCAAGACAATAACTCCACAACTAACTTACATGGTCACTGACAAATGCACTGACAATTCCACTGACAATACATGCACTGACAATGCATGCCACTGACAATCATGCCACTGGCAACATGATGAACATGCTCCACTGACAGTCACACGCTACCACTGACAATACTGCATCCCTGACTCTGTACAGACCACGCTCCCGCACATGCAATACGTCTCCCACTGCAATACTGCTCCTAATGACAATCTGCATGGCTCCACTGACTAAGTAAACTGCTCCACTGCAATAAGCCACACAGTTGATCCACAAACATGCTCTGCATCACTGTCACTATGAAACTGCTCCACTACAAATCATCTGAATCTGCTCCACTGACAAACTGCTCCACTGACATACTGCTCCACTGATCAATACTGCTCCACTGACAATATGCATGCTGTCATGACAATATGCTCACTGACAATACTGCTCACAAATGACTGTCATACCATTCTCACTGACAATACTGCTCCACTGACAATACTGCTCCACTGACAACACTGCTCACTGACATATCTGCGCCCATGACAATACTGCTCCACTGACATATGTCCACTGACATATGTCACTGACAAACTGTCACTGACAGACTGCTCCACTGACAATACTGCTCCACTGACAATACTGCTCCACTCATGTACATGACACTGCTCCACTGACAGCACTGCTCCACTGACAATACTGCTCCACTGACAGCACTGCTCCACTGACAAACTGCTCCACCTTGACAATACTGCTCCACTGACAATACTGCTCCACTGACAATACTGCTCCACTGACAATACTGCTCCACTGACAGCACTGCTCCACTGACAATACTGCTCCACTGACACACTGCTCCACTGACAATACTGCTCCACTGACAGCACTGCTCCACTGACAATACTGCTCCACTGACACTACTGCTCCACTGACAATACTGCTCCACTGACAAGCTCACATGCTCCACTGACAATACTGCTCCACTGACAATACTGCTCCACTGACAATGCACTGGCTCCACTGACAATACTGCTCCACTGACAGACTGCTCCACTGACAATACTGCTCCACTGACACACTGCTCCACTGACAATACTGCTCCACTGACAAACTGCTCCACTGACAATACTGCTCCACTGACAGCACTGCTCCACTGACAGCACTGCTCCACTGACAATACTGCTCCACTGACAATCGCTCCACTGACAATACTGCTCCACTGACACACTGCTCCACTGACAATACTGCTCCACTGACACACTGCTCCACTGACAATACTGCTCCACTGACAATACTGCTCCACTGACAATACTGCTCCACTGACAATACTGCTCCACTGACAATACTGCTCCACTGACAATACTGCTCCACTGACAATACTGCTCCACTGACAATACTGCTCCACTGACAATACTGCTCCACTGACAATACTGCCTCCACTGACAATACTGCTCCACTGACAATACTGCTCCACTGACAACTCTCATGACATACTTGCTCCACTGACAATACTGCTCCACTGACAATACTGCTCCACTGACAATACTGCTCCACTGACAATACTGCTCCACTGACAATACTGCTCCACTGACAATACTGCTCCACTGACAAATGCTCCACTGACAATACTGCTCCACTGACAATACTGCTCCACTGACAATACTGCTCCACTGACAAGCTCCACGACATACTGCTCCACTGACAATACTGCTCCACTGACAATACTGCTCCACAAATACTGCTCCACTGACAACTCTCCACTGACAATACTGCTCCACTGACAATATGCTCCACTGACAAACTGCTCCACTGACAATACTGCTCCACGACAATACTGCTCCATGACAAAGTCCATAATACGCTCCACTGACACACTGCTCCACTGACAAACTGCTCCACTGACAATACTGCTCCACTGACAATACTGCTCCACTGACAAACTGCTCCCGACAATACTGCTCCACTGACAATACTGCTCCCTGACAACTGCTCCACGACAATACCTGCCTGCCACTGACAATACTGCTCCACTGACAATACTGCTCCACTGACATACTGCTCCACTGACAATCTGCTCCACTGACAAGCCACTGCACTGCTCCACTGACATACTGCTCCACTGACAATCTGCTCCACTGACATACTGCTCCATGACAATACTGCTCCACTGACAATACTGCTCCACTGACAATCTGCTCCACTGACAATACTGCTCCACTGACAATACTGCCCACGACATACTGCTCCACTGACAATGCTCCACTGACAATATGCTCCACTGACATACTGCTCCACTGACAACTGCTCCACTGACAATACTGCTCCACTGACAACTGCTCCACTGACAACACTGCTCCACTGACAACTGCCATGCATACTGCTCCACTGACAATACTGCTCCAGACAACTGCTCCACTGACAATACTGCTCCACTGACAATACTGCTCCACTGACAATACTGCTCCACTGACAATACTGCTCCACTGACAATACTGCTCCACTGACAATACTGCTCCACTGACAAATGCTCCACTGACAATACTGCTCCACTGACAACTGCTCCACTGACAATACTGCTCCATGACAATACTGCTCCACTGACAATATGCTCCACGACATACTGCTCCACTGACAATACTGCTCCACTGACAATACTGCTCCACTGACAATACTGCTCACTGACAACTGCTCCACTGACAACTGCTCCACTGACAATACTGCTCCACTGACAATTACTTGCTCCACTGACAAACTGCTCCACTGACAACTGCTCCACTGACAATACTGCTCCACTACAATACTGCTCCACTGACAATACTGCTCCACTGACAATACTGCTCCACTGACATACTGCTCCACTGACAAAGCCCCTGCAAATGCTCCATGACAATACTGCTCCACGACAACTGCTCACACAACTGCTCCACTGACAATACTGCTCCACTGACAGACTGCTCCACTGACAATACTGCTCCACTGACAAACTGCTCCAACTGTCCACAGATTCACAATACTGCTCCGACATTCCAACTGCTCCAGACCAGCACACTGCTCCACGACAAACGCTCCACGTCCTGAACTCCACTCAATCTGCTCACTGACACTGCTAGACTTGCTCCACTGACAATACTGCTCCACTGACAATACCCCGCTCCACTGACAATACTGCTCCACTGACTGCACTGCCCCCACCTGACAATCTACTGTACCACTGACAACTGCTCCACTGACAGCACTGCTCCACTGACAGCAACTGCTCCACTGACAATACTGCTCCCTGACAATACTGCTCCCTGACAATACTGCTCCACTGACAATACTGCTCCACTGACAGCACTGCTCCACTGACAGCACTGCTCCCCTGACAATACTGCTCCACTGACAATACTGCTCCACTGACAATACTGCTCCACTAGACAATACTGCTCCACTGACAATACTGCTCCACAGACAGCACTGCTCCACTGACAATACTTCTCCACTGACAATTACTGCTCCACTGACAATACTGCTCCACTGACAATACTTCTCACTGACAATACTGCTCCACTGACAATACTGCTCCACTGACAATACTGCTCCACTGACAATACTGCTCCACTGACAATACTGCTCCACTGACAATACTTCCACTGACAATACTGCTCCACTGACAATACTGCTCCACTGATCAATACTGCTCCACTGACAATACTGCTCCACTGACAATACTGCTCCACTGACAATACTGCTCCACTGACAAACTGCTCCACTGACAATACTGCTCCACTGACAGCACTGCTCCACTGACAATACTGCTCCGACAACTGCACATATACTGCTCCACTGACAATACTGTCTCAAACTGGACAATACTGCTCCACTGACAATACTGCTCCACTGACAGCACTGCTCCACTGACAATACTGCTCCACTGACAATACTGCTCCACTGACAACACTGCTCCACTGACAGCAACTGCTCCACTGACAATACTGCTCCCTGACAATACTGCTCCACTGACAATACTGCTCCACTGACAGCACTGCTCCACTGACAATACTGCTCCACTGACAACACTGACTGCTCCACTGACAATACTGCTCCACTGACAGCACTGCTCCACTGACAACACTGCTCCACTGACAATACTGCTCCACTGACAATACTGCTCCACTGACAATACTGCTCCACTGACAGCACTGCTCCACTGACATTACTGCTCCACTGACAGCACTGCTCCACTGACAATACTGCTCCACTGACAGCACTGCTCCACTGACAGCACTGCTCCACTGACAATACTGCCCTCCACTGCACATACTGCTCCCCTGACAATACTGCTCCACTGACAATACTGCTCCACTGACAGCACTGCTCCACTGACAGCACTGCTCCCCTGACAATACTGCTCCACATGCACAATACTGCTCCACTGACAATACTGCTCCACTGACAATACTGCTCCACTGACAATACTGCTCCACTGACAATACTGCTCCACTAGACATACTGCTCCACTGACAATACTGCTCCACTGACAATACTGCTCCACTGACAATACTGCTCCACTGACAGCACTGCTCCACTGACAACACTGCTCCACTGACAATACTGCTCCACCGACAGCACTGCTCCACGACAGCACTGCTCCCCGACAATACTGCTCCCCTGACAATACTGCTCCACTGACAATACTTCTCCACTGACAATACTGCTCCACTGACAATACTGCTCCACTGACAATACTGCTCCACAGACAGCACTGCTCCACTGACAGCACTGCTCCACTGACAATTACTGCTCCACTGACAATACTGCTCCACTGACAATACTGCTCCACTGACAGCACTGCTCCACTGACAATACTGCTCCACTGACAATACTGCTACACTGACAATACTGCTCCACTGACAATACTGCTCCACTGACAATACTGCTCCACAGACAGCACTGCTCCACTGACAATACTGCTCCACTGACAGCACTGCTCCACTGACAATACTGCTCCACTGACAATACTGCTCCACTGACAATACTGCTCCACTGACAATACTGCTCCACTGACAATACTGCTCCACTGACAATACTGCTCCACTGACAATACTGCTCCCTGACAATACTGCTCCCTGACAATACTGCTCCACTGATAATACTGCTCCACAGACAGCACTGCTCCACTGACAATACTAATCCACTACAATACTGCTCCACTGATAATACTGCTCCACTGACAATACTGCTCCACTGACAATACTGCTCCACTGATAATACTGCTCCACTGACAATTACTGCTACCACTGACAATACTGCTCCACTGACAATACTGCTCCACTGACAATACTGCTCCACTGACAATACTGCTCCACTGACAATACTGCTCCACTGACAGCACTGCTCCACTGACAATACTGCTCCACTGACAATACTGCTCCACTGACAATACTGCTCCCCTGACAATACTGCTCCACTGACAATACTGCTCCACTGACAGCACTGCTCCACTGACAATACTGCTCCACTGACAGCACTGCTCCACTGACAATACTGCTCCACTGACAGCACTGCTCCACTGACAATACTGCTCCACTGACAGCACTGCTCCACTGACAATACTGCTCCACTGACAGCACTGCTCCACTGACAATACTGCTCCACTGACAGCACTGCTCCACTGACAATACTGCTCCACTGACAGCACTGCTCCACTGACAGCACTGCTCCACTGACAATACTGCTCCACAGACAGCACTGCTCCACTGACAATACTGCTCCACTGACAGCACTGCTCCACTGACAATACTGCTCCACTGACAGCACTGCTCCACTGACAATACTGCTCCACTGACAATACTTCTCCACTGACAATACTGCTCCACTGACAATACTGCTCCACTGACAATACTGCTCCACTGACAATACTGCTCCACTGACAGCACTGCTCCACTGACAATACTGCTCCACTGACAATACTGCTCCACTGACAATACTGCTCCACTGACAGCACTGCTCCACTGACAATACTGCTCCACTGACAACACTGCTCCACTGACAACACTGCTCCACTGACAGCACTGCTCCACTGACAATACTGCTCCACTGACAATACTGCTCCACTGACAATACTGCTCCACTGACAGCACTGCTCCACTGACAGCACTGCTCCACTGACAACACTGCTCCACTGACAACACTGCTCCACTGACAACACTGCTCCACTGACAATACTGCTCCCCTGACAATACTGCTCCACTGACAATACTGCTCCCCTGACAATACTGCTCCACTGACAATACTGCTCCACTGACAATACTGCTCCACTGACAATACTGCTCCACTGACAATACTGCTCCACTGACAATACTGCTCCACTGACAGAAACTGCTCCACTGACAACACTGCTCCACTGACAATACTGCTCCACTGACAATACTGCTCCACTGACAATACTGCTCCACTGACAATACTGCTCCACTGACAATACTGCTCCACTGACAATACTGCTCCACTGACAATACTGCTCCACTGACAATACTGCTCCACTGACAATACTGTTCCACTGACAATACTGCTCCACTGACAACACTGCTCCACTGACAATACTGCTCCACTGACAGCACTGCTCCACTGACAATACTGCTCCACTGACAACACTGCTCCACAGACAGCACTGCTCCACTGACAGCACTGCTCCACTGACAATACTGCTCCACTGACAATACTGCTCCACTGACAACACTGCTCCACTGACAATACTGCTCCACTGACAGCATTGCTCCACTGACAATACTGCTCCACTGACAGCACTGCTCCACTGACAATACTGCTCCACTGACAATACTGCTCCACTGACAATACTGCTCCACAGACAGCACTGCTCCACTGACAATACTGCTCCACTGACAATACTGCTCCCCTGACAATACTGCTCCACTGACAATACTGCTCCACTGACAATACTGCTCCACTGACCATACTGCTCCACTGACAATACTGCTCCACAGACAGCACTGCTCCACTGACAGCACTGCTCCACTGACAACACTGCTCCACTGACAATACTGCTCCACTGACAATACTGCTCCACTGACAATACTGCTCCACTGACAATACTGCTCCACTGACAATACTGCTCCACTGACAATACTGCTCCACAGACAATACTGCTCCACTGACAATACTTCTCCACTGACAATACTGCTCCACTGACAATACTGCTCCACTGACAATACTGCTCCACTGACAATACTGCTCCAAAGACAATACTGCTCCACTGACAACACTGCTCCACTGACAATACTGCTCCACTGACAGCACTGCTCCACTGACAAAACTGCTCCACTGACAATACTGCTCCACTGACAATACTGCTCCACTGACAGCACTGCTCCACTGACAATACTGCTCCACTGACAGCACTGCTCCACTGACAATACTGCTCCACTGACAGCACTGCTCCACTGACAGCACTGCTCCACTGACAATACTGCTCCCCTGACAATACTGCTCCCTGACAATACTGCTCCACTGACAATACTGCTCCACTGACAGCACTGCTCCACTGACAATACTGCTCCACTGACAACACTGCTCCACTGACAATACTGCTCCACTGACAGCACTGCTCCACTGACAATACTGCTCCACTGACAATACTGCTCCACTGACAATACTGCTCCACTGACAGCACTGCTCCACTGACAATACTGCTCCACTGACAGCACTGCTCCACTGACAATACTGCTCCACTGACAGCACTGCTCCACTGACAGCACTGCTCCACTGACAATACTGCTCCCCTGACAATACTGCTCCCCTGACAATACTGCTCCACTGACAATACTGCTCCACTGACAGCACTGCTCCACTGACAGCACTGCTCCCCTGACAATACTGCTCCACTGACAATACTGCTCCACTGACAATACTGCTCCACTGACAATACTGCTCCACTGACAATACTGCTCCACTGACAGCACTGCTCCACTGACATACTGCTCCACTGACAATACTGCTCCACTGACAATACTGCTCCACTGACAATACTGCTCCACTGACAATACTGCTCCACTGACAATACTGCCCACAGACAATACTGCTCCACTGACAATACTTGCTCCACTGACAATACTGCTCCACTGACAATACTGCTCCACTGACAATACTATCCACTGACAATACTGCTCCACTGACAATACTGCTCCACGACAAACTGCTCCACTGACATACTGCTCCACTGACAATACTGCTCCACTGGACAATACTGCTCCACTGACAATACTGCTCCACTGACAATACTGCTCCACTGACAATACTGCTCCACTGACAATACTGCTCCATGACAATACTGCTCCACTGACAATACTGCTCCACTGACAATACTGCTCCACTGACAATACTGCTCCACTGACAATACTGCTCCACTGACAGCACTGCTCCACTGACAGCACTGCTCCACTGACAATACTGCTCCACTGACAATACTGCTCCACTGACAATACTGCTCCACTGACAATACTGCTCCACTGACAATACTGCTCCACGACAATGCATACTGCTCCACTGACAACACTGCTCCACTGACAATGCACTGCTCCACTGACAATACTGCTCCACTGACAATACTGCTCCACTGACAATAATGCTCCACTGACATACTGCTCCACTGACAATACTGCTCCACTGACAATACTGCTCCCCTGACAATACTGCTCCCTGACAATACTGCTCCACTGATAATACTGCTCCACAGACAGCACTGCTCCACTGACAATACTAATCCACTACAATACTGCTCCACTGAAATACTGCTCCACTGACAATACTGCTCCACTGACAATACTGCTCCACTGAAATACTGCTCCACTGACAATACTGCTCCACTGACAATACTGCTCCACTGACAATACTGCTCCACTGAGAATACTGCTCCACATGACAATACTGCTCCACTGACAATACTGCTCCACTGACAATACTGCTCCACTGACAATACTGCTCCACTGACAATACTGCTCCACTGACAGCACTGCTCCACTGACAGCACTGCTCCACTGACAATACTGCTCCACTGACAATACTGCTCCACTGACAATACTGCTCCACTGACATCACTGCTCCACTGACAATACTGCTCCACTGACAATACTGCTCCACTGACAATACTGCTCCACTGACAACACTG
Source organism: Timema podura (assembly GCA_033556935.1). NCBI lineage: Eukaryota > Metazoa > Arthropoda > Insecta > Phasmatodea > Timematidae > Timema > Timema podura. The sequence goes on from JAVRXN010000011.1 coordinate 11,247,700, forward strand.
CTCCACTGACAATACTGCTCCACTGACAATACTGATCCACTGACAAGACTGCTCCACTGACAATACTGCTCCACTGACAGCACTGCTCCACTGACAATACTGCTCCACTGACAATACTGCTCCACTGACAATACTGCTCCACTGACAATACTGCTCCACTGACAGCACTGCTCCACTGACAATACTGCTCCACTGACAATACTGCTCCACTGACAATACTGCTCCACTGACAATACTGCTCCACTGACAATACTGCTCCACTGACAATACTGCTCCACTGACAATACTGCTCCACTGACAATACTGCTCCACTGACAATACTGCTCCACTGACAATACTGCTCCACTGCAGACAACTGCTCCCTGACACACTGCTCCACTGACAATACTGCTCCACTGACAATACTGCTCCACTGACAAATGCTCCACTGACAATACTGCTCACTGACAACTCACTGACATACTGCTCCACTGACAATACTGCTCACTGACAATACTGCTCCACTGACAATACTGTCACTGACACTGCCACTGACATGCACTGCTCCACTGACATACTGCTCCACTGACATACTGCTCCACTGACAATACTGCTCCACTGACACATCTGACATCTCCACTGACAATACTGCTCCACTGACAATTGCTCCACTGACAATACTGCTCCACTGACAGCATCGCTCCACTGACAATACTGCTCCACTGACAATACTGCTCCACTGACAATACTGCTCCACATGACACATGCTCCACTGACAATACTGCTCCACTGACAATACTGCTCCCTGACAATACTGCTCCACTGACAATACTGCTCCACTGACATACTGCTCCACTGACAATACTGCTCCACTGACAATACTGCTCCACTGACAATACTGCTCCACAGACGCACTGCTCCACTGACAGCACTGCTCCACTGACAATACTGCTCCACTGACAATACTGCTCCACTGACAATACTGCTCCACTGACAATACAGCTCCACTGACAATACTGCTCCACAGACAATACTGCTCCACTGACAATACTTCTCCACTGACAATACTGCTCCACTGACAATACTGCTCCACTGATAATACTGCTCCACTGACAATACTGCTCCACTGACAATACTGCTCCACAGACAATACTGCTCCACTGACAACACTGCTCCACTGACAATACTGCTCCACTGAAAGCACTGCTCCCACTGACAAACTGCTCCACTGACAATACTGCTCCACTGACAATACTGCTCCAATGACAGTACTGCTCCACTGACAATACTGCTCCACTGACAGCACTGCTCCACTGACAATACTGCTCCACTGACAATACTGCTCCACTGACAGCACTGCTCCACTGACAGCACTGCTCCACTGACAATACTGCTCCCTGACAATACTGGTCCACTGACAATACTGCTCCACTGACAGCACTGCTCCACTGACAATACTGCTCCACTGACAACACTGCTCCACTGACAATACTGCTCCACTGACAGCACTGCTCCACTGACAAACTGCTCCACTGACAATACTGCTCCACTGACAATACTGCTCCACTGACAATACTGCTCCACTGACAGCACTGCTCCACTGACAATACTGCTCCACTGACAGCACTGCTCCACTGACAATACTGCTCCACTGACAGCACTGCTCCACTGACAGCACTGCTCCACTGACAATACTGCTCCCTGACAATACTGCTCCCCTGACAATACTGCTCCACTGACAATACTGCTCCACTGACAGCACTGCCTCCACTGACAGCACTGCTCCCCTGACAATACTGCTCCACTGACAATACTGCTCCACTGACAATACTGCTCCACTGACATACTGCTCCACAGACAATACTGCTCCACTGACAATACTGCTCCACAGACAATACTGCTCCACTGACAATACTTCTCCACTGACAATACTGCTCCACTGACAATACTGCTCCACTGACAATACTGCTCCACTGACAATACTGCTCCACTGACAATACTGCTCCACAGACAATACTGCTCCACTGACAATACTGCTCCACTGACAATACTGCTCCACTGACAATACTGCTCCACTGACACCACACTGCTCCACTGACAACACTGCTCCACTGACAATACTGCTCCACCGACAGCACTGCTCCACCGACAGCACTGCTCCCCGACAATACTGCTCCCCTGACAATACTGCTCCACTGACAATACTTCTCCACTGACAATACTGCTCCACTGACAATACTGCTCCACTGACAATACTGCTCCACAGACAGCACTGCTCCACTGACAGCACTGCTCCACTGACAATACTGCTCCACTGACAATACTGCTCCACTGACAATACTGCTCCACTGACAATACTGCTCCACTGACAATACTGCTCCACTGACAATACTGCTCCACTGACAATACTGCTCCACTGACAATACTGCTCCACTGACAGCACTGCTCCACTGACAGCACTGCTCCACTGACAATACTGCTCCACTGACAATACTGCTCCACTGACAATACTGCTCCACTGACAATACTGCTCCACTGACAACACTGCTCCACTGACAATACTGCTCCACTGACAATACTGCTCCACTGACAATACTGCTCCACTGACAACACTGCTCCACTGACAATACTGCTCCACTGACAATACTGCTCCACTGACAATACTGCTCCACAGACAGCACTGCTCCACTGACAGCACTGCTCCACTGACAATACTGCTCCACTGACAATACTGCTCCACTGACAATACTGCTCCACTGACAGCACTGCTCCATTGACAGCACTGCTCCACTGACAATACTGCTCCACTGACAATACTGCTCCACTGACAATACTGCTCCACTGACAATACTGCTCCACTGACAATACTGCTCCACTGACAATACTGCTCCACTGACAATACTGCTCCACTGACAATACTTCTCCACTGACAACACTGCTCCACTGACAATACTGCTCCACTGACAATACTTCTCCACAGACAGCACTGCTCCACTGACAATACTGCTCCACTGACAATACTGCTCCACTGACAGCACTGCTCCACTGACAATACTGCTCCACTGACAACACTGCTCCACTGACAATACTGCTCCACTGACAATACTGCTCCACTGACAAAACTGCTCCACTGACAATACTGCTCCACTGACAGCACTGATCCACTGACAATACTGCTCCACTGACAATACTGCTCCACTGACAGCACTGCTCCACTGACAGCACTGCTCCACTGACAGCACTGCTCCACTGACAACACTGCTCCACTGACAATACTGCTCCACTGACAACACTGCTCCACTGACAATACTGCTCCACTGACAATACTGCTCCACTGACAATACTTCTCCACTGACAGCACTGCTCCACTGACAATACTGCTCCACTGACAGCACTGCTCCACTGACAGCACTGCTCCACTGACAATACTGCTCCACTGACAATACTGCTCCACTGACAATACTGCTCCACTGACAATACTGCTCCACTGACAATACTGCTCCACTGACAGCACTGCTCCACTGACAATACTGCTCCACTGACAATACTGCTCCACTGACAATACTGCTCCCCTGACAATACTGCTCCCCTGACAATACTGCTCCACTGATAATACTGCTCCACAGACAGCACTGCTCCACTGACAATACTAATCCACTGACAATACTGCTCCACTGATAATACTGCTCCACTGACAATACTGCTCCACTGACAATACTGCTCCACTGATAATACTGCTCCACTGACAATACTGCTCCACTGACAATACTGCTCCACTGACAATACTGCTCCACTGACAATACTGCTCCACTGACAATACTGCTCCACTGACAATACTGCTCCACTGACAGCACTGCTCCACTGACAATACTGCTCCACTGACAGCACTGCTCCACTGACAATACTGCTCCACTGACAGCACTGCTCCACTGACAATACTGCTCCACTGACAGCACTGCTCCACTGATAATACTGCTCCACTGACAGCACTGCTCCACTGACAATACTGCTACAACACTACTCAGCAGACAACACTGCTACAACACTACTCAGCAGACAACACTGCTACAACACTACTCAGCAGACAACACTGCTACAACACTACTCAGCAGACAATACTGCTACAACACTACTCAGCAGACAACACTACTCAGCAGACAACACTGCTACAACACTACTCAGCAGACAACACTGCTACAACACTACTCAGCAGACAACACTGCTACAACACTACTCAGCAGACAACACTGCTACAACACTACTCAGCAGACAACAATGCTCCCCTGTTCAACAGACAACAATGCTAAGTCAAGATATCATAATAATCTAGATAAAGGCAAATCCACCCTAGCAATCATCGATAACTGTAAAAGCACCTATATATATCTATATAAAGAATGAAACTCTTGGAGATTCCGCAGCATCCAGGCACAGGTCTAGTTGGTAAAATACTCAAACAGATTTACAATTTCATTAATCTACGATCTTGTGCAACCATATGTAGAAGCCATTTCTAGATTTAGATTTCTGTGTCCAGGTGTCATTTTTCAATTTTCAGAATATGATATCTAACTGAAGTAATTACCATTAATATAGCTCTGGCTATTTACTCTTATTTAACTCTTAGTATGCAATCCCGTACAATTATAATAATTGTAGGAATGGCAGCAATAAGCCAACTACCGAGTCGCAGATGGCTGCGTTATCTGATAGCTCGTGATATTAATATAATCACACATTTGTAGCCGACGATTTCCGCACTCCATCATAGGCTCTGCCTTAAAATATGAGTGAAGAATGGCCTGGGCACGGGACGAATCCTGGATAGCTCAGTGGTTAGAGCATTGGCGTACTAAGCCAAAGGTCCCGTGTTCGATTCCCGTGTCCAATTGTCATTTTTCAATTTTCAGAAATTAAAAGCTTTATTAGATATGTTTAGTAAAATTGTATATACCAACAGCAGTTCTTAAAATTAATATTAATCATGCACATGATGGAATTTGAAGAAACCCTTTTTTAAATAAAGAGAATGTTATCATCTAAGCTCAGGCTGCTCATGACAAATATTAAATAACTGTTGAGATAATTTTGTGTATAAAATTAAACTAAACATATTTACTGAAAAAATATTGTATTTATTGTGTCATGTATATCTAACAAAACTGCTAAAATACTGGTATTCCCAACTCTTGTTCCCTTTCACGCCACTTTAATTCTGTTATAGTAGGTACCTACTTTTCTTTTCAGAAGGAAAAAAAGTTTTATTTATTTAGGTTAAGCATGGTTAGGTTTACATTTGACTTATTGGGCTTCTATGAGAAAAAACATTTAAAATTGTATAGTTTTAACGAATTTAAGAGTTGAACATTTATCATTCAGTTAGTACCTTGATCATCAATCTCTGTAACATTGCAATTAGTTTAGTTGAAACACCCATAGGTTTTTTTTTTTTTTTGCTTTCTTCTTACCTTATGCAAAATGTTAAGATGGAGGGAATGTAAAAGTATTGAAGAATCTTTCTCTGAATAAAATATGTGGGCTGTTGTAATAGGTTTTAGTCAGAGAAGGATGTTTTAATATATATTTTAACTAAGTTGTCTTCATGAATAAGGTGTAATTTCAAACATTTCAAAGAAATGTGTAAAAACCAATGAATAATCCTAACCCTGAATTTAAAGTTAAAACTGTGGTTAACTACAAACACTGTTTAGTATTTAATTCTGAAGAAGAAAAATCCTTATTAGACTACGTATATGATTCATTGTTCTTAAATGTGTCACAGAAAGTCGACTTACCATTTGTAAATTAGAGTTTTTAGTTTTTGAAAATACATATTGATAAACAAACAACCATAAAAAATTATCTTTTATTTATGTTTAATGATTATTCTCAAAGTATGTTTTATTTAATTATATATTAACCACTTCTATGAAAAATATACGGTATTTTTTTTAATAGATAAAATAGTTTGTGTTTGTGGCATCGAGAAGACTGTGTACATTTTTTATTTGTTGTATTTAATGGCATAAAAATAATTTTATTTCATAAAATATTATTAGATATTTATGTACCTACTTAAGGATATAGAATTTTAAAAATGCTTTTTAGTTATTCAAATCAAAATAAGAAAAAAAATTGTATTATTTGTCTCATTGTCCCCTAAACAAAAACACCCATGAAAATATATATTTTTAATCTTCAAATAAAACAAAAGTTAATAAAAAATTAATTTGTCTACATATTTTAATTTTTTAATAAGGTGACAAAAGACTATATTTCCAGGAATGTTCTTGTATATATTATTACATTCATGTGCCTATTTATGAACCCTTATAAAAACTTTGATTGCGTGTACACTAGGTAATTAAGGATGCTAACCCCTGGGAGCAGAGTTGGTATCAAAATACACCTGCATCTTGATGGTAGCAAGTGATGATGAGTTTTTCTCTGACAGCTTCTCGACACACAGTTGAATCAATTTCTGCACATCCTCTCTACTCAGGGGTCGGTCAGAGATGAAGCCATGCTGGGGGTTGAGGAACATCAGTTTGATCTGTACACATACACAATACACTAGTATGAAGACATGCTTGGGGTTTAGGAACATCAGTTCTATCTGTACACATACACAATACACTAGTATGAAGACATTCTGGGGGTTTAGGAACATCAGTTTGATCTGTACACATACACAATACACTAGTATGAAGACATTCTGGGGGTTTAGGAACATCAGTTATATCTGTATACATACACAATACACTAGTATGAAGCCATGCTGGGGGTTTAGGAACATCAGTTCTATCTGTACACATACACAATACACTAGTATGAAGACATTCTGGGGGTTTAGGAACATCAGTTTGATCTGTACACATACACAATACACTAGTATGAAGACATTCTGGGGGTTTAGGAACATCAGTTCTATCTGTAGACATACACAATACACTAGTATGAAGACATTCTGGGGGTTTAGGAACATCAGTTTGATCTGTACACATACACAATACACTAGTATGAAGACATTCTGGGGGTTTAGGAACATCATTTTAATTCTATTCAAGAACAAAAATTAACTTTACTCTACCATCAATATTTTCTTGTCAAATCATCTTTTGATATAAAAGTGATTTGCATCTATAGCCTAAGTGACCAAAAAAGGTTCTAGTTTATTTTAAAAATACAATATTTTGTGACTATTATGTTAAAAGTATAACACGACATTATATAAAAAATAAAAATGTATCCAATAATATAGTTTGTCTTACAAAAAACACTTTTCTTTCACCTTGAGTTACCATAAGGCTATGCATGTGTATTAATGATTATAGCATTTGGTATTTTTCGTAGCATTAAAATAAAATGGCTTCGCTAACAGCGTCAGAAAAAATTAAGAAATACAGAGACAGGTTTAAAGAAGCAAACAAGTATGAAAACTATAAAACTAAGCATAAAGAACATGAAAAGAAAAGTAACAACCAAAGAAAGGAAATGTAAACAAGCTTCCCAAACTACAACGCCAAGAACTACCAAATGAAATAAGATGAAGAAAAAATTAGAAAGTGTGGTAAAAGGTAGTTAAAGAATAAATTGAAAAATGACACTGATACATAGGAATCAAACCCGGGACCTCTGGCTTAACACGCCGATGTTCTACCACTGAGCTATCCAGGAATGTCCTGTTCTCAGTGTCATTCTTCACTCATATTTTGAGGCAGAGTCTGTGATGAGTGTGTATCATCGGCTGCTTGTCTCTTTATGTTGCCAACAGTACAAATACGTTACACATTCCAAGCAAATCAAGATGGGAATAAAGCAACACATATAAAGAATATAGCTTGGGGATCAATGATTATAATTATCACAGAAATGAGCCATATCGCAATCATAATCGAAAAAAAATGAAAAAGGACACATGGACCGGAAATCGAACTCTGGACCTTTGGCTTTGTGTCCAATGCTCTAACCACTGAGCCATTCAGGGATTGTTATTCATCCCCAAAGTTTTGGCTTTCATATGTACTTAATTGTATAGTGTTGCTTTCTTCCAAAAAGTTGGAAGCTTAAAAGAGAGGTAAATAAAAACCAGATAGAAAATACTTCACCTACTTACAAAACAAACAGTGTATGTGGGAAAGCAACAGCAATAGCATAACAAGCATTACCAACGTTACCAAGGGTTAAAAGGTGCCCGTTGAAAGAGTTAAATGAAACCAAATTTGGGACGACTTCAACCACTATTCGTGCACAGCAATCATCAACTCTAAGTAAAGGCTGCATCGCAATTGCACGTAAGTTCTATGAAAAAAATCATGTTAGTCGGAAATCTCCTGGTAAAACATCATCACCATCCGTAAAGAAGATGTGTCATAATTTAAATCCAAACAAGACATTTTACATGTTCAATTTTGGAACCATCTGAACTTTTTTAACAACACCCAGACCTTAAAATTGTCAAGAGTAAGATTGCTGAACGTTGGCAAAAGTATGTTCTCTTAAGAAGCAAACTTCTGCACAGTGTTTGGCTTATGTAAATATAATTTGTTCAACTCAGGCAATGAACAAACATGTAAATATATCTTCAAATGATACTGATCAATTCATACAATTCTATATAATGTCACCCACCAAATTAAAACTGTTAGTTCTCAAAATGTATGACATTCAAATGCCATCTTAAAACTGAGTGAACTGCCTGCACTTAAAATGAAAGTAAAGCCCCTTAAAAATGTAACCAGCCAAGACTTTTCAGATCAGATTACAAAAGCATTTCCGGCATTTTTGGAACATATTTATGTAAAATTAGAACAAGCCCGGACATATAAATTTCAAAGAGAAAAATATTTAGGTCATGTTTCTAAGAAAAGTTTGCTTTGAGTAGACTTTTCAGAGAATGAGCAACTTACATATGTATTTCTCAGGATGATATTCAATTGAATCATTGACAGAAAGGCCAGGTTTGTTTGTTTACTGCTGCATTGTGGCACTCTGTTTATTACATTCTTTTAGACTGTCTATATCAGGAGTGGCCAGATCTAGAGATCTACTACGCAGAGGGAAAATCATTTGCTATCTACTACGGAACCATAGGCTTATATTGTTTGTTTAATTGGTAAAAAAAATTAATAAACCAATTTTGTGTTTTAGTAATAAAATTAATTGCATATAAAAACTTAGTCTTTTCACACAATGAAATTGAGTTTTTCATCAAGCTACATAATATATTACGTCACTGAAAAAAATATTTTCTCATTAAACACTTGACTTTAGGTTGATGCATGGAATCTTAAGATAGTTTTTTGAATGAGAGTTTTTATTACTCTGTCATAAACGAAGTCAGGTTTGTAAATGGCCATCAGTCAAACATCTTTGATATTTCGATTTTATAATGTTGATTTGAGAAAAATCTGCAAACACTAGTTTTCATTTTCTTTCTCTTAATCTTTATTAATCGATCGACCAGGCATTCAACCAAACTAGTGGCCACAGTCGACTGGTAGAACACAATCAACTGTTTGACCACCTCTGGTCTAGATCATTCTAAAGGCAATGTGATTGATCATATTGATAGAATGCTAGAAGAACTACCAATCAGTGTTGAAGAGTTGAGTTTCTGGTCAGATGGACCAAACTCACAGTTTAATAATATATTTATTGTTGCTGCACTATCTGTTCTTGAAGCGAAACATAAGATTCAAATCAGCTGGAACCTTTTTGCAATTTCCTATGGATGGTTTCGGAGGTGCTGTGAAGCAACATCTATGAAGCTGCGTTAAGAATCACTCGTGGATTGTGTACAACACCACTCAGTTTGTTAAGGCAACTGAAGATTCTATTGTAACAGTTGTTGAAATGAGTTCCTTGGAAATTTATACCTACTAGAAATGGAATTATAAATTAGAAAAACTTATTTCTAAATTGCCCAAATGTGGTTGGCGTTATTTTATAATCACCCTTAGCAATGCTCTAATTACACATACTTTCAAAACATTATGTTTTAAATTTGGATATTTTTACCAATGACAAAAAATAGTCGACAAACACAACAAAAATTGATGACTGCTAAGCAGTGAGCTATAAAAAAGAAGTATATTGTGGTATTTAGTAAGACATCAAAAAATGAAGAGTACCTAATCAGTGGAATGAGGAAGATTGGTCGCTTTTGGAAATGACCTTAACCAAATGATGAAATCCTGTATAACAAAGTTCAATTGTTACACAAAAAATCACCATGAAAATTACCCTTTCAGGAAGTGTGAAAGAAATAAGAGTTATAAAATACTTAGGCATGTTCATTGTATTGTTTCAAGTTGTTGCCTACTCATGTAAATAGTTGGTTTTAAATGTAGTAGCTTATAATATAGCCTAAATAAATTTATAAAAACATATTTTAAGACATTTATAATTTCCTGGAATAAGATGCTCAAATATCATAACAAATTATTGATCAGTTTTAATGTAGGTTTTATGATATAAGGTGATTGATATGTGACCCGAGTGTGGAATTTTGACAAATTAACTCAATATTTTTACCTTTAACCCTCATACATACTTGCAGACATCATCAGTGATCATAAAATAGTGAAAAATGATTATTTTAATCAAATTAATAGAAAGATCACTAACATAGATAAACAATCATTTTCTTGGTGTCCTTTAAAAGTACCCTGATTACCAAAATAAAATAAAATAATCACTGCAATATAAATGTTTTAATTTTATTAATAAATTATATTTTTGTGTTAGCTATTCACTAAAATGTACTTGATAGTTTGTTGAGCAAATATAACGCAGTTAAAGCATATAATCATTTTATAAATCACAATGTAGCCTGAGTTACAATAGAATAAACTACTTACATCCCAAACTCATGCCTTTAGCTATGAGAGCCTGGGCTCTTTGTGTTAGAGCAATGGCGTTCTAAGCCAAACGTCCCTGGTTCAATTCAATATTTCCGGTGTCTTATTTCAACTAATCTAATTGAAATATGTTCACCAACACATGGATGCATACCTCTGTGTGAAACGGTTGTATTTAAATGTTGTATTCCTTGAACCCCACCTGAACAGAAACCTGAACTCTGAACGTCTATTAAAAAAACTACTAATTGTTTTAATAACTATATGATGGTTAGTAAACCTTTTTGTGTTTGGTGTACTGTAAGTTTATTTATAAATATATTAGTTATTTTTATAATAAATCTGCATTGAGAAATGATTAAAAACAATTATTTTGTTTGCCATAAAATAAACTGAAAAAATTAATGCAAATTCTACAGAAATAATTTATAAAATAAACTATTGATACCAAAATAAAGCAAGCCCTATACATGTAACAGTAGAATATCTTTCTTTGGCATTTTTACAGGTAGATGAAGACAATAGATTTGATTATAGGCAAACATGTGCATGTGTGTGTGCATGTATGTGTGCGTGTGAGATACATACCCATCATCTATCCTGTAAGGCAGCAAGCATACCTTTCATTACTCCACTGGTATAGCTTATATGATAGGGTCATAGTGTAATCAGTCAAAGTAAGACTGCTACTTTTCGGGGTAGATGGCATGTACATTATGTGTGTATGTAGTGGTGTGTGCATGCTGTGTATGTGTGGAGAGCGCAAACCCCCTATTTTTGTATCGCCAGTGGTATTAGACTGCCCCTTCCAAGGCCCACACATTTCCTCGTCGTCTCGTAAAGTTGCCCCAAGTTCTTTGTGCGCCACAGAGGTGGAAGAGTCGTGTGTAGGGCTCCCAACAATATAAGATAGAATCGTAAAGTGAGTGGAGCAACCGAGGAGGAGGTTACTTTAAGTAGTAATAACTAGTCAGGCAATCACAGATCAGAATAGCGCTTTGTCTTGAGGTGCATAGATCTCGTCCAATCAAACCCTGAGAATGGACCACTCCCTAATATTGTCCCACCCTTCTGAAGTTCCCTTAAAGGGTGTGATATTGATGCCCTTCATGATCATGACACACCTCTTTGGACGGTACCACTTGACTCGCGGCAGCTACTAGCCCTAGTCTATGTGTATTAAAGGTGACCACACCCCAAGAAAATATACATACCAATCCTAACTTTGAGAATTTGGTGAACAACTTGACCAAAACCTACTTGGGTGTCCGCATGGTCTAAGGCACCACTCTTACAGTAGACTAGACTGCTGATGACAGGCAGATCGAGGTTCGAGTCTTGGTAGGGTGTACTGAGGGTGTTTTTTTCCAAAATGGTTTACCACAATCCCGTCATGCAAATGCAAGTACACTTCCTCCAAATATAACCTTCCTAATACATAAAACCATTAGCGTAATAAGTACATTCAAACATATTACCCGACCGGGTAATAAGACGTGGTACTAAAAAAACATGACTGAAACTTAAAGTTGTATTCAAAAACTGAGAGTAAAGCAATGTATTTTGGTTTCTCATTTGAACAAAAACTTGTTATGTGGCCCTCGGCCCTAATCAATTGATCCAGCTCGCATAAAATACTTTGTTCCCTGAAAGGCCTTAGCCGAACAAACCATTACATACACCAGTGACATGACTTGACACCAGTGTGCTGTTGGGTCTGAGCGGTCGGACTTCCAGACCGTCGGGGTCCTCCTTCCAATGACTGGCAACAGTCGGGCCGAGGGGAGGATCAGGATGCAGAGCAGCTGGCCCAGAGAAGGAAGATCTACTATAGTGGTGGAACAAGAGAGAAGAAAAAGGGGGAGCAGAGAAAGTGGTGGCATCAGTGAAGAGTTAGGAGTAGAGGACATTCAGAAGTACTGCGCACGAGGGAAGAGAAGTAGGTTAAGTTAGAATAAGTGGAGGTAGTTGTGGTATGGGAAAAGGACAAACAGGACTTTTATATTTAAGTATTTATTCTAAATTTATTATTGTATTTAAAAAAAATATAGCTAAAAGATGTAATGTTAATTCAAGATGTAGCTCTAGGTCCTGAGCTACATGCTAGGAACCCACCTCGGTGGTGTAGTTGGCTAACGCGCTAGCCATGTTGAGCTCGACCGCTGAGGACGGGGAGATCGAGGTTCGAATCTTGGTCGGGTGAACTGGGGGTGGTTTTTCCTAAATGGTTTTCCACTCTCCCTCCACGCAAATACGGGTTCACTTCCTCTAAGTTCAACCCTCCCAATTCCTAATCCATTAGCGTAATTAGTACTTAAGCATATAACCCGAACGGGTAGTAAGACGCGGTGCTAAATATTATTATATATTTCATGCTAGTAATCGGGATAAATAGTGTAAATAAATAAATAAGTGACATGACTACCATAATGGCTAGGGGAAAAAAAACCAGTCAGGACCACGCATGTTGTCAAAATGTATGAGACTCACCAACAAATGACTGCTGCCTTAAACAACCCTTAACAGGTTGTGTAGTCAATGGCACATGTGATGTGTGTATGTGGTGTACATGTGTGTATGTGGTGGTTGTACACACATAAACACACCATGATTTAGTTAAAACTTTCATTAGCTAAAATACCATTTAAAATAAGATTGGTAAGGCAAGCACACAAATGGACCCACATAAAATACCAACTAATTAATGTGTTCTCCCCTTGCAATAATAAACAGGTTAAAAATGTTACACAAGTTTACCAAAAAAAAAATTAAGCAATAAACTTGGAAATGTAAGACTTGCCATGAATCCTGCACATGCGTCAGATATTTGGATAGATTTAGCACCACATTCTCGGACAATTTCTCGAACAATGTTTTTTATAACATTCTCAGTTTCAATTGCTTTGAACATTTTTATGTTTGTTGCTTCCTGAAAAATGTTACATAGATAGTTTTAAATAATAATCAATCATTTTAAGTTTTACAATCAGTAGTATCTATAATGCTACACATGCGGGTGGATGCTTGGTGAAGCCAATACTGTATAATGGAGAAGAGGAGACTGAAATCATTGATACAGTCATCTTACCTGGTATCTACTTACTGTATAGCTATAGCCGACAGTATTCAAAACCTGCCGATGTAGAAGGCCTAGCTATTAATTTTCTTGTTTTTTATTGGTTTGTAATATAAAAATAGAAAAAATTGTATCAAGTTAGTAAATGTTGTATGGTGTGTATTTTTCAACCTCCAGCATTGAGAATCTGTATTTTTTGCATTTTGAAAAATTATACACCCTTTTCTGAAAGCTGGACATTAATACTTTTCCTGGGATTAATTAAATGGTTTAATAAAAATTTGTGTGATGTATTTCAGTGAAATTCAATACACTATAAACAATCTCTTTTTTCAAAACACCCACATTAGCTTTTGTAACTGTCCAATAGTAAGCTAATTAATGAACCTAATATTTATACAAAAGTTTGATAGCTAAAACATTTGCCCCATATTATCACATCTTTTCACTTAAAAATATATTCAGAGGTAACAGTTCAGCAGCCCACAATTTATTTTTAATCATTTTGGGGGTTGGAGCGGTATAGCTCGCTTGCAGGCTGACAACATGAAGTTTTCTCTAGAGGTATGGGGGAGGGGGGGGGGTGCATGTAGTGGTGGCTTGTGGTGAAGTCCCCAATAAAGATGTCAAACAATATTTTAATATTTTTTCCTGCTGTAGCAATTTAAAATGTTCTAAAACATAATTTGAGTTGTAGGCCTAAAAGTAAGAGATTTATACAGATTTCAATAATCTATTAATGGCTTATTACAATTTTAAATCTAACAGATTTCTGCTGAAAATAATTTTATTTTTTAAACATGTAAAGCTCATATTGAGAGAGGTAAATTCTAAAGTAGTCTATGTTTTCAAAACATAGTTTGAGCACAAAACTTATTAAAAGAGTGTTTAATTAGAGATTGTTTCAGCAAGTAATCAACTCAACAAGTTAAAAGCTAAGAAAGGTTTGCCTTCTTGACATAAAGACTATGTATAAATATTTGTCCAGTATTTAAAAACAAATTCAAAGGGATTCCGAGGGAAGAGTGGGATGTCAGTGGCACACCCGGAAATTTACTTTGGGGGGTAGGTGCGAACAATCAAGGTTGTATCTAGAGTTAATTTCAGAGGAAAAAGGACCACTTAGGTTTGGACAGGGCGGTTAGCAAAATAATAAAGGTTTTTTTTTAAAGAGGTTTGCCCTCTAACCCAAAGGGGAGTTCGAGAATCCTCTCCAGTAAAAAGTAAAAAATGTTGATGCACCTAGAAGATATTTGGAGTAGGCTAGTTTTGGATAGGCAAATCTTTTAAAACTAGATGCCTCTAGAAGCTATTTGGAATAACCTTCACTTGGCAAATTATTGAAATTAGTTGCCTAGTAGACTAAAAGATTTAGATTAAATTCATTCGACACATCTTCAGTGCTCAATTTTATAGTTCAATTGATGTATTTTAAGTTTTTATTAAAATTATTTGGGTCTTCAGGGGGGGCAACTGCCCAAATCTGCCCCCTTGGGTGTGCCATTGGGGGGATGTACATCTGACCCACTTTGACGACCCTCTTGTAGCATGATTTATAAATAGATCTCATTAGCCTACTTATAATTGCCAGGTTGATGGTGTCGAGTGTGATAATTATTTTATTGTTGCTGTTATGTGACACATATTATTAACCTGTTGTGTGCATAGGCTATATTATAGACCTAGGCCCTACATGTTTTGAATACAAAAATTGAAACTTTGAGAACTTAATAAAGTCTCTGCCTTCTAACAAACGCCCAGCTTCTGGTGTCCATGCCTGTATGTTACTTTTTAAATTTTGTATCGAGGACGAAACTGATGAAATGCTACATTTAGAGCACCATGGAGCAGAAACTTTGACTCGCAGGAAGATTGAAAATAAATAATTGGAGAGTTTGTTTTGAAATATGGTGCTGAAGAAGACTTGATAAGATCAGGTGGACGAATGAAGAAGTCCTAAGAAGAGTGGATGAGAAGAGAACCAGTTTGGATGTGATTCTTTGGTACAAAGCAAACTGGATCAGAGACATCCTTAGGAGGAACTGTCTTCTTCATGACGTCATAGAAGAAAGGTTGAGGGAACGAGGAGCTTAGGAAGGAGGAGGATTCAAATATTGGATAACTTTGAGGGAAGAATAAAATTCTGGAAGCTGGAGGAGGCAGAGGACTGGAAACATTGGCGAGTCATCCACTGACAAAAGGAATGGACCTGTCATAAGACAGCAAATTAATAATGAATAATGATGATGATGATATTAATAATAATGGGGCCTGATCAAGGAATTCGGGGGTGGGGCTTTTAATTTTTTTTTTAAATATGAACAGCTCAAACAAAAATTAAAACCATGTGCACAATCATACATTATTTAACAATCAGAGATTAAATAAACAATCTGTTGAAAGCTCAATTTAGATAAATTTGATATCTAAGCCTATATTTTTGCATTTTATTTTACATAGTGAAATAGCTTAGATGATAATAATAATAGTAATAATAATAAAAATATAGAAAAAAATACTTGCCAAATCATAAAATATATTTACAATGTTTTCAAAGGTTCTATACAATCAAAATTTTCGAATTGCCATTGTTAACACAACTCACATAGGGACTTCCAGGAGGGTTTTTTTTTTTTTTTTTTTTCGAATTCTGATATAACTTGATCAAAAGGTAATCGTGTTATGTCACTTTCCATTGATAAAATAACTATAGAATTTAGCTTACTTTCACCCAACACAAAACGGAGTCTATTTTTCAAACAGGTTTCCAGTCACGGAGTGGTGGGGGAAGCAAGCAGTCCAGTGCTAGCTAGAACCAGCCTTTCTCCTCCTGTGGCATGCGTCCCCCAAACTAGACCCAACATTTCTCCCTCTAAGTGTCACCGCCTACCGGCAGTCTTATATTTTGTTAGTTTCAAATATTTTAATTAACTAATTGAAGCAATAAAACAATCAATGCCCAGGGCCATGCCCCCTCTCCCAGACACCCATTAATCCGGCCCTGAATAATAATAATTTTACTTCAAAATTAGAGGGATAATGTACTTTTTTAAATTATAAAAAGTAATTGTACCTTATCCTAATGGATTTACAAATAATTTATCTTAGGTACCGGTATATAAAAATTACCTTTTGTCAAAATAGTTTTAAGTTGTGAAATTAAGTATTTAAATTACTGTAGCCTCCAGTAAATTGTGTGGTATCTTTATTTAAGACTTTTAAGTAAATGCAGGGGTAGGAGCAATTATTTTGTTTAGTGAAAAATACCATGGCAACCAAAATACCAAAGCACTTGAACAAAGAAGTAGTTTCATTGATCTCTAAAATATAACTGGATGGACATCTGTGGCTGAAATTTTCGAGCTGTCGTCTGCATACCATTGTGTAGGAGAGAGAAATATTTTCGGGTATCTTTTTCTCTCTTACACCTATATAAAGCAAGGTGGCATTTTTACATCATTCATTAATTTGATTGGATATACGTGATACATCAATGTGAGATTAGTTAAATGAAATAAATATGTTAGTAAAAGCTTTGAATAACATAACAAAGTTCAATATATTTGAATTTCTCTTTAAATAAGTTGATTTAGCCTCACATATAAGATGATTTTTGAAGGAAGCTCACTTGGAAGGCTCTACATCGTACCAGAATCCTACCCTATAGTAGTGTTTAGGTAGGATAAAAGACCTTCCAGAAGGAAAATAAAGCCTTACAGATTAGGATTCTTACTAAAATCAGAGCTTAGTAGACACTGTACTTCCTACAAGCCTATAACCTAAATTATCATTTGAGCTTAGGCCTAAGACTTCTACACAAAGTAATGTCATTCAAACAAATGTAATACAGTTTTTAACTAGCTTGTTTTATTGTATTTATCGAATTTTCAACATAAAATGGTTTCTGAAAACAATATACAAGTTGTGAGCCAACTTAAAAAAATTAATATAATAATACTTTCTACAGGCCTATAACCTAAGTGATAGTTTGAATGTATGGCAACTACACAAATTTTGTTATTCAAACAAATGTAATCAAGTTTTAAGATACCTTATTAATTATATTTATCGAATAATATGGTTTCTGAAACCAATATACAAGCTACTAGCCAACTTTAAATATAAGTGTAGTCTTGGAAGACTGTAAACAACATGGATGATAGCTACATATTTAAATATATTAAGGATTTTATTCGTATTTGTACAGTACTACCCGTAAAACTGAATTATATATCCTTTAATCTAAATGATTATTCAGGCAAGTGTAGGATAATACTTCACTATTTTCAAATAATAACACGTTTATTCATCAGATAAATGTTTTCGCATAAGAAAATTGAAAGAAACTGTTAAATATTTCCCCCCACAACGTAGCAGACGATAAACTTGAGCGTCGCGCTTTGGACCTTGGCAGTGCGTATGTTTATGTCCATCCAGTATAATATAGAGATCACACTGGTTCCACTTCAGTCACATTTTGTAATTTCGTGTGGCTATCGTAGAAATTAGAGACAATACTGATTCACTGGAACAGCACTGGATGTACCACTGGCACATTGCCAGTAGTTAATCTCTCTCTCACCTTTTTTTATTCAAATGGTATTTTTACTAAAACTTACAAAGACATGATGTATTATTACAGTCATTAGTTTAGTTGTTTTGGTCGTAAATAAATTAAGAGTTTATTCAAAGGTAACCATATTTAACCAGCAGCTGTGTTTGAAATTAAAATATATTTACTTATCTTTAAAAGAACCTGCATATGTATTTTCAGAAAAGAGCTAGGTCAAAAATAATTATATATTTTAAAGCACTAAAGATTCAATTATGTTTTATGAACTAAATTACATAATATATTATATATGTTATATAAATTGTTTTATATATATCTTTAATAACTATGTTTACAAATTTTGGACCCAAATATTTATTCTAAGGAATTCTCACAATTGAAACTTAAATTTTATATCCAAGGTATTTTTAAGTGGTTTTCTGACATTGAAATTTTGGAATAGCTTATCTATGGTAATAGCTACCCTTCCTACGTCCCTATGAGTGACACTCATAGATAAGAGACGTGGTGACACTCCCATTGATCTCTATAATATAACTGGATGGACAAACACGTACACATTGCCAAGGACCAAAGCGTGACGCTCAAGTTTATGGTCTGTTACATTGTGAGGGGACAGATTTAACGGTTTCTTTCAATGTTCTTATGCGAAAACATGTCTTTGATGAATAAAAGTGTTATTGTTTGTAAATAGTGAAGTATTATACCACATTTTCCTGAAGAAACATTTACATTAAAGGCTATACAATTCAGCTTTACAGGTAATACTGTACAAATACGAATAAAATCTTTAACCAATTTAAATAATATGTAGTTAACATAAATATTGTTTACAGTCTTTCAAGACCACACTTATATTTAAAGTTGGCTAGTAGCTTTTATAATGATTTCAGAAACCATATCATATTGAAAGTTAGATAAATATAATGAATAAGGTATCTTAAAACTTGATTACATTTGTTTGAATTACAAAATTTGTATAGTTTCTATACATTCAATTATACTCTGATTTGGTAGGAAGCCCGTTTTAGAAGGCTTTGTTTCGTACCAGAATCCTACTGTATAGCATGTTGTGTTTTGGTAAGACAAGCAGTATTCTAGAACAGTGGTAGGGAGTCCCTATTTTCTTACCAAAATACCAGCATACAGTAGGATTCTGGTACGAAATAAGACCTTCCAAAAAATGCTTCCTTCCAAAATCACGGTATATATTTGCCTACATCAAATTTACCCACCTTAATTTTAAAAGGGGGCTTCATAGTTACATAAAGATCAAGTACAAGGCAAACAACAATTTATTAAATAGATAATATGCTACATTTACAATATGATTCCCACAAAGGGTGTCGTGGTGATTTTTATGTCCATACAACATAACAATAAAGGTAATCAATGTAGTCAAGTAAATACATTTTGAAGAGCAATATATCAGGTGGGTTTAAAATGCCTCATTTAGTTGTCACCTTTTCATAGAGCTTTATGTGATAGCTCAAGCTCAGATTAAGCAAAGTTAGATAGTCTACATCGAGTAATACAGCTCTATAACAAGGGGATTATCATTACTTGCAGTTTCAAAGGTTTTAATCTGGCAACCATGGCTCGGATAGTTTAATTCAATACCATAAAAGGGTAGGCAGAAAATAGATTGTCACTAAAGGTTTAATGGTGAACTCATTGATATGTATTATAGCTCATATATCTCTAGGTGTCCTACATAAATACATATTACGGGAACTAGGTGACTATAGTCAGCATGTTACTAGCTCTTATACTTTGGTTAACAAACTGCGTAAACGTCAAGACCACTATATGGAGCTGCATACAACACCCCTTACACTAAGGACAAATAAGTCCTAATTAGGATATTGCAGCCTTAATCATAAATCCCCAAAATGACCCCACAATCAAATGTTGAAATAAAGGTATACATTGGATCACTACGCGAACCCGTCTAAGGGGAAATAAATACAGACTTTTAAAGGAGTAAAGAGGTTAAGCACGGACATGACAAGCAAAAAGGGTTAAATATAAAACGCAAAATAACAAGGAGAATGCAAGGCCATTAAGTGGGGCTAAAGGCCTAATTAGGCCATGAACTACTAATCACAACTTCCAGCTAGCTGTGTTGACGTTCCCCCAGTAAAAGGAGACAGATCGTTGCCTCATAACAAAACGACTACTTTAGAGAGACTTGGCATAGTATACAACTACCAGATCAACAAGAAGTCGCTAAGCGACCATTAAATAGTGGCTAAGCCATCAGAGTGGTGTGAAATATAAGTAAACAGTGTCTACACATAATACAATTTAACTGACTAGCCAAATTTGCTTTAGCTGGCCCTTGACACAGCCTGAGGCCAAACAGTGAGACTGAACCTTCATAATATACACAACCATATCAAACAAGACTTGTTCAGTAAGAACTAATTGCCCAGCAATCTATCAAGAGGCACACCTGGGCACATAAAACTAATTGACACCAATTACAATTTAAACCTAATATACGTATGTGGCTGAGTCGTTAAGTGATCCACCCTTACATACCAAGATGAAGTCAACATCATGACTTGTGTAAACAAATCTTAGTCTGTGTAATAACTGATTGCAATAACCCAATAATCCTGGGAGGGATTCCATTCCTAAAATCATAATAAATGGACCGTCTACCCAAATAGAGTAGACAGGCAGCGTAGATACTCAAAATAGATATCCTCGGTGTGGCGGGATGCTATCTGGTGCTGACCCATGTCGCGGCTCCGTTCGACGCCATAGCTCCATGGCTCGGTACTTCTAGCTGCAAGTCGATTACACGTAGAAAATACCAAGTTATTAATCTGTTCAGAAAAAAATTGAATGTCGTTCTGTGTCTATTTTAGATGATACATAATATTAAATAGGCTCCCCGATTGATACCAGACTAAGAAGGGAAAGAAGGTGGGGTTGACCAATCACGTCTCAGAGTTAAGGCTCTGGGAGGGGTGGATGCCAGAAACGAGTATAGGCGCATGCGTGAAGAGTAGACGATGAGAGAAATGAAACAAGAAATAATTTGTTTCAATATTGGTCTGTGAGTTACCACTCCAGTATAGTTAAATGTGGCCCCTTAGATAAAGTCTCGCAACACAACCACTGCATCGGCTAGGCCATGGTAAGTCCAATTTCAACCTCTATTTTTGTCGAGTCGTTATTTACTTGAAGTGAGGTACAAACACTTAATTATGTGAGCTAATTTCCATTAGCTTGGCACACAACTTATTTAAAGAAACAAGTCAAGAGTTTTGAACCTAATTATGCTCTTCAAACCTTTTATTAACAGATTTATTTCATTTAACTTTCAAATACATTGATATATCTAATATAATCACACAAATTAGTGAACTATGTTAAAATGCCACATTGTCTTGTATGCAAGGCCGTAGTCAGGGGGGGGTTTTCGGGGTTCAAACCCCCCCGAAATTTTATGAACAAAATATATATGGCTTTATTTATGGTTCAAACAATATCAAAATTAAGGTACAAGTACAAATTAGGGGGCTGTGTTACCATAAAAATCACTTCAGAGAGCTTCCAGAGGTGTTTATTATTTAGAATTTTTCTAGCCTTCGACAGTTATGGTGTTATGTTGTAGTAAAAAAATTTTCAGATAGCTTCTAGAGGTGTTTAATATTTAGAATTGTTCCTATTTTTCGGTGGTTAGGGGGTTATGTTGCCATAAAAAACACTTCGGATAACTTCTAGAGGTGTTTATTATTTAGAAATTTTCCCAGCCCTCGGCAGTTAGGGTGTTATGGTGCCATAAAAGACACTTCAGAGAGCTTCTAGAGGTGTTTAATATCTATAATTTTTCCTTAACTTCAACAGCTATGCTACTATAAAAAAAATGTGTAGAGAGCATCTAGAGTTGTTAAAATATATAGAATTTTTTTAGCCTCCATCAGTTAGGGGGTCACCCGCCTCGGTGGCGTAGTTGGCTAACGCGCTAGTCGTGTTGAGCTCGAACGCCGAGGACGGGGAGATCGAGGTTCGAATCTCGGTCGGGTGAACTGGGGGTGGTTTTTCCTAAATGGTTTTCCACTCTCCCTCCACGCAAATGCGGGTTCACTTCCTCTAAATTCAACCCTCCCAATTCCTAATCCATTAGAGTAATTAGTACTTAAGCGTATAACCCGAACGGGTAGTAAGACGCGGTGCTAAATAAAAAAAAAAAAGTTAGGGGGTCATGTTACCATAAAAACACTTTAAAGAGCTTCTAGAGTTGTTTAGATATAGAGATTTTTCCTATAGCCTCCGGCATTTATGGGGCTATGGTACCAATAAAAAAAAGCACTTAAGAGAGCTTCTAGATCTGTTTAATAATTATAATTTGTCCTAGCCTCCGATAGTTGGGGGTAGTGTTGCCATAAAAAACACTTCAGATAGCTTCTAGAACAGTTTTTTATTTAGAATTTTTTCTAGCCTCCATCAATTGGGGGATGGTCCCACCAAACCCCCCCTGAAATTATTGGCTGGCTACGGCCTTGCTTGTATGTGTAAAGAAGAAAGAAGAGATATCCAAACGTTTCCTTCTTTTTTTACAAAATGGTGTGCAGACAACAGCTTGAAAATCAGCCTCAAAAGTCCATTCCATTGATCTATAATGGATGGACATAGTATGTTGCTGACATTTTCTGTTCTCATATGTTCATTCCATCAATCTATATACTAGAACTATATGGACATATGTGGCTAAAATTTTTGAGCTCTCGTCTGCATACTATTGTGTAAGAGATAAGAAACTTTCGGGTATATCTTCCTTTCTTACATACATACAAGGCAATGTGGCATTTTGACATCGTTCGCTAATTTGAATGAATATATGAGATAAATCAATATATTATTAGTTGAATGAAATAAATGTGTTAATAAAAGTTTTGATAACCATAACTAAGTTTGACACTCTTGATTTATTTGTTTAAATAAGTTGTTGTAGGCTAATATAGTAATACTTACAGCAAGCCAATAACCTAAATAATCATTAGAAAGTTATACTTCTGTAAAAATATAATAACGATTTTTACTACCTTATTTCATTATAGTTATCGAATTCTCAATAAAATTTTGTTTATGAAAGCAATATACATGCTAAGAGCCAACTTTAAATATATTGTAATATAGTAATACTTCCTACAAGCCTATAACCTAAATAAACTTTTGAACGCAGTGATCTATATACTACACTGGATGGACACAAACACACCCTTGCAACGAACCAAATCATGATGCTAAGGTTTGTCGCCTGCTTGATTGCGAGGGGGCAGATTTAGCGGTTTCGTTCAATGTTCTTGTGCAAAAACGTGTTTCTGGTGAATAAAAATATTATTGTTTGAAAATGGTGAAGGATTATATCCCGCCTTTGCTTAAGACACGTTTACATTAAAGGATATGCAATTCAGTTTTAAAGTTAATATCGTACAAATACGAAAACAATTTTTAATATTAAAATATATAGCTATTGCACATGTTGTTTACATTATTCCAAGACTACAATATATTTAAAATAGGTTATTAGCTTATATATTAGTTTCAAATACAATATTATATTAAAAGTTCGATAACCATAGTAAAAAAAGATAGCTTAAAACTTTATTGCAATGCGAAATAATATGACTTTAAAAATGAAAATACTAATATGGTTTTTATGTAAATAGTATGGATTGAATCATTAAAAGTTAGTTGATAATTATAAAAAAGAAGTTGACAAAATTATGAGGAAAAATTCAGTTGATAAAATTTGCTGTTTGACAATATTTTTCTAATTGAATAAAAACTGATCTAAATACAAAGACTACTATAAATTTTTTAATAAATGAACGATGTAAAATTATTTGTTAAGATTGAATAATGATTGGAAAATTGAAAATATAGAATATATAATTTTCACAATGATTAGAATAAATACTATGTGATGAATTATAATATACTTTCAATATAATATCATTTCTGAAACCAATATAAAAGCTAATAGCAAATTTTAAATAAATTGCAATCTTAGCAGAATGTTAACATAATGGTTGATAACTACATATATTAATGATTTTATTCTTATTTGTAAAATATTACTTGTGAAACTGAAGGTTATATTCTTTAATGTAAATGTTTTTTCACCTAAGTGTAGTATAGTACTTTACTATTTTCCTGTTTTATTCACCAGAGAAATGCTTTCGCACAAGAACATTGAAATAAACCGTTAAATCTGTTCCCTCACTATCAAGCAGACGCCTTCAGCGTCATGCATTGGTCCTTTGAAAGGTGTCCATCCAATATATAATAGAGATCACTCGTTCATTCTAATATAATAGAGATCAATGAATCTTACTAACTATTCGTTAGGGAACAGCGCTCAGCGACAGTTAAATGAACTATCTATACACAATTACTGATTCTACTGACCGTTCCTTTGAACCGTTTAAACACGACACCGTGATGGTCAGGCTTCCAAAAGAAAGAGCAGTAAGTAGGATGTATAATTCTTGTCTCTGTATAATTCTATCTGTGATGTAAAGTGTCAGAGTACTAAGCTTACTTGCGAACAATTATGAATGGCTAAAACAAAAACTTCATTTTGTTTTGAAAGATGGCGAGTGTCGGAAGGTGGAAAGTGTTGTGTTGTGTATTATTTGTGTTATTACGTGTGATCAAGACAGAAATCGTAACAACTAATAGTGCAGGTGAGTGTTGAGGTTGCTAGGCTATGTTGTCATTAAAGAGATTTATAATAATAATACACTTGTGGTTGGTTTTTGGTTTATTTATTAATTTTTTTGTCATAACAGGACTTTTTTTAATCTCTAATAATGTAAAATATTCAAAATATGAATGGGGTATAAAAGGTTTTCCATGTGTAAAAGTTCATCAAAACACTTTATTTTTATATATCAACTGGATCAACCTAAATTAATTAGGCTATACTCGTAGTCCTACTTAAAAACTTTTTCACTTTTGGAATTTAGGGATTTAGCAAAATAGAAAAATTGGTATGTCTTATATTTGTGGCCTTTATGATCTTTGGTCACAATTCAATATTATTTAGCTAAAAGCTTAATTAAGTATTTTTAATGAACAAATGCACTGGCAGAAAACCAAGGTGACACACGACACCAAATTAATTGAGTAGATTAGGGTATATTATATTTTAAATATTTATTGTAGAATTTGAACATAGGCCTATATATTACTTCTTGTCATATTTTTAATGAGTATTTACCAAGCTTGCAATAAACACCACTCTCTCATAAGAAAATACATCTCAAGATTAAATTCCCTTTAAAAAAAAAAGGGGGGGGGGACTAAGAATGCTCTTGTACTAACGAATTTTTTAAAAGGTTTAAGTTAACTAATCAAGCCAAAGTAAAGTAGAAGGCTTAGCCGAATCTCAAAGTAGAATTTAAAAAAATATCTAAAATTGATTGTATTATTTAACTGAATAAACGTTTCTGTTATTGTTTTGCTCATTGATATTAGTGCATTTTTTTAGTTCATATAAAACTTAACGCTCATCAAATAACCTGACTCTTCGAACCTAACCTGAAAGTTCATTTTTGAATAAACATAGGCCTATCGCCATTCGTGACTCACAAACTAAACACTAGTAAGAGATTAATTTTAATGGTTAGTTAAATATATTATCAGATTGAAATAAATAAGCAGGGTGTCTACCATCCGGGAAAATCAGGGAAAAGGGGAATTAGCCGGAATTTGAAGTGATCGGGGAAAAAACGGGAATAAGTCGGGAATTTGGTAAATTATAATAAAAATCCGGGAAAATGTTGTTTTAATTAAAATATGAAATATAATAATCATTAAATCAGCAAATTATAATGTGATTCAAACAATCATTTTTTTGTTTGTAGCTGTGAAATATATTTTTAATTCCTACCAAACAATGTTAATACAAATTTAAAAAAATGTTTATTTAAATTTTTAAACTTATTATTATTCATCACAAAATATTAATAGAAAAACAGGTGGGGGCGGGGGGAGGGGGTGAGTTAGAAGGATGTGACATACTTTTTAGTCGGAATTTTAGGAAATAATCAGGGAAATCAGGGAAAAGGTCAGGGATTTCATTGGTCAAGTTGAGCAGACACCATGATAAGGAAGGAAAGAAGGCACGAAACTGTGTCCATCATCTTAGTTTTGATTTATTTGTCAGATTACTTACAGGATTATCTATTATTACAAGATGTTATGCTATTTAAAAAAAATCTTCATTAAAATTATATTTCCTCGTGATAGGACTAAACAGTATTCCCACTCATACTAATTAGATCATCTTATTATTATTCTTGGTTGGGAATGCATAACCATGGGGGGAGGGGGGGTAGACGTTTATGGGGCTCAACACCCCCCTCCTAAACTTTCAATATAATATAATATAGTATCTTAAAGACTGTATTGTATCAAACTTTAAATAACTTATAGAGGTATTTAATTTTCAAAAATTTGCTCAAAGAGGACTACTCATAATAACCTCCAGAAGTATCCAAATTTCAAAAAACTTTGGGGGAGATACATAGTATTCTAAATAATTGTTAAAAGAGTATAATTTCCAAAAATTCTCTAAGCGGGAAGCACTAAAAAAAGCTTCTAGGAGCATCCAATTTTTTAACATTAACTGAGAGAGGAGGGTTAAAAGTCCCTAAAAGACTTTTTGTTGGCCCCGTCCCCCTTCCCCTCATCCGTTATTACCCAAATAAAGTTCCCTGACTACTGTAAAAAATAACAATGTTCTTATTTCTTAGGGTTAACATCATGTTATATAAACCTGCGATTTTGAAACGCGCCCCAAAACTATACCATCCCTACATCCACGGGTGTGATGAATGTCCATAACTGTCTCCAATCATCTAAGAACCATATTGTGTTGTTGGGTGTCTGTGTCCTGGGACGCCTCCCAGTCCACGGGTTAGTCAGACTCGAGAGGTACTCGACGAAAACAGGAAATCCCGACGACTCCGTGAGCGATCGTAAATGTTTACGTCTGCCAAGGCCCAAGCTACAGTATTTATAACCGTTGTGCCGTGCGAGTCCTTGACAGATAACATTGTTTCTATCTATTTGTCTACCGTCGAGGTCAAACTAAGGGGGTTCTTGACTATAGTACCGATAGTTAGGTGTGCGCTAGCGTTCTTGACTGATGGACAGGATTCGATTCTGTGAACTAGGCTTAATAGAGTTTGGGAGGAAGAAACTTATAGAAAAATAGATAGTTTTGCGGTCAACAATGATAATATTTTACTAGTAGTGTTATTTTATAATGTAGACCCACTGATCTGGTCTATCAGAACTAACAGCTGCAGATAATGTAGACCCACTGATCTGGTCCATCAGAACTAACAGCTGCAGATAATGTATACCCACTGATCTGGTCTATCAGAACTAACAGCTGCAGATAATGTAGACCCACTGATCTGGTCTATCAGAACTAACAGCTGCATATAATGTATACCCACTGATCTGGTCCATCAGAACTAACAGCTGCAGATAATGTAGACCCACTGATCTGGTCTATCAGAACTAACAGCTGCAGATAATGTAGACCCACTGATCTGGTCTATCAGAACTAACAGCTGCAGATAATGTAACCCACTGATCTGGTCTATCAGAACTAACAGCTGCAGATAATGTAGACCCACTGATCTGGCTCATCAGAACTAACAGCTGCAGATAATGTAGACCCAATGATCTGGTCTATCAGAACTAACAGCTGCAGATAATGTATACCCACTGATCTGGTCCATCAGAACTAACAGCTGCAGATAATGTATACCCACTGATCTGGTCTATCAGAACTAACAGCTGCAGATAATGTAGACCCACTGATCTGGTCTATCAGAACTAACAGCTGCAGATAATGTATACCCACTGATCTGGTCTATCAGAACTAACAGCTGCAGATAATGTAGACCCACTGATCTGGCTCATCAGAACTAACAGCTGCAGATAATGTAGACCCAATGATCTGGTCTATCAGAACTAACAGCTGCAGATAATGTATACCCACTGATCTGGTCTATCAGAACTAACAGCTGCAGATAATGTAGACCCACTGATCTGGTCTATCAGAACTAACAGCTGCAGATAATGTATACCCACTGATCTGGTCTATCAGAACTAACAGCTGCAGATAATGTAGACCCACTGATCTGGCTCATCAGAACTAACAGCTGCAGATAATGTAGACCCAATGATCTGGTCTATCAGAACTAACAGCTGCAGATAATGTATACCCACTGATCTGGTCCATCAGAACTAACAGCTGCAGATAATGTAGACCCAATGATCTGGTCTATCAGAACTAACAGCTGCAGATAATGTAGACCCACTGATCTGGCTCATCAGAACTAACAGCTGCAGATAATGTAGACCCAATGATCTGGTCTATCAGAACTAACAGCTGCAGATAATGTATACCCACTGATCTGGTCCATCAGAACTAACAGCTGCAGATAATGTATACCCACTGATCTGGTCTATCAGAACTAACAGCTGCAGATAATGTAGACCCACTGATCTGGTCTATCAGAACTAACAGCTGCAGATAATGTATACCCACTGATCTGGTCTATCAGAACTAACAGCTGCAGATAATGTATACCCACTGATCTGGTCTATCAGAACTAACAGCTGCAGATCACTGAATTTGACGTAGGTGTGCTGCACACGTGACAGAAGATCTATACACCCACTTCGGTGGCCGCAAGGTCTAACGCGCCACTCTCGCAGTAGACTAGAGTGCCGATGATGCCGGGATCACGATCAACTTAGCGTTAACTTAACGTAACTTAACGTAACGTTCACTTAAAGTTAACTTAACGTATGTGTGATCACGATTCACGTAACTTACCGTAACAACTCGAGCCAAACATCTTCATTCTCGAGTATGATCTGTGATTTGTACTAGTTTTACAGTGATGATCTGTGAATGTTTATAGTTTTCAATCGATATAATAAATATCTATTACAATTTTTTTTGGATAAATTTAGCTTTCCTATTTTAGTTAATTATTTTAATTCAATGTCTGATCACTAGAACTTACGCTAAAGAGTAAACATTGGTCATAATACCAACAAATGAATTACTAAATAGCCCTGGTGACATCACTCGCATAATGATTGGCTGGCTAGATCACGTGACACCCTTCAAGTAACGTTCACAAAGTAAAAGACCTCCCAGGACATCTCTTACGTTAAGTTAACTGCAAGTCAACGTTAAGTTAAGTGCATCGTGATCGCTTCCATTTAAACACACGAGAAGGTCCTTTACGTTAAGTTACGTTTAGTGAACTTTAAGTTAACGTTAAGTTGATCGTGATCCCGGCATAACGCGCTACTCTCGTAGTAGACTAGAGTGCCGATGACGGGGAGATCGTGGTTCGAATCTCGGTTGGATGTACTGAGGGCGGTTTTCTACGCAAATGTGGGTACACTTCCTATAAATATAACCTTAATCCCTAAAAACCATTAGCGTAATTAGCACATACGTGTATAACCCTACGTAGTAGTAAGACGCGGTGCTAAAAGTATATGTTACATATATGTTATAAATTTATATATAATATTTTAAAATTTATAATATAATATATATAAATATTATTTAAAGCTGTAGTAAACTTTTCTAGCTGTAAACCAGAAGGGTTTCTATTAAATTGGACTGAGGTACCGTAACTTAAGTACGATATAAATTGCCACGATAAACATGTTGTTAGGTAGTCATGTTTTTACTTTCTCATATAAGCAAATATTGCAATCGTGAACATTCTCAACCGCAGATCTTGATGATCTTGACTTCTTACGGTGGATATATGCCTACACTGAATGAGAAAATGTTTTATTGTAACATCAAATTACATTGCTGTTTAGAACCAATACACTAAGTATTAGGACGTACTGAGGTTACGCATCGGTCACGCGTGCTAGTCAGCCAGTGGACGCACTCCCGACATTCGCAACATTCTCATTCAGAATTACCAGCTTTCAAGGCCGTGTCATGTGGGTTTTCGGGGTTCAAACCCCCCCGGAAATTTTATGAACAAAATATATATGGCTTTATTTATGTTCAAACAATCAAATTAAGGTACAAGTACAAATTAGGGGGCTGTGTTACCATAAAAAGCACTTCAGAGAGCTTCCAGAGGTGTTTAATTATTTAGAAGTTTTTTCTAGCCTTTTGGCAGTTATGGGTTATGTTGTTAAGTTAAGTAATTAAAAAATTCAGTATAGCTTCTAGAGGTGTTTAGTATTTAGAATTGTTCCTATTTTTCGGCGGTTAGGGGGCTATGTTGCCATAAAAAACACTTTAGCTAACTTCTAGAGGTGTTTAATATTTAGAAATTTTCCCAGCCCTCGGCAGTTAGGGTGTTATGGTGCCATAAAAGACACTTCAAAGAGCTTCTAGAGGTGTTTAAAATTTATAATTTTTTCTTAACTTCAACAGCAATGCTACTATAAAAAAATGTTTAGAGAGCATCTAGAGGTGTTTAAAAATATAGAATTTTCCTAGCCTCCGGCAGTTACCATAAAAACACTTTAAAGAGCTTCTAGAGTTGTTTAGATGTAGAGATTTTTCCTATAGCCTCCGGTATATAGGGGGTTATGGTATCATAAAAAAGCACTTAAGAGAGCTTCTAGATATGTTTAATAATTAGAATTTGTCCTAGCCTCCGATAGTTGGAGCTAGTGTTGCCTCCGTCAATTGGGGGATGGGCCCACCAACCCCCTCTGAAGTTATTGGCTGGCTACGGCCTTGCCAGCTTTATTCTCTCTCTTTAGTTTAGAGATTGGCAGTACAGTTAACTGTTGAGAACAGTTCAAAGTGATTTAGTTCACTGAAATGAGCAGTTCATTCATATAGTTCAAGAACTACTGCTTGTGGCTCATTCGTACGCGAACTACTTTTTCTGTGTCAGTCGTTAGCGAACTTAAATCTTTCGCGACCGACCTACATCTTACAGTTTAATCCTCCACAAGTTCGCGAACTATCGCGCGTGAGTCAGTTATTTCCCCTTCACATCACTAGTTACATATTACTCACGAATCAAATCTAGAAATTATTATTTTTTCTTCAAAATAACTGTGATGAGTTTAAAATCAAAGAATAAAATACTTAAATAAAATAAAGGACTTTTTTTATACGGAAAAATACTACTTTTAAATCAAATTAGATTAGTTACAATAGCGCCAGCTGTTAGATTAACGATATTTTAATATATTTTAGCTTTATCTTAACGACTACTCGTGCCAGTGATGTCACTATAGATATTAGGACAGTGATGGCTATTGTTAGGAAATCCGTATGCTCCGAATGCAATAGCCGCAGTCAGTACACTAAATAAATCCGAATCGTGCGATGTGGACCAGTGGACGTTTTTAATAGGCCTATTATTTGTAGGTGATGTATAATCATACATTAATAATGTACTTACCTGCACGGCATGATACAATTATTTGTACTACTCTTTAATATACATAAAGAGCAAATAAAAACAAAAACACTCTTCATACACGTGTGTTTTATAAATTATATAAAATAGTTTTTGTGTGTGATGGTGTCTTACCACCTTTTCGGGTTATACGCACATTAACCAATTATGCCAATGTAGATCTGACTAGGAATGAATCCCGATCTTCCTGTCATCAGCAGTCTCATTTAGTGTGAGAGTAATGCCGGGATCACGATCAACTTAACGTAACGTTCACTTAAAATTAACTTAACGTATGTGTGATCACGATTCACGTAACTTAACGTAACAACTCGAGCCAAACATCTCCATTCTCGAGTATGATCTGTGATTTGTACTAGTTTTACAGTGATGATCTGTGAGTGTTTACAGTTTTCAATCGATATAATAAATATCTATTACAAAACTTTTTTGATAAATTTAGCTTTCCTATTTTAGTTTAATTATTTTGTTTCAATGTCTGATCACTAGAACTTACGCTAAAGAGTAAACATTGGTCATAATACCAACAAATGAGTTACTAAATAGCCCTGTTGACGTCACTCGCATAATGATTGGCTGGCTAGATCACGTGATACCCTTCAAGTAACGTTCACTTAAAGTAAAAGACCTCCCAGGACATCTCTTACGTTAAGTTAACTGCATCGTGATCGCCTCCATTTAAACACACAAGGAGGTCCTTTACGTTAAGTTAACGTTAAGTTGATCGTGATCCCGGCATAACGCCTTGGACCATGCATCCACCGAAGCGGATGGATGTAGCCATTTATGTTCTAAGTAAAAGTTCGTTAAAACACGCCTCGCGAAATGTCGATGTCTCTAGGCACATAGCATATTGAGGAGGGTGAGGACAGCGCGTCAACAGTGATAGAAGCTAGTAGTTTCCGGAAATACTGTCTGCCTCAGTCACGGAGTTGATCTGCTGCAGGCGCCGCCGTCAAGGTTTCCTGTTAGTCTGAGCTGTCACACTCACTTGTGGTCTGACTATTGATGTACACATTATTCATCTGATAGCGGGCGGTATGACGAATTTTCCTTGGTTTGAATAGCTGGCGAATCACTGCTTTTACTAAACCCTTATTATATATATATATATATACAGTAAAACCTTGGATTGCGAGCATAATTCGTTTTGTAAACGTGTTAGTAATACGAAGCACTCGTATATCAAAGTGAATTTCCCCCATAAGAAATAATGGAAACTCAGATGATTCGTCCCACAACCCAAAAATATTTAATCTAAAAATGATTAATACCTTTTTTATTTTCGTTATTTAAATGTAACTGTACTGTAATCAAATTTATTAATTAAATTTTAATAGTGGCATGGTGTGAGGTGACGAGAGAGATGAGAGGAGGAGGTGTGTTATTGTTTAGGATGACTTTCACTGTCACTAACGGAATCACTGCTATATGTTGGATCACTGGAATATTTTATTTTGTGCGACTTTAACAAAGAACCTATCCAATGACACTGCTCGGCAGACAAAGCGTAACCATAGTACTACTCGTATTGCAAGATATCGCTCGTTTATCAAGTTAAAATTTATTGAAAATTTTTGCTCATCTTACAAAACACTCGCAAACCAAGTTACTCGCAATCCAAGGTTTTACTGTATATATATATATATATATATATATATATATATATATATATATATATATAAGCCCAACGTTGATTGAAAATCACTAAATTTTGGCATTATAGAAATAGCCTATGTATTATTTTGATTTATTAATTAAAAGGTGCATCCAAAAATGTACTAAAAGCTTACAATAAAACTTTCTTATGGATTACTCTATAGTTTATTTTTACTTTCCATCATGGATGAAGGGCGTAAAGGAGGCGTGTGGAGGAAAGAGGAGAAGACTGAGCGAAGGTGGAGGGAGAGAGAGGGGGTGGTAGGAGGAAAAAGAAGCGATGGAGAGGTTTATGTTCCAAACTGACCCAGCCAGTGGCTGGAAGCTGTTCACAATGATGATGGTGATGATGATTAATTAAATGGATCTAAGAATGAAAATACAATAATTGTAATATTTTAATTTCCGCCATTGTGGCAACTAGATTTTCTAGCTAATTTCTAATTTTCAAATAACAGTCTTCCTATTAAAATCAGACTAGGCCTATACATTTATAATACGGTACAATGAACCGGGTCTAAAATAGTTTGATTGGTGTTATAAGAGGGGTGGCAGGTATATAGCGTTCACTTTCCAACAGCGCGGTGAGTGTGTGATCTTTGTACACCCTTGTTAACCACACCAACTATAAGCACTACGTTTACCTTACAAGGTAGCGGTATATTTGCTTCAAGTAAAATAAATATGTATTTTATGTTACGTGTTTAAATTTGTACTTATTATAATTTTATTTTTTGCAAAGCAATAAGATTAAATACAAATCAAGATAAACCATGCAAAAATTTAATATTATATAATTCATATAAATATATCTTCCTTAATGATTGTTGACCGCCTTGTGGTCTAGTGGTCAGAGTTCCTGTCTACAGATCCAGAAGTCCCGGGTTCAATCCTAGACGCTTCTAGAACCTTTCTGTGAACATTGGATCTGGGAAAAGGTCAAACCCCAGCCTCGCGAGGACAAATGAGGAGATTAATTGAATAAAAATATAGCAGCTCAGGTCTAGAAAACTGAGGGAAGTCGTTGTGCTGACGACATGATACCCTATCCGCAAATGTTGGCACTATCATCACAAAGGTGACGCCCTTGCGAGCTCACGCCATGAAGAGAGAGCTGATTGCTAGCACAGGTGATCACAACGGACAACAAACCACATCTTGAATGTTTCAAATTTAAGATTGTCTGTTATCGCCAAGACATTTTTAAATTGAGAAAAACTACGCCCGCATCACGAGGTTATTGGAACATATTTAAAATTACCAATATCTGACAATTCGTAGGGCTCTCGACTGTTCATTGATGTTCAAAATGTCACTGAACTGTTTTTATGAATCTATTAACTGCATCCTTTGCACGTTCCTCAGAGATGTAAAATGTTTTGAATATTTGTTACTAAGGACACATTTTTGTCTAAAGTTTTTTTTAAATTGTTTCGCTCAGGCATGAAAAGGTAGCTGTGATGTAAATGAAGTCTTCGAAAACACTTTCCTGTAACATTGCTTTTATTTTAGTTTCACTCTGGAATCGGCGTCTTTCTCGTCGAGCATTGTGATAATTTGTTGAATTTTTCTGAAATTATCTTTATAGGGCATCTATCCAAGTTCCCAGCTGGTTAAAATGGGCTGTGGTGGGGGTGGTAATCCATGTGCTTATTGCTTAATCAACGGCAATCGGTTCGATGCCTTCAAAAAAACTGCACGTTTGAAATTACTCGATTCACTTCAGGGCGTAATGAATGAAATTCAACATGGTGCACACCATGTATCAAACATGTTAATTGGACCATCTTTGTGCAGGGCCGGATTTACCACAAGGCCCGCTAGGCCCGGGCCTAGAGCGCAACGTCACTTGAACGGTCGAATGCTAAGGCACTTCCGTCAAAAAATTTTTTTTAAATAATTTAATAAACAGGTGTACGTAGAAAATATAAGGCGTTGAGTAGGCTGTATTTAACAAATTGACACATACATTTTTGCTCTTTAATATCCATCATTGACACCTTTTGAAGGTATTTGGGTAACGTAATGTACAAAAGAAGCTGAAACGCTGCGAGCGATACTGACAGTTCTACAAAATTATTTTGCTATGCATTTATTTAGGGAGCAATTTATTTATTTTATGTTAATATGTACACAAATCAGAAACAAGCGGTAACAATGTGTCTATTAAATTGGCCTAATTATAAGGTAATTATTTTTTGTAACTTGGAAATGCTATTTACTCAAAATATGAGGCCTAACACTACCAGACTAAAATTTGAAACTAGGTTATTTTTAATACCGGAAACCCGCACTGGTGGGCATGCGGAATAAATGTCAGGCTCGTCTAGTATGGTTTGCCGGTGATAGAGAGGTCGGGGCTCGAATCCATGCTGGGTGTACTTGGGGTTTGCTTTTCTCTCCATACACAAATGCGGTGACATTTAATCTAAATTATGCCTTACTCGTCCTGAAACTACTATTCTAATTAAAATGCGTCCATCCTGGATGGAGAATAATACCTGCAGCACGTCTCATAAAATTACAAGTCTACTGTTCACAAATTACAAGTGAATATCTCACATAAGCTTTCATAAAGAACATATTTATTTGATTTGTAATTTTAATGCATTTGTAGAAATGTTTTCAAGTCAGCTGTTTCACTTACAAGATAAATAAAAACTATTGAAAACTAGTTTGTAGAAGTTATAATTAAATAAGAAAACATCAATATTATCATCAAAATTAAGGTGGGACGGAAGAGCCTGCGAGAAAATAACCAGGGTTTTTGCAGTTTTTATGGTAAAACTTTTTTTTAGTCAAAATAAATCAAATATTGCTTCAGTAAAAACATAAAAAGTTTTCTTCACATGGTAACCTCAATATTTCTTGAATGTATGTCAAGGCTGTTCTGAAATTTAATGACAACTTTTCCATCCCATTTAAATAGTTTGTTAGAATAACCACCATGGACATGACAGATATTCAGGAAATGTTGATATAAACATGCGAAGAAAATTAAATTTATGTTTGTATTGGAGCAATATTTGATTTATTTTGGCCAAAATTTTTTTTTACCATAAACACTGGAATCCATCCCACCTTAAGAACATAATAAATAAGTTAGCTTGTTATTTGTAACTTATTCTCAAATGTAATTTTAACACACATAGTTCTTGTAGTTATTTAACTGATTTATAACATCCAGACACGTAATTTTATTTCTTGCTCCGAGATGTCTTTTTAACTCATGAACAGAGCCTTGGTGGCATTGTTTGGGAGAAGAACGTTCTTTGTCGCTTCTGTCAGGTTGGTCGGAGTTAAATGTTTTTGGAACGGACTCTAGATTGTAGCAGGAAGGTTTCGAGATGTTTCACTTTACTTAACGGTACTACCTTGTCTCGGTCACACAGCGCGAAACTCGCCACGGACGGATCAATCGACCGAGAGAGGTGACTCATTGCAGTCCAGGTGAGTCAACACTGGTGTACGGTCGAGTGCACAACATTACTTCTTCTTACCTAGTGGAGATTACAATTTCCCTAATACAGTTGATTCCTGATAAGGGGGGGGGGGGGGGGGTTATGTAGGAGACACAAGAAAAGGTAATTTTGTTAACAGTTTTAAAGCAAAACTTCGTTTTGGCCAAAATAAATAAAATATTCCTTCAGTACAACAAACATAAGAGTTTAATTTTCTTCATATGGTGATATCAACACTTGTTGTATATATGTCATAAGAATAGTGGCATTAACCCGCCTCGGTGGCGTAGTTGATTAACGCGCTAGTCGTGTTGAGCTCGATCGCCGAGGACGGGGAGATCAAGGTTCGAATCTCGGTCGGGTGAACTGGGAGGGTTTTTCCTGAATGGTTTTCCACTCTCCCTCCACGCAAATGCGGGTTCACTTCCTCTAAATTAAACTCTACCGATTCCTAATCCGTTAGCGTAATTAGTACTTAAGCGTATAACCCGAACGGGTAGTAAGACGTGGGGCTAAATATTATTGTTATTATTATTATTATTACATATTGGCATTAGATGAGAAACTGTTTAAATGAAGAGAAAAGGTCATTAAATCCCAGGACACCCTTGACACAGGTTATATTAAAGGATATTTTTTGTTCGGTGCACGTACCTGCCAGGTAATCATTTCGGACAGATATCAAACATGGATTGGAATAATGATTTGTGCCTACAACTCGTAGGAAGAACATTATAACGAGTATATATGTCTTTGGGACCCTACTTATGGAGATCAATGATCCAATAAAACAAGATGTCTGGAATGTCATAGGAAACATGGCGCTATGTCGAGTTGATGAGGGAAAGAAGAAAATAGAATCCCTTCCTCTGACATCTTACCGTCGAGAACGGAAAAAAACGCACGCTACCGAAAACTGGTGATGTGGCAGATGGTGCTTACAAATAGAAATGGTTCGCCAACACCACTCTGTAATTTATATCGAACCAGTTTAAACCAGTGGCGAAGAATGAGAACTGAGCATTCACTGATCTATGACCGGCTCGTTTGGTGTCGATGAATTAGTAGCAGTTTGTTCAACTGTCATTTATACCAAACGAGCGCTAAAAAGTGCTCTTGCTTTATAGTCTTGTTCGTTTGGTGTAAACCCACCTTAATAGAGGTTGAGAACATCAAAAGTGAATAATAAGGAGAAACCTAACGTCAACGCGCATGAAGATATGGATCAAAAGAACACAGGGGGAAAAACAACTGCGTAACTTGGCAACTTGACAAACATGTATTGTAAACAATCTCTTTACTCTTGATTATAATTACAATAAAATAATAAAACTACAGGAAACAACTCCTTGCTCTTTACAAGAGTGGTTTGTTTGTTAATTGGCTAATTCACGAGACTCGCGATACACCACTGGATCCATAGCTCACAACTGTCGAGGAAATAGAGATAAGTGACTGTCATCACTGGGTCCATAGCTCACAGCTGTCGAGGAAATAGAGATAAGTGACTGTCACCACTGGGTCCATAGCTCACAGCTGTCGAGGAAATAGAGATAAGTGACTGTCACCACTGGGTCAATAGCTCACAACTGTCGAGGAAATAGAGATAAGTGACTGTCATCACTGGGTCCATAGCTCACAGCTGTCGAGGAAATAGAGATAAGTGACTGTCACCACTGGGTCCATAGCTCACAACTGTCGAGGAAATAGAGATAAGTGACTGTCATCACTGGGTCCATAGCTCACAGCTGTCGAGGAAATAGAGATAAGTGACTGTCACCACTGGGTCCATAGCTCACAGCTGTCGAGGAAATAGAGATAAGTGACTGTCACCACTGGGTCAATAGCTCACAACTGTCGAGGAAATAAGTTAGAGATAAATAAATTGTGTTGCCATATGAGGCTCAGAAACTTCAAATATTGATGCGTTTTTGATGTACCTTTTGCGCTTCTGATATACAGCAAACCAGGTACACATATTCGGCTTGTGCTCTTTTAGTACGTAGCCATGTAGAGAAAGTGTATCCGCATTGATAAGAAATGATAGCTGCCGATCACATGACTTGTATAATACATGAACATTGTTTTATTAACTTTTATAGTTGTCAAAAATGTTCCTTCCTACCTAAATGAAATCAGACTCTACCAACTCGTACACGCAGCCAGCTGATTCTATCCACCACCACCCGGAATCGACCCAGGGCTGATTAGATTTGTTGTCGACCACCCCTGCCGGGCACGTGGCGAAGAGCGCGCCCACCCTGCTTCAATTTGCTGTGCAAACAACGGATTTTAGTGCGCATGCGTGTCTGGTCTCCGGAGCACGGCCCTCGGTTCTCACGTGTGTTTGACCGCGACACACACACACACACACACACACACACACACACACACACACACACCCATTCACAACATGTGCTGGCTAGTGTTTACTTTCTCATATGGATCGTGATGAGTAGGGAGCGGATTCTTCCTAATTTCCTAGATCGTAAAACATTGGCAGTTTAAATATATATATGTATGTAGTTCATTCATGTTATTATGAGTACAATATGTTAATTTTATAGTACCTATAATTGCCTATTATTTTGGTTTTTGCCTATATTATATGATGAAAATACAGTGCAGAATCTGCCTCGGTGGCGCAGCAACTCACACGCTGTATGTTGGCCCATTATGCATTGCAACCTCTGATTAACAACATATTTTAGTTTCTAGTGGATACACATATATTTTAGATCATCATTCTGATGTATGTTTTCAAATTATAATGTTGTGTCGTATCCAATACCTCGATACACACGCTTTACATTGACGAGTTATTTCACATCTCCTCACAACGGCCAACGAAGCTGTCTGCTAACTTCTGGCTGTACAGAGCATGCGTGGTCAAATGCACATGTGCACTTCCTCCCAAATGGTTCAAGTTACAATTGTGTCCTTGGGGCTAAAACCAAAACAGATTGATGGATTTTGTTCAAACTTTATATTTATATATCTTTTTATATATTTTAGATTTTAACCTTTAATTTATGACAGATTTTTGAAAATTCAGAATTAAAAAAAATGCTCTAGTGAATTGGCTCAAAATGAATATCAGGCAAAAGTAGGCATGTTAGTTTTTCTAAAATAAATCCCATTTTGGGTAGTTTACTGATTACTAATATTTGACCTTTTTTAAAAAATTGAAAGTTTCAATCAAGTCCGCAACAGCCGGCCCATTTCTCCCGCAAACATTGATTGATACGAGAAGGAAGGTTGGAAAGTCTGACTACTACTGATTTAATAGGGATATTGATTGATATTCATTAAATCTGCAGCCGTCACTTTTGATAGATTGTTTTATATAAATAACACTAATAATAAAGTAAAATGTTTCTCGCTACGGTGGCCGCATGGTCCAAGACGCTATTCTCCTCTCGCAGTAGACTAGACTATCCATGATGGGAGATCGAGGTTCACGTCTCGGTCAGGTGTGTTGAGGGTGGTTTTTACATAAATGGTTTTCCACTCTCCACGCAAATGCGTGTACACCTCTTCTAAATATAACCTTCCTGATCCCTAAAACCATTGTTGTAATTAGTACATAAGCGTATAAACCCGAATGGAAAAAGTAAAATGTTATTCCAATGAAATAGTTTTGAATGTTGTCTTAAAGGCTCTTTCTATGAAGATTGTACTGTGACTCTACATTCACTCCTATCACCAGGATTGTTGATATGCCAATATGGTGAACTTGTACAAAAAAACTCCTGGAGTTGTAAGTATTTGTAGCTACAAGTAGCTTCATGAACGATATAAACTCACTTGTAATGCAGTGTTACCTTTTCTGCTATCTAGGACTAGAGCCGAAATGGTTAAATGGATTTCATTCAAACTGTATATCAATATGTTATTTGGTCACACCTTGAGGATAAATTTAAAATTAAGGGTCGTTAAAACATTAAATTTGCCCTGAGTCGCTGGTCGAATGGTCACAGACGTCACACTCGCAATATCCTGGACTGCCCAATACCCATAGTGGGCATATAGGGCTCGAGTCCCATTTTGGTGTTTTAAAGATGGTTTTAAAATGAAAATAACACTCTACACTTGTTTTTCGGAGAGAAATCAATTCAAGGGTTGTCTACGGTGATTAATTATTGAAATTTAAAGTTTTTTCGAAAAGCACATTAACGATTTGTTACAAAATGGCTAACTGAGCCGATATAAATAACACATGTACTTGTGTGTTTTTGGAGAGAAGATAATTTAAGATTGGTTTACTGAAAAAAATATTTGGGTTCGATTCCCGGCACGCCCGAAAAATTTATCATAGGTGAAATGCGGGTCTACCCCTTTCACAGTGATGAACCGGGGACTGGTTGTTGTGTCTGAACTAGATTGAAGTTGCTTATAAGTCGTATGGTGTTATAATCAGGCTGTTCAGAAAGTGTAAGTTAAATATCTTAACTAAATTAAACATTTTTTTGAACATTTTGAAACTCTATTCGTTTCGAAACATTTATTATTTCATCATCTCCACCGTTTTACCGGCCGCCGCCACTTTCTTGTTACATGGCAGTCTCTGGATGCAAACCCGAGCGTAGACCTTTAGGAGGAAGAGCT
Source organism: Timema podura (assembly GCA_033556935.1). Lineage (NCBI taxonomy): Eukaryota > Metazoa > Arthropoda > Insecta > Phasmatodea > Timematidae > Timema > Timema podura. Next base: position 11,289,399 of record JAVRXN010000011.1, read on the forward strand.
TGTAATGATTGGTCCCGTGCAGGGAAGTATTACAGGGACGGACGAGACTGTCCCTGAGGGACTCTGACCCTGGTATAGAAGAGGGAGGGAAGGGATGTACGATCCAAGCAATGAGATCTTTCGAGGCGAAGTTTCTGTTAGTACAAGCGGAGAGACCTGGAGTAGTATTGGTAGAACCGTGGTTCCCAACATGTCACCCATCAGGCAGTACTAAGGTGTCCGCGGTGCTTGTTTAGCTTCTTTCAGGAGTATCATATCGCACCTTGAATACAAGACTGTCGTAACTCAAAAAATCAATTTTTTTTGTTTTATATATCTTAAGTCGAGAAATTCCCATCTTTTTGTTGTGTAAAACTATCACATCTCTTGGTTTACTTTTGATGGGTTAAAAATCAGATAATTTAGTCTTACATTTTTGAAAACTAAACAATGAATGAATGCAAGACTGTCGGATTTAAGTTGTGATAGTTTTGCACTGATTTTAATGTACTACATTTAGTGTTACATGCAAGACTATTGCAACTCAAAATGTGACAGTTTTGCATTTCTGAACTTGGCTATTAATCTGTGGTTTAGATACCGTCCGATACTTTTAAACTATATTTTGTTTTGTACTGCTCTCTATGAGATGATTTAAAAGTGTACGACTTGCAAGCAGTACTTCCAACACCAATTGGTAACGTATCTTCCTTTTATTATAAAAGCAAACTTGGGACCTACAATTTCACTATTTATAATATTGCAGACAAAACTGGAACTTGCTATGTTTGGCATGAAGCTATTGCTCAAAGAGGGTCGAATGAAATCGGAAGCTTCGTTTTTCATTATTTAAAAAAGTATGTTCAGGTAAAGAAAATGTTGTTTTTTATTCAGACAATTGCTGTGGTCAGAATAAGAACAAGTATGTATGTGCAATGTACTTGTATGCAATTAACGTCTTGAACCTCAATATAATTACTCATAAATACCTTATTACTGGACATACCTAAAATGAAGGCGACAGCATGCTTTCTATAATTGGAAAAGAAAAGTTAAGAATGCTTAAAAGCAGCCCACTTTTTGTTCCTTCACAATGAAGAAACGCAATCCGTATGTAGTCAACCAAGTGCAAACTAATGATGTTTTTGACTTAAAAAAGCTTAGTGTTGATATAGGTAAAAACTTCACATTGAACACAAACAGAGAAAAAGTCAATTGGAATAGTATTAAGGTTTTGAAGTTCGTAAAGATGTAGCCAGAGACCATTTTTTACAAGTCAGATTATAATGACAAAGACTTCAAGGAGATACTGGTAAGAGAGAAGAGCCGCGGGAAAATGAAGGTAATAAATGAAATAATTTTAGAGCCAGTATTTGCCACACCACCTCCAATATCAGCAAAGAAAAAGGCTGACCTTCTCTCTTTGTGTAAAGATCTAGCGATCCCTGCTTAGTTCCATAGGTTCTATTCGGAGTTGCCAGCAACTGCGAATACTAAAACATTGACTAGGGAATGCAATAGTGAAGATAGTGAATGAAAATGCCTGCAATATGAAATGTTAATCCACTACGTTATTTTTAAGCAGAAATTTAAATCTTTAGGACATAGACACAAAATACAATAATAATTATTTTTTAAAGTGAATTTATTTCAGAACTGAAAATTGAATTCCATTTTCCATAAAGTATTTTTTTTAATGATTTTATGATACTTTTTCATCATATTAAAATAAAATGTTCATAAAATTACGTTGTGTCATCATTTATTTTCATTGCATTTACTACTTACAATACTAATCTTTCGACACAAAAAAATGGTATTTAATCATGCAAGACCACCGTAACTCAAAATAAATTTAAATAAATAGCTAAATATTAAAATGTAAATTTTAAATAAACTAAATAAAAGACCACATTGAAATATGTTATTATGAATTAGAACAATCTGATTAATTAAAAATTAGTACCTAAAGTAAGGCTTTGAAAAAGTTCAAAATCTTTAACATTCGTTTCCCTAAATAACATTTTTGATTTACGACAGTCTTGTATTCAGGTGCGATATAGCTGTAGTGTTAGCTTAAAAAATAAATGATTTCATACATAAATACTTAGGCTACTTACTCATGACATTGGGAACTCGCAAGTTCAGTGCTGCGCTTACAAAAGAAGGCCACTTATCCCTATCTTGAGCTAGTTCTATCATGTCCACCTCATTACACCATATCTCTATCTTGAGCTAGTTCTATCATGTCCACCTCATTACACCCTATCTCTATTTTGAGCTAGTTCTATCCAGTCCACCTCATTACACCCTATCTCTATCTTGAGCTAGTTCTATCCAGTACACCTCATTACACCCTGTCCCTATCTTGAGTTTGTTCTATCTTGTCCACATAATTACACACTGTCCCTATTTTGAGCTAGTTCTATCCAGTCCACCTCATTACACCCTATCTCTATCTTGAGCTAGTTCTATCCAGTACACCTCATTACACCCTGTCCCTATCTTGAGTTTGTTCTATCTTGTCCACATAATTACACACTGTCCCTATCTTGAGCTAGTTCATCCATCCACTCATTACACCCTATCCTATCTTGAGCTAGTTCTATCCAGTCCACCTCATTACACCCTGTCTCTATCTTGAGCTAGTTCTAATCAGTCCACCTCATTACACTCTATCTCTCTCAGGTTTCTTCTAATGTTATCCTCCCATATACGTCTAGATCTTCCATTGGTATCCTTGGGTATCAGGTATTGGGTATTGGTATTGGGTATTGGGTATTGGGTATCAGTATCCTGCACATAGTTCTAGAATCTTCCATTTGCGCTGCATGTTCTGCCCACCGTAATATACGAGACTTGACTATTCTAACAATATCTTGTTATTATTAGAGGGTATTTAACTCATTATTATGTAACCTACTCCACTCCCCAGTAGCCTCATTCCTGTTTCGAGCGAATATCTTCCTAATCACCTTGTTTTAGGACACCCTACACTTCTTGTTGTCGTGTAAGGTAAGAGACCACGTTTTACATCCATAGAGAGCAACCGGTAAAACTATTGTTTTGTATATTCAGAGTCTTACATGTATAACATACAGATGGAAACACTTTAATATAAAGTCACTGAAGATGGGTCGATCGCATAGGCTCAATTCTTAAGATCAGCCTTAACTGTTCAAAAGGTCGCTTTACACATAAAAGTGCCCTCAAAGTCCTGATTGTACTTGAAACATAAATACCCCCCATAGTATTATATCCAAGCTAATTGCTGAAACTTAACATTCCTTGAGCTGACATGGTTCTTTAGTACAGAACCGCCGCATCCCCTATTTATGTATACACATGCTCGAATACTGCGTCAGTTTTAACAGTCGTACTAATTGAAACGACTCTCAATGCGAAATATTGATTGTTGATGATCCGTCTTTGAGCTTGAGTGCTGCCTCCATCCCCTCCCCTCTTCGTACCTGGTTACTCTCCTACCCCCTTGTGTAGGCTGCACGCAACACATGCTGACCCTCGCACATCCGGGTTGCAGTCCCAACATTGGGATCTTTTGTCCAGATAGAAAAGTAACTTCGGTAAGAACCTTTTAGAAAATAAGAGTTTGTTTTGCGGTACACATTGATAAAATTCTTATGCTTTTATAGATAACTATTTATTATATTATCATCCAACACCTTAGTTCAGTTGGTAGCAAGTATTCTTACTTATAAAGGTTCCGGGTTCGATTCCTGGCATGCCCGAAATATTTATTATTGATGAAATAGGGTTTCCCCATTTCACAGTGCTGAATTAACGGCCGGGGGTGTGGGTGTTGTGCCTGTTTTAGGTTTAAATTAGTTTACAAGTCGTGTTTGATATAATCAGCTGGTCGGAAATTGAACGTTAAATCCCTCAAATAAAAAAATATACTATCTACCGTAAAGGGATAGTAGGAGATCTCATTGACTTGACGTATTAATATATGAAGATAATTTTAGTAATTTTGTAACTGGCAGATACTGTTCTTCCCACCATAGAGCTGTAGAAATACTACCCAACCCGCGACAGTGGTAATGGCTGGTTATCGGGAACTCTAGGTTTGAACCTCGGCTGGGTGTATTGGGATTGGATTCTCGCATGAGATATATCTTCGTGGTTCTCCCCCCCTCCCCCTTCTTCTCTACGTTAATTCCCCCTCTATCGTCATAGATTATAGATAGAATGTAAGGTTTTAGTAGTCCACTGGTGATTAAAACTATCTATCACAATAATGTAGGTATATGTAATATTGAGCAGGACAAAATAAAGCGAGTATAAGCTAGAGCATCAGCATTCATCTTGTTGTGCCTCACTGTTCAATCCTCTATTGGCTCGCGTGATGGGCACTGTCTCTCACGTTTGCACGCACCAATGGGAAGCCCCTGTTTCCCCAATTTGACAAGGCCAGGTAGCAGTGGAGGGTATTTAACACGGTGATTCCTGGAGCAGATTCACTGGTGACCCAACCCTGGTGAACCACCTTTTAGAAAGAGCTTAATAAATTGTCGTGTTTTCGTAAAGAGCAATTTTGTCTTAACTCCCTCTCCTTCCGCCGTCATCCTTTTCCTCTCACCCTGACTCACGTTGCCGGGACGATCCCTTGTCCTCCCATCACGACTCATGTTGCCGGGACAATCCCTTTTCCTCCCACCACAACTAACGTTGCTGGGACAATCCCTTTACCTCCCACCACAACTAACGTTGCTGGGACAATCCCTTTACCTCCCACCGCGACTCACGTTGCCGGGAACTACCATCCTACCGCCCACCGCGACACCCGTGTTCCGGACTCCTTCCTTCTATCTCTCACCCTTCCCATCTGCTTGTCCTTGTCACCGATGAATCCATGGGATGGTCTACACCCGCCGCTCCGGCAAAGCCCACCGATAGAAGACCCTGAAGAAAACGTTACTGGCCAAACAATACTCCACCCGAGGGCCCATTTCCTACTACCCCGACAGTAACACCCGGAACCTCGGACGTCCCCACTCCACTCCAACATCTCCAAGTGTCCCTACCCCTGAGTTATCTAGTTCCTCTCCTTGTCTTCTCCTCTCACCAACCACCCGACCTCCATCTACTCCAATTTCCGCTTTAAGCCCTGAGGGCTATCATTTGCATACTCTAGCCACCCCACAGCCCGCCTACGTTTACTCCCCATCTCCCTCTCTAACCCCCACGCACTAGACCCACGAGACCAGTGCCTAACAACTAACGTCACTCGGAGACTGCACTTCGACTAGACGCGACCAGTTACCCCCGAAGCCACAGCGAGGAGTAACAATCTGTACAAAATATTAGTCTCTAGTACCAGAGACGTTATCAATCGAGTTCTTCTCAGACTCACGTACAGCGCTTGGTGGTTGAATCTGTCACTAACTAATCAAAGCATTTTCTTGGCATTCAATTATCTGAACAAATTTCTATCTTTAATAATTACCATTATTGGCTAGACTTAGTACAACTTTCGAAGTGTTATACGTATTGTGAGTTGTATTGTATGAACCCTGAAAGGTAGCACAACTCTTTCCTTCACTGATTACACTATGGCCCTATATTATAAGCTAAACCATAGTGAAACCATGGGAAGTAAGCTTGCTACCTTACAGAGTTAACGAAGAGTACAGTATATTTTTGTTTAAAACGTATATTTCCGCCAACAACAGAAGTAGGAGTGACTCTTTTTTGTGTGTCATCATTATTACGTTTGTGTGTGCTTAAGATGGATGAGAAAATAACTAGCGGGTGCACTGGTAGGTTCTCACATTACTAATTCAAGGTATTCAATTATTCTCTAGAACAATTTGTTACATTTATTTTCATGAGACTCGTGAGTCTCTTCACATTCAAGAAATATGCGTGGCACTCGATTAAATTAATTTTAAAATTAGTCAATCTCTTTGATCACCATATAATTCATTCGGACTGCCACCATTTTTAACTTTAGTTTAGCGAGTAATTTTGAACTAAGCTAGGCTATCTATTGTAATATTGGCACATTCAAGAGATTAAATCCCCGTGAAATCTATTTAAATGTAAAAAAATCTCATTACGCGATCGAAGTTTTGTTCAAGAATATCAAAACAGAAAAAAAGTATATTGATTGCCACGTGACCACTCCATCTCGAAACAGCATTTTCTCCCTTCTAAACTTGAGAAGATGAAGAGAATGTTGGCATGCATACCATCTTATGCAATATCTCCCTTCTAGACTTGAGAAGATGAAGAGAATGTCTTGTACAATATCTCCCTCTAGACTTGAGAAGATGAAGAGAATGTCGGCATGTAGACCATCTTGTGCAATATCTCCCTTCTAGACTTGAGAAGATGAAGAGAATGTCGGCATGTAGACCATCTTGTGCAATATCTCCCTTCTAGACTTGAGAAGATGAAGATAATGTCAGCATGTAGACCATCTTGTGCAATATCTCCCTTCTAATCTTGAGAAGATGAAGAGAATGTCTTGTGCAATATCTCCCTTCTAGACTTGAGAAGATGAAGAGAATGTCGGCATGTAGACCATCTTGTGCAATATCTCCCTTCTAAACTTGAGAAGATGAAGAGAATGTCTTGTGCAATATCTCCCTTCTAGACTTGAGAAGATGAAGAGAATGTCTGCATGCAGACCATCTTGTGCAATATCTCCCTTCTAGACTTGAGAAGATGAAGAGAATGTCGGCATGCAGACCATCTTGTGCAATATCTCCCTTCTAATCTTGAGAAGATGAAGAGAATGTCTGCATGCAGACCATCTTGTGCAATATCTCCCTTCTAGACTTGAGAAGATGAAGAGAATGTCGGCATGAGACCATCTTGTGCAATATCTCCCTTCTACTTGAGAAGATGAGAGAATGTCATTGTGCAATATCTCCCTTCTAGTCTTGAGAAGATGAAGAGAATGTTGGCATGAGACCATCTTGTGCAATATCTCCCTTCTAGACTTGAGAAGATGAAGAGAATGTCGCATGTAGACCATCTTGTGCAATATCTCCCTTCTAGACTTGAGAAGATGAAGAGAATGTGCATGTAGACATCTTGTGCAATATCTCCCTTCTAGACTTGAGAAGATGAAGAGAATGTTGGCATGTAGACCATCTTGTGCAATATCTCCCTTCTAGACTTGAGAAGATGAAGAGAATGTTGGCATGTAGACCATCTTGTGCAATATCTCCCTTCTAGACTTGAGAAGATGAAGAGAATGTTGGCATGTAGACCATCTTGTGCAATATCTCCCTTCTAGACTTGAGAAGATGAAGAGAATGTTGGCATGTAGACCATCTTGTGCAATATCTCCCTTCTAGACTTGAGAAGATGAAGAGAATGTTGGCATGTAGACCATCTTGTGCAATATCTCCCTTCTAGACTTGAGAAGATGAAGAGAATGTCTGCATGCAGACCATCTTGTGCAATATCTCCCTTCTAGACTTGAGAAGATGAAGAGAATGTCGGCATGCAGACCATCTTGTGCAATATCTCCCTTCTAATCTTGAGAAGATGAAGAGAATGTCTGCATGCAGACCATCTTGTGCAATATCTCCCTTCTAGACTTGAGAAGATGAAGAGAATGTCGGCATGCAGACCATCTTGTGCAATATCTCCCGTCTCGCATTGAAGCTCTGTGGGACGCGAGGCTGTTCGGGGGTTGGGGGAGGGGATGCCTCTAACAATTTTAATGAAAAACTCCGGTACGTTGTCGCCTTGTGGTTTATGAGCGACTCGTTTTTCTTACGAGGGAAATGTTGGGGGTTAGAAGAGCTTTTGTTACGTCAGAGCCAAGGGGGGCTCTACGGTTACAAAATATGTCGTGTATCATGGGTAGAACTTTGTACTTTATTATTAGTGCCCAGCAGAGCTCGTTACAATGTTGGCTTCATCTCGCTACCAGGGTGCGATTAGACGTGTACTTCTTTGGCGGTATGGAAGGGAACACAAGTTAAGAGGGGGTGCTAGTGAGCGTGAGTTTAGGGAAGTATTTTTGAAGTTTTTATAGCATAAACATTTTTTGGCCAAAATAAATCAAATATTTCTTCTATAGAAACATATAGTTTTAGTTTTCTGCACATGCTAATCTCAACAGTTCTTGAATATCTGTCAAGGGTGTCCTGAAATTTAATGACAACTTTTTCTCTTTATTTAAAAAGTTTGTCATCAAATGCCGCTATGCTCATGACAGATATTCAAGAACTGTTGAGATTAGCATGTGCAGAAAACTAAAACTATATGTTTCTATAGAAGAAATATTTGATTTATTTTGGCCAAAAAATGTTTATGCTATAAAAACTGCAAAACTAATGCACTAAACTCGCGCTCACTAGCACCCAACCTCAAGCCAAGGATTTTTATATTTTTTATGACTAAAACATTTTTTGTTTAAAATAAATCAAATGTGGCTCCATCAGATATATTTAGTTTAATATTATACTTAGCTTATAACATTTATTGAATATTTGGCATCAGCATTGCGTAATTTGATTATGACTTTTTGTTATTTTCGCTTTAAAGTTTCTGGTCAAATTACGTGATGGTCGTGAGAAGTCAGAAACGGTTGAGATTACTCTGTGAGGAGAAGTAAAACTAAATGCACATACTTATCATTTTTTCCATTTTTTTTGGCAAAAAAGTCATTAAAACTGTAAAAATACGAAACCTAACTCGAATTCCCTTATATCTCACCCCATTGAAAGTAGGAAACATACTCAGTGTAATACCAACATTCGTAACAATGTGTTTTATTCCTCTCAGTATCTAGGCCATTGGCTTGTTGTTGGCTTACAACCATGAGCCGGAGGTTGATGACATTGCATCTTTTTTCTGTGAAGTCATTAGCAATGGTTAATTGTATGTAACACATTTTACGACACCCATATATTGAAAACGTTAATTTATGCCATTATATGGCATTTTTTCTTTTGTTTACTCTTATCGTATATTTTATGCCTTTTTAGAATTATTACATAAAAAATTGCAACACACAATAGGTCAGTCAATTATTTGTGCCTGTAACCATAACAAACTTAAAAAAGAAAGTTGTGTCATGTTTAACGCTACTGCTCTTATCACAACACTGTATGATGACCTCAAGAAAGATTCAGACAAAATTCGAGCAGTCTTTGCAAAACTTTAGAATGTGTTGATCCAAAACAGTAGCAACGTAATCACCGGTAAAAATGATTTTATAAGACATTGAAAAGAACATATGACCAGGTGACATTCCATACTTCAAGTATGCTCTAATAACATCCGTGGATATAAAGCGTAGTTTATCCAGGTACAAAAACTCTTGGCGGATAATCAATCACCGATCATTCACACATAAGAATCTGAAGATGATCTTTGTTGTGCATTGTAATGCAGCATAAGTTGAATCTAACTTGTAATTCTTTCTCTCTCTCATGCACACATATGTGCTGTCTATCCTACATACTATTTCTGTTGTCAACATCCCTTTTTCTCAACTAATACAAAGCCTACAGCGATGAATAAGGTATCAGTGAATAGGACTTTTTACCAACTTCTGACATAGCATACTCAGTTTACGTTAAAACACATTGTTTGTTTAAAATTTAAGTTAAAAGAAAATCTAACAATATTTTTGTACCAGTTACCGAAAATAAACTCTCTTTACTATTTTGTGTATACACTTCGCTGAATATTTAATTTCAACAAACCAACAAAATACAAAATAATTTTTTATTGGGGGAGGGGGGGGGAGATCGAATGTGCGAAAGTTTCGCAAGGGTTCACTGGTATTTATTAATTGTATTAGGTATACTGTTCATACAATTTATTATTATTATTTATTTATTTGTAGGATGTCCCAGCCATTATCATAAATGGACAAGAAATGTATGTAAATGTATGATTTGATTTTTAAGGGCATCTTTTATACTTTTGATGATATAAAAACAGAGTTTTTATTTTAAGAGCATCTTTTTTGGTTTTTAAGGACTTTTTTTAAATATTAAGAGCATTAATAGGCCTACATACTTTTTAAATGGCATTTTTGGGGATTTTCTTAAGGGCATTAATTTCTGGTCCCTACTTATAACCATGACCTGGGGGAGACTGGGAAATTCCAAGCAGCCCTGGACTATAAATATGACTGTCCTTTACATGCATTCATAAATACCACTGAAGCTATGTTTCAATGTAAGCAGGAGGGTCTAAACTAAGTATTTATATTTTTATTTAAAATTAATTTAATCCCAAAGCCATTTCAGCTCCATTATCGATGATTAAGTCGCTATTCAGTCCACTTAAAACATCAGCTTCTTCTTTCTACTGACATTAGCCAAAAATGCTTCCAAATTGTTATAAATTGGTTGCTGTAAACTTATTTTTGAAACATTTTAACCTGTAAAATGATCCTCCACTCGCTGCTCGTGTGGATTACCAAGCTAGTAACAATGATTAGGACCCCCATTCACTAAACAAATGCTCTTAAGTTCGGCTTAAGAAATTGTTTATAAATAAATAACACCAAGAAACAGAAAATGGGACGGTTTTACGTTTAATTTCATCGCATATCTTCACAAATGATGCATTCTGGGAACCCTCAGGCTCACTGGAACTTTTGTTTGAGATTGAATAGAAACAATCACGTATAATTGAATGGATATATTAATAGTTTAAGGTGGTTGTGGCGGCTCATATCTGCCCAGTTGCCCGGCGGCCCATGTCTGCCCAGTGGCCCGGCGGTCCATGTCTGCCCAGTGGCCCGGCGGCCCATGTCTGCCCAGTGGCCCGGCGGCCCATGCCTGCCCAGTTGCCCGGCGGCCCATGTCTGCCCAGTGGCCCGGCGGCCCATGTCTGCCCAGTGGCCCGGCGGCCCATGCCTGCCCAGTTGCCCGGCGCCATGTCTGCCCAGTGGCCCGGTGGCCCAACAATCCATACTATGTTTTTTAAAATAAACTCTGAATTGCTTCAAGAGGGTTTCAATTTTAACATCTTGCTATTTCATGTTGGCGGGTACCTCATTACGATACATCGCAGGAAGGACTCTTTCTTCCTAAAATACTGTTTAGGGTAAGGCCCTGATTATCGAAAGTATACAAACAATAGTTTGAGTAGATACATTTTAAATACTTAGCACTAATTGATCGAAACCGTCTCATATTGTGTTCGACTCGACTCGATGAGAAAAATGACTCAAATGATCAGCTGTATATAGTCCAAGAACATGAAAACGTTATTTTGCGCCTAAAATTGACAACATTAGTTATAGGAGGTATTGATAATTTACATCTAAAATGACAGCTGCAGATCACGTGACCTGACGTATGAATATTGTGAAAGTAGATCCGGTAACTTATCTACCTATCAGATAAGTCTAATTCTATTAAAATGGGACTGTACCATAGGCCTAATAACAACACTTTGTCCTAAATGGTCAACTCTTTTTTTTTAGCACCGCGTCTTACTATCCTTTCGGGTAGTACGATTATGTACTAATTACGCTAATAGTTTTAGGGATTAGGAAGGTTACATTTACAGGAATTGTACCCGCATTTGCGTGGAGGAAGAGTGATAAACCATTTTGGAAAAAACCTTCCTCAGTACAGCCGACCGAGACTCGAACCTTGATCTCCCCGTCATCGGCAGTCTAGTCTACTGCGAGAGTAGCCCCTTAGACCATGTGGCCATAGAAGTGGGTTGAATCCCGACAGAAAGATAGACTTGTCAATCAATTACGGTATATTCTACAACCTGTATCGGTGGTCGCACGGTCTACGGCGCCACTGTTGCGATAGACGAAATGGACTGTGTCAAGGAACGCGGTTGTTTTATCTGGAATATTTTCCCCACTATCTTTTCCCGAGAATGCGGGTGCATCTTATTTAAATTCTACTTTCCTCATCTTTACCTCACCAGTGTGACTATCCGGACTGCCTCGTATCCTTCTCCCCATGACTCACAGTAGCGAGGCTGAGTAATAATGTGACTACACTGTGAGATGTGACACATCTGTACGTGACACCCAAGTAGGGGAAGGTTAGCCATTGTTGTGTCACTCGTCTGAACCCGGGGGTTATATGACGCTGTCACACCTCCTGAAGGAACAGCCTGTCAAAACATCAGAATTATTAGGATAGGATTCTCAAATACCTGTAATAACAAAATACACTTTTAATCTTTATTTTTGCTAGCGACTGTCGTCTCATCACAAATCCGCAGTCGACCTCGGGTGTCTTGAGGTAAAGTGCTCGCCTTAGGACCCGATGATCGTGGGTTCAAACCCACCCGAGGTTGACGTATTTTTTCTTGAGCGATAAAAATCCATAACAGAACTTTCTTCGGAAGAAAAGTAAAGCTGTCGGTCCCATTTCGATTGTGGCCTGTAAAAGAATCCTGGAAGGTATGTTAAAATACCATTCCCGGCAAAATTGGTAGGTAATTTCGCTCTCGCTCACAGAAATTATCGTGTGCTGATGTAATCACTCAGTTCAGAAATTGCACGTTAATTACCTTAAAAAAACACACACACACACACAAATTTGCAATAGAAACTAGAAACTGATTAGATGTTGTCACATCACATAACCTAAATATAAACTGGTAAACTGTCGTCACATCACATAACCTAAATATAAACTGGTAAACTGTTGTCACATCACATAACCTAAATATAAACTGGTAAACTGTTGTCACATCACATAACCTAAATATAAACTGGTAAACTGTTGTCACATCACATAACCTAAATATAAACTGGTAAACTGTTGTCACATCACATAACCTAAATATAAACTGGTAAACTGTTGTCACATCACATAACCTAAATATAAACTGGTAAACTGTTGTCACATCTCACGCCCTCACTAGAAACTATTGTGTTCTAATTATATTTAGCGCTAGGTCTTTGTCTACCCCATAATGCACCCTGAAGAGATTGGAACCTGGCTATCTTCCCCCCTGCCCCGCCCGTCTCCTTCCTGGGTCAGCAAGTCAATGTTTAAACTATAACTTGGAACCCAGAACCAGCACCTATTCGGGTGTATAAGATCCCTATGCATTGCCGACGTTTTTTAAAATCTCTTTGAATTGATTCATCTTTTTTTGTCACACGATCCTGGAATAGCACTATTTCTAACCAATATTTATTTGGCTAACCTCTTTGAAGTGTTACACCAGTTAGCGTTCTATGTAAACACGTCACATATATTCCGAACCTTCTGTTCTTAGAAAGCAGAAGAGAACCAGACCCAGGTACAGTCGAAGACACGGAACCTGACACTTTACAAAACATACGGGGCATTTCGATGAACTCGACAAGGTAGTAGAAAGGGTGGGGTCGGGGGGGTCGGACCTCCCATAGAAAAATTAACTTTTCTACCCTCTCGCGAGGAAGGAAACATTTTTGATTGCATACTAGCTGATTATTGAAAGATTATTGTACATTTTATTATAATCTATTTTCATCCCACGGCGTCTTTGTGTCATTCCGAGCTAGACGCATTTTATTCAAGCAAACGGGGTAATGCCGGGATCACGATCAACTTAACGTTAACTTAAAGTTGTTTTAACTTAACTTAACGTATGTGTGATCACGATTCACGTAACTTAACGTAACAACTCGAGCCAAACATCTTCATTCTCGATTATGATCTGTGATTTGTAATAGTTTTACAGTGATGATCTGTGAATGTTACAGTTTTCAATCGATATAATAAATATTTATTACAAAACTTTTTGATAAATTTAGCTTTCCTATTTTATTTTAATTATTTTGTTTCAATGTCTGATCACTAGAACTTACGCTAAAGAGTAAACATTGGTCATAATACCAACAAATGAGTTACTAAATAGCCCTGTTGACGTCACTCGCATAATGATTGGCTGGCTAGATCACGTGATACCCTTCAAGTAACGTTCACTTAAAGTAAAAGACCTCCCAGGACATCTCTTACGTTAAGTTAACTTTAAGTTAACGTTAAGTTGATCGTGATCCCGGCATAAGGCTGCAGCAGGTAGGTAACAGTTAAAGAAAATGTACTCTTGTTTGTGTGAAGGGAATGTGGGAAACCCTTTAGGAAAAAAACACCTCGGTACACCCGGTTGGGATTCGAACCCTGCCCTCCCTGTTATCGGGAAGTTTCCACTTGCCTTTAAGTGCAGATTATGGGCAGATGCAAGACCGACTCTAGTTTGCATAAAGGGTTTATTTTTTATTCAAAAAACTTAAAATAATTTAAATTTAACTAATGTGGTGCATTATTTTCTTAATTCCATCTGCTTTTTACTCGCAGTCTCTGCTCATAAATGCTAATGGCGTCACATCCCTGAAGATAAATATTGTCACATTGTTTTAAAAAAAATAGAAATGGCAGCACTGAAGCTTCAAAACTATTAAAACATTCCTCAATTATTTAAAAATATCCTGTTGTGACCCTGTAAAATTATGACCATTTGGTTGAGTAAGGCTAGATACAGGGCTACTTTCATAATCAAGACTTATTGCGGCGTTATACAGAGTGGCCCACGGAAAAAGTAGCCCGCCTCCTATATCCAGCAGGCGCCTCACTCTGAATTGGAGGAGGTAAATCCCCTTCCACCCCGTCTTGTGACATGAAGAATGAGCAAGTGAACTGCTTATCTAAGGCACAAGACGGGATCGAAGGGGATTTACCTCCTCCAATTCAGAGTGAGGAGCTTGCTGGATATAGGAGGCGGGCTACTTTTCCGTGGACCATCCTGTATTAAATACAGGACGACACTAAAATGGAGTGGGTCAGTTTTATACGTGAGACTGGCCCATTCCATTCGATTTTAGGTAGGTGTAGTCCTCTATTTAGCTAAGCGCCGCACTTGAAACATACTAAGTCCGACTAGCACAATGATTCTATCATGCACTATATGATCTCAGAACTTTGACATTTCTCATGAAACTTCTTCGGAAATGAGCCAATTTAACATTTCCATACAAACACACACAAAAAAATTACTAAACTGTAAAATGTAAAGGGGGAGAAATGCTGATATTTTTGAAGTGAGCCCTATTTAGAAATAACAAACATCTTCCTAAATAACGTGATATTTCTGGACGATTACAAAACCTCTCCTCAGCGCTCCGCTAGTCTCCTTAACTGCTCTCATTCTATGTTCCAACACTTCAAATTACTTGTACTCTTCTTACACCATGAAAGGTAGAAAACTCACCTTGCATTATTCCACTATGGTGTAGCTTAAACGATAGGGTCATAGTGTAATCCGTCATGGTAAGACTGCAGTTGAGTGTACATTTGGGAGATGCAGATGATGAAAATTTATACAAAAGTTAAATAATTGGTAAATCAACCTCTAACCCCTCCCTCCCCCACCTTATCAAGAAATGTTGTAACATCTGTGATAGTATTCAGCCAAACCAAAAACATTCGTCCTCTTGTGGCTAAGTCGTATTTTATTGAAACTGAAGCAAATGTTTTTGAGTTGTTTGAGATTCGCAAGGATAGACGTGTTGGGCAACCTTTCCACATCTCCCAACTGTGCTCTACGATGCTTGCTCTCAGTTTTCCCTCTGACGACTGTACGAGTGTTGGGCAACCTTTCCACAGCTCCCAACTGTGCTCTACGATGCTTGCTCTCAGTTTTCCCTCTGACGACTGTACGAGTGTTGGGCAACCTTTCCACATCTCCCAACTGTGCTCTACGATGCCTGCTCTCAGTTTTCCCTCTGACGACTGTACGAGTGTTGGGCAACCTTTCCACAGCTCCCAACTGTGCTCTACGATGCTTGCTCTCAGTTTTCCCTCTGACGACTGTACGAGTGTTGGGCAACCTTTCCACAGCTCCCAACTGTGCTCTACGATGCTTGCTCTCAGTTTTCCCTCTGACGACTGTACGAGTGTTGGGCAACCTTTCCACAGCTCCCAACTGTGCTCTACGATGCCTGCTCTCAGTTTTCCCTCTGACGACTGTACACCTGCTCTTTGTCTAGACGTGCGAGTGTTGGGCAACCTTTCCACAGCTCCCAACTGTGCTCTACGATGCTTGCTCTCAGTTTCCCCTCTGACGACTGTACGAGTGTTGGGCAACCTTTCCACAGCTCCCATCTGTGCTCTACGATGCCTGCTCTCAGTTTTCCTTCTGACGACTGTACGCGTGCTCTTTGTCTAAGCATGCGACATGAAAAATAAACACCCCGAAGACCATTCACCGACTTCTTTTAATTTCCGGTGGGTTGACGCATCGCGGAAGGCGTCAGGAAATGCAAGGCCCAGTGTACCACGGGGGCACGCCCATCTGTCCCCCCCTAAGGGTTCAGTGACGTCATGGCATGCCGCGCGCGAGGCTGCCAATATAAACACAGCCCCGCTCTCGGTAAATATTCACACTGTCGAATACTCGAGGTTACAGGTGTTAAAAACTGTGGTACTTAATGTTACAAGGTTTATATGGGGTGTCACTAAAGGCTGTACTGTACCCTGTAAGGGTTACTAGGGTGCTACATGGCTTTCACAGGGTGTTATAAGAGGTCTACAAGCTACTATAAGTGTTACTGGGTTGCTACATGGCTTTCACAGGGTGTTATAAGAGGTTTTCACGCTACTATAAGTGTTACTAGGATGCTACATGGCTTTCACAGGGTCTTACAAGAGGTTTTCATGCTACTATAAGTGTTACTAGGATGCTACATGGCTTTCACAGGGTGTTACAAGGGGTTTATAAGCTACTATAAGTGTTACTAGGGTGCTACATGGCTTTCACAGGGTCTTACAAGAGGTTTTCATGCTACTATAAGTGTTACTAGGATGCTACATGGCTTTCACAGGGTCTTACAAGAGGTTTTCATGCTACTATAAGTGTTACTAGGATGCTACATGGCTTTCACAGGGTGTTACAAGGGGTTTACAAGCTACTATAAGTGTTACTAGGGTGCTACATGGCTTTCACAGGGTCTTACAAGAGGTTTACAAGCTACTATAAGTGTTACTGGGTTGCTACATGGCTTTCACAGGGTGTTATAAGAGGTTTTCACGCTACTATAAGTGTTACTAGGATGCTACATGGCTTTCACAGGGTCTTACAAGAGGTTTTCATGCTACTATAAGTGTTACTAGGATGATACATGGCTTTCACAGGGTGTTACAAGGGGTTTACAAGCTACTATAAGTGTTACTAGGGTGCTACATGGCTTTCACAGGGTCTTACAAGAGGTTTACAAGCTATTATAAGTGTTACTGGATTGCTACATGTCTTTCACGGAGTGCTACAAGCTACTATTGGTGTTACTGTGCTACTACATGTCTTTCACAGGTTGCTATAAGAGCTTAGAAGGCGTTTACGCAGGGTGAATGTTATAGGATGTTATAAGTCTGTTGTATTAAAGTTGTTTTTACAAAATTATTTCCCACCCTCCCTTGACGCAATTGCGGGTACATTAACTTTTAATTCAATCTTTATCGCCTATTTTCGTAACTATTCGTAAAACTTAGGAAGGTAGTGGGATGTAGAGCACTGAAAAGAAGAAAGACTGTAGAATGTCGCCGCCTCAACTAGTAAGATGCTATGAGTAAAAGGTCTTGACCCGACTGCACCCGACCTGACCCGACTTGATCCGACACTTGACCTTGCTGATGATCAGGGTCGCCAAGAGCATCTTCAATCTGCGGCTTGTGGAGAGTAACCAGCTCCCCACAATGGACTCTTAAAGTAAAGTGTCCATATTTTGTCTTGACATTTTCTGTGTCGAACATTCTAAAATCACTGGTGGGAGACGAAGTTATTTGTCACTTAAATGTTTATACCTTATCTGACCTAATAGTAGCCGGGGTGAAAAATAGAGTCGTGAATAATAACCGTGGCTTCTATCAGGTCGAAAACTCTGCATACTCTAGTCAAGTTATTTATATGTTACAGGAAAAGTAGATTCTCCAGTAAGAGTCGACTTTACCTAGGCCGAGTCGACTCTTACTGGTCTTTTTAGTAAAAGTTGATTAAAAGCGAAAAGTGATGAATTTCGATCAACATTTACTAGTCAGAGTTGACCGTACCTAGGGAAAGTATACTCTTACTACCTTGAGTTAGTAAAAGTTGACTTTTTGCAAGGAAATGGTCTACTACCTAATAAAAAACAAATAAAAAAGCAAAACCTTTATGATACAAAGAGAGATATAAATATTTATTATTTATTACAGCAAGGTAAAGATTTGTGACACTTTGAGTTGCAGAGCTAACCTAACCTAACCTAACCTAACCAAACCTAGAAAACAACAGTAAACAAATAGAGCTGGGATATTAAAAACAAAGATGTGCGCGCGAAGTCGCATGTGGAGAGCAACATCGCGGAATCAACTTTTACTAAACCACAGCAGGCATAGTAAACTCTTCCTAGGAAAAGTTGATCTTTTTATTCTCTATCAACTTTTACTGATACTTTTAGTAAGATTCGACTTTACCTAGGCCGAGTCAACTCTCCCTAACAATCTACTTTTCCTGTGACATATCCATGTTATTGGAAGTATAGGCCTATTCAAATGCAGCGATACACATGTATGTAACTAAAGTAATAGAATATTTCACAATAAATGTATGTTGCGATGGCTTGGTGTTTATATGAAGAATGTACCTGCTTTCAAATTGCATTAATTCATATATCAAATCTGAGATTTGTACAAATAGTGTTCTACTTATTCTATTGACTTGTGCTACCATTTGTAAAGCTGCCACATGTGTTTGGTGAGAATCTTGAAGACATTAGTTTGTCTGTAACCGGCCCCGTGGAATATTGGTCAGTGCATCTGGCTACGAACCTCCCGGGTTCGATTCCCGTCTGGTACCATGGGTAATTTTCCCGAGAGGGGAATTATTCCAGCCAGGGTTTGGTTGATTATGCTTAAGTCAGGTTTAAGTGTTTCCACTGGTTCCACTCCCTCATAATTACTATCCCTATCCTATCACTATTACCATCACTATCAATATCACTATCCCCCTCACCTCATCGGTACATGCAAACAACCCCCACGGAAAGGATGTACGATTAGAACATCGGGCGTCCCCTGGGCAACGGTATAGTATAATTTTGGTAGGAAGAACAGTAGAAGTTAGTTACTAAAGCTTATAAAACAATTTTAATATATTCATACATAAAAGTCATGTTATCTACAGCTGTCACTTTTGATAGGTATTATCATTACCTATAGAATAACATTAATAAAATAGTAAAATGTTATCAATGTTGGCCGCAAAGCAATATGTTTGAATTATCTAAAATGTTCTTCCAACCAAAATCATGGTATACATCATTACTTGATAATCTTCCCATAGACTGGGCTACGAGTGATGATTTAGCTCAGATACGCAAATATATTATATATATATATATAATATATATATATATATATATATATATATATAATATATATATATTAGAAGGCCGCCATTATGTACATTTCCATATGACAAGAGAAGTAAATTAATGATATTCACCATAGAATATTACCTGGATGACAGTTGAAAAATAATATGTTTAGGTTTAGGGTCGCCAACACTTGTAAAAAATCACTGTTTTGTTATAAATGATAAGTTTTTTAATTACACGTTATATTTTACATTTAAAATAAGGTAAACTTAAGTTTTCTCACACTATTTAATTACTTTTAATATTTTCTTTCTATCCAATCCGAAACAATATTTTAAACATAGTTAAAAATACTTATTCTTCGTTTAGGAATTTTATCTCTAATGTGTAATATAGTGCATGCATTAATACTTTTTAATAAAGGTATCGTATTTACTTGGAAAACAGGAAATACATATTATTTTTTTATATATAATAACATATTTTACTGCATTTGAAAATATTAACTGAATAAAATATTTTTATCCACTGCGTGGGTGCACCATTGTATTTTATTTATTTAGCACCGCGTCTTACTACCCGTTCGGGTTATACGCTTAAGTACTAATTATGCTAATGGATTAGGAATTGGGAAGGTTGAATATAGGGGAAGTGAACACGCATTTGCGTGGAGGGAGAGTGGAAAACAATTTAGGAAAAACCACCCCCAGTTCACCCGATCGAGATTCGAACCTCGATCTCCCCGTCCTCAGTAGTCGAGCTCAACACGACTAGCGCGTTGGCTAACTACGCCACCGAGGCGGGTTGCACCATTGTAAATAACTTGTTTGCGTCATGGTCAATCGTATAGTTTTAATTTGTCGGTTGCCATTTTGAAGCAGTATTTGTTAGACCTATTGTGAAATTACTGTGAATAATATTTTTTTAAGTGGAATAAAACTATAAATAAGCTTTGTGCCCGACCTCAAATATAAATAACATTGGCCTAAATTACTGTGGTTGACCATCACATTCATACATTACCATCTGTTTTCATTACAGTTATCCAAAGTGATGGATGTCAGCTGTTGGCGTAGGGATACATTAGAGACTATTTCTAGTAACTTTTTGAGCTGTCATCCAAGTAAGCTCGAATGGTGAATGTACTATAGGTTTCCTGACTTTACATCTATTTCTCATTTTATTTACTATAGGTAGGTGTAGAAATTAATCTAGGATATATTGGTAACTTTTTCCTTGTCTGCTATGGTCGGTAAAAGTATACCTACTCGCATCAGTGAGCTAGCGGACTAAATGTCAGGCTCATTATTCTGGTTTAATCATGGGTCCGTATTCTCGCCAGGGGAAATAAGGATGGTTTTCCTTAAACGATTGATTCCCCACTACTTAAATGCGGGTACATTTCCTCTCAAATTTAGTTCCTAAATTTCTACCCCACTAGAGTAATTAAAATGCGTGGGTACTGGACGGGTAGTAAGACGTGTTTTGGAAAAAAAAAGTGTTGATAGTTATTAATTTTTGCATCATTAGCATTGCAATAAAATATGTTTTTGTTAGTGAAGTGAATCAGTGTAGTTGACCGTAAAGATGGAGGAGGAGGAAGAGGAGGTATGAGTCACGTCCTCCACTCGAGACGTTGTGCCACTTCACACCTCCTCTTCCTGGTCTGCTAGACAAGTCC
Organism: Timema podura; assembly: GCA_033556935.1. NCBI lineage: Eukaryota > Metazoa > Arthropoda > Insecta > Phasmatodea > Timematidae > Timema > Timema podura. The sequence goes on from JAVRXN010000011.1 coordinate 11,310,383, forward strand.
CGCTGCTTGGTTAAATTTAGGTAGACTGGAGAGGCTCGCCTCTCGCCGCTGTCTCGACATTTGATGGGAGTCAGCCACTTGCACCAGTGAGAGAGTAATTAATCTCTCATACTTGCACCAATGAGAGAGTAATTAATCTCTCAATACTTGCACCAGTGAGAGAGTAATTAATCTCTCAATACTTGCACCAGTGAGAGAGTAATTAATCTCTCAATACTGCACCAGTGAGAGAGTAATTAATCTCTCAATACTCGCACCAGTGAGAGAGTAATTAATCTCTCAATACTCGCACCAGTGAGAGAGTAATTAATCTCTCAATACTTGCACCAGTGAGAGAGTAATTAATCTCTCAATACTTGCACCATGAGAGAGTAATTAATCTCTCAATACTTACACCAGTGAGAGAATAATTAATCTCTCAGTACTTACACCAGTGAGAGAGTAATTAATCTCTCAATACTTACACCAATGAGAGAGTAATTAATCTCTCAATACTTGCACCAGTGAGAGAGTAATTAATCTCTCAGTACTTACACCAATGAGAGAGTAATTAATCTCTCAATACTTACACCAGTGAGAGAGTAATAAATCTCTCAATACTTACACCAATGAGAGAGTAATTAATCTCTCAGTACTTACACCAGTGAGAGAGTAATTAATCTCTCCATACTAACACCAGTGAGAGAGTAATTAATCTCTCAATACTTACACCAGTGAGAGAGTAATTAATCTCTCAATACTTACACCAATGAGAGAGTAATTAATCTCTCAGTACTTACACCAGTGAGAGAGTAATTAATCTCTCAATACTTACACCAATGAGAGAGTAATTAATCTCTCAATACTTGCACCAGTGACAGAGTAATTAATCTCTCAATACTCGCACCAGTGAGAGAGTAATTAATCTCTCAATACTTACACCAATGAGAGAGTAATTAATCTCTCAGTACTTATACCACTGAGAGAGTAATTAATCTCTCAATACTTGCACCAGTGAGAGAGTAATTAATCTCTCAATACTTGCACCAGTGAGAGTAATTAATCTCTCAATACTCGCACCAGTGAGAGAGTAATTAATCTCTCAATACTCGCACCTCTGAGAGAGTAATTAATCTCTCAATACTTGCACCAATGAGAGAGTAATTAATCTCTCAATACTTACACCAGTGAGAGAGTAAAATTAATCTCTCAGTACTTACACCAGTGAGAGAGTAATTAATATCTCAATACTTACACCAGTGAGAGAGTAATTAATCTCTCAGTACCCACACCAGTGAGAGAGTAATTAATCTCTCAGTACTTACACCAGTGAGAGAGTAATTAATCTCTCAATACTTGCACCAGTGAGAGAGTAATTAATCTCTCAATACTCGCACCAATGAGAGAGTAATTAATCTCTCAATACTTGCACCAGTGAGAGAGTAATTAATCTCTCAATACTTACACCAATGAGAGAGTAATTAATCTCTCAATACTTACACCAGTGAGAGAATAATTAATCTCTCAGTACTTACACCAGTGAGAGAGTAATTAATCTCTCAATACTTACACCAATGAGAGAGTAATTAATCTCTCAATACTTGCACCAGTGAGAGAGTAATTAATCTCTCAGTACTTACACCAATGAGAGAGTAATTAATCTCTCAATACTTACACCAGTGAGAGAATAATTAATCTCTCAGTACTTACACCAGTGAGAGAGTAATTAATCTCTCAATACTTACACCAATGAGAGAGTAATTAATCTCTCAATACTTGCACCAGTGAGAGAGTAATTAATCTCTCAGTACTTACCCCAGTGAGAGAGTAATTAATCTCTCAATACTTACACCAGTGAGAGAGTAATTAATCTCTCAGTACTTACACCAGTGATAGAGTAATTAATCTCTCAATACTTACACCAGTGATAGAGTAATTAATCTCTCAATACTTACACCAGTGAGAGAGTAATTAATCTCTCAATACTTACACCAGTGAGAGAGTAATTAATCTCTCAATACTTACACCAATGAGAGAGTAATTATTCTCTCAGTACTTACACCAATGAGAGAGTAATTATTCTCTCAGTACTTACACCAGTGAGAGAGTAATTAATCTCTCAATACTTGCACCAGTGAGAGAGTAATTAATCTCTCAATACTTGCACCAGTGAGAGAGTTATTAATCTCTCAATACTCGCACCAGTGAGAGAGTAATTAATCTCTCAATACTTACACCAATGAGAGAGTAATTATTCTCTCAGTACTTACACCAATGAGAGAGTAATTAATCTCTCAATACTTGCACCAGTGAGAGAGTAATTAATCTCTCAATACTTGCACCAGTGAGAGAGTAATTAATCTCTCAATACTTACACCAGTGAGAGAGTAATTAATCTCTCAATACTCGCACCAGTGAGAGAGTAATTAATCTCTCAATACTCGCACCAATGAGAGAGTAATTAATCTCTCAATACTTGCACCAGTGAGAGAGTAATTAATCTCTCAATACTTACACCAATGTGATAGTTATTAATCTTAAATATTACATGCAATGAAAATAATTTTTTGTTAGTGAAGAGTAATAGTTCAGTTGACCGTAAAGATGGAGAGTATAAATTGAGGAGGTATTAGTCTCTCCTCCACCAGGAGTGTGCATTAATCTCCTCTTCCATGGTATTAATCAATCCCGTGCTGGTAATTAATTTAGTATAACTGGAGAGGTTCTCTCATACTCGCCCCGTGTGACATTTAATCGAGTCAGTACTTCACCAGTGAGAGAGTAATTAATCTCTCATACTTGCACCAGTGAGAGAGTAATTAATCTCTCAATACTTGCACCAGTGAGAGAGTAATTAATCTCTCAATACTTGCACCAGTGAGAGAGTAATTAATCTCTCAATACTGCACCAATGAGAGAGTAATTAATCTCTCAATACTTCACCAGTGAGAGAGTAATTAATCTCTCAGTACTCGCACCAGTGAGAGAGTAATTAATCTCTCAATACTGGCACCAGTGAGAGAGTAATTAATCTCTCATACTTGCACCAGTGAGAGAGTAATTAATCTCTCATACTTGCACCAATGATAGAGTAATTAATCTCTCAGTACTCGCACCAGTGAGAGAGTAATTAATCTCTCAATACTTACACCAATGAGAGAGTAATTAATCTCTCAATACTTGCACCAGTGAGAGAGTAATTAATCTCTCAATACTTGCACCAGTGAAGAGTAATTAATCTCTCAATACTTGACACCAGTGAGAGAGTAATTAATCTCTCATAATTACACCAGTGAGAGAGTAATTAATCTCTCAGTACTTACACCAGTGATGAGAGTAATTAATCTCTCCGTACTAACACGTTCCATTCCTCTATTCTCTCCTAAATATCACTATTCTCGTGTTTTATGCATATTATTTTTAGGTTATTTTAACATACCCTTTCTAAACGATCTTATTAGCCTTACATTTGTACATAACTGGCAAACCAATTTATTTCGATAACAAACGCAACTTTAATTAATTGGCCATTAATTTGACATAATGAAAATGATTAATTCCAATTTCACCAATAATAACTGCGTCAACCATGTGGGGTTTCGAACTTGAGGCCCTTTAAGGTAAGCGTCCACTGGTCCGCATCGCACGAGTCGGATTTATTTAGTTTACTGACTGCGTCTATTGCATTCGGAGCATACGGATTTCCAAACAATAGCCATCACTGTCCTAATATCTATAGTGACATCACTGGCACGAGTAGTCGTTAAGATAAAGCTAAAATATATTAAAATGATCGTTAATCTAACAGCTGGCGCTATCTCCATTTGCATGACGGGGTAATGCGGGACCATTTAGGAAAACTACCCTAATTAGGCTTTGCCGAGCCTTCGACCCAACTTCCTGATCACTGGCAAAACAGACTAGACGATCTTGGTGTTTAGTTCGCTCGGCCAACGATGCTGACTATTATAATAATATCGTATACATTGTGGGTGAAGTTAAATCAAATACCTGGCAAGTGGTCTGGGTTAATATTGGGATTATTGATATAAACATACTAATGACCAATATACTTAATCTAAAATCGATCTATGTTTAGTGGGTTTTATTGTATTAGCTTTCGTACGTGGCAATAGTAGTGTATCCTTAATTATTCTGACTATGGTTGGAACAACAGTTTAGATAAAACAAACATATATTTATTTGCTTCTTTTCTTGATAACATTTTACTGTATCATGTTATTGATAATATATATCAAAAGTGACAACTCAGACAGCATGACTTGATTATATTCAAATTGTTTTAGTTACTTTTGTAACTACCAGATACTGTTCTTCCTACAAACATCAGGGTATAGTTTATTTAAAATAGCATGAGAAGGATACATTTTAATAAAATTCACCGACATTTGTCTAAAGGAAGGTCTATAAACCACAGTGTGAAAACAAAATACACACTGGACCTAGTCTTCTTCGTCTCGAGTCCAACTCTTGTCGTGATAACCGCCTCCTTCTCTTTTACCCCTCTCCCCCTCTCTGTGTTGGTCCGTTTGATTTTATGATTTTTTCAAATATTGACTAGCCTTAATGGAGAATGAATCTTCCAAACGTGGTCATTTAGTACAATCAAATGTAATCTACGCAATTATAATCACCTTTGCAAACAAATTCTCTGTTAACTGCACTAACTGGATTGTGAATAATTTAACTTAAATTTATTCAAATTGCGACATTGTTAGTTTATTCTGTTTCCAATTATAACAATTTAACTAAAATAATTTATTTAATTTGGGTGTATTTTTTTTGAATTTGCGCCCTTACTCTTCGCAACTTATCCAACATATTTAAATAATTTTAAGTCTATAGTATGTATTTTCTGGTTCTTCCCCCTCACCCCCCACACTACTTAGTAAGTATCGAGCCGCCTCCTCGCCCCCACTACATGGGCCCCCACTGCGGGACATTTTCTAGGAATATTTTCCTATTGAAAATGTTAATCCATAGTGTTTTGTCTGATGATGACATAATGCCACTCTCCCCCACGTGATGACTTGTGGCAGTGAGCCATGGTGACATCTTCCTAATGATCGCCTCCTTCCTACGCCACTGTCTCGTATCCTGCGGATGTCACGTGGGGAGTCCGATCATCCGTCCCGGGGATCGCGTGGCAGGTCAGCGACGTCGTGTCTTGAATCTAGAATCGAGCGGAAATGTAACCGGCTACTTTAGGCAACAATAGCTTTCATTTGCTTAAACGGCGATGAATACCGTCCGCTTATTTGTCAAAGATGGCGGACTCATGGGTTCCTTCCTCCCTTTTGGAACTCGGCGACATCGTCGCTTGGGGTCTTTTATCCAGCCGGCTTATCTGCAAATGAGGTAGGAGTGAAGGAGGTCGTGTACCTCTCTTTATTTGCGCGGAGAGAAAGTGGTGACTATATTAAGAAAAACAACTCAAAACATGGCAGATATTAGAACCCTGACTTTACCGGCAAACCAGGCAAGACGAGTCGGTCAGCTTGAGATGTAAATGTTGGTTAAGTATTTATTGTGACTACTGTAGTTATAGTAACCACACACGCTGTTTACCTTGAAAGGTGACAGTCTTACCTTGACCGATTACAGTATGGCCCTATCTTAAAGATCACACCATAGCTTAACCCGTCAAGGTAAGATTGCCACCTTGTGGAGGGTCAGATAGCTCGCGACCCTTGTTTGCCATGTTAATAATACAAGTCCCTCATTGGATCAAATTCAAACTTTGTGATAGGGGTAGTAAGACTGGGTTCGTCGGGACTTGGTCCAGCCGAGGTTATAAAAGGGGCTAGACCAGTTCGAGAGGGGCGCTTCGGTTCAATTTGTTGTCACTTTTGATCATCTAATGTGTAATTCTGTATGAAATACCCACGGTACGACAGACCCTTTTATCTTCAACTACGTCAGTTTTTCTTACCCGTCTGGGCTATACGCATATTTACGTTAGTGGGGAAAGGATGATGGAGGTAGAAGTTAGAGGAAAGGTACCTGAATTTTCGTTGAGGGAGAGTGAGAAAACATTTAGGAAAAAAATCTTCAATACACCCGTTCATGATTTGAACCCCTATCTTCTCGTTACGGGAAAGTTAGAACTGACGAGGTTGACGTCTTAGACTGCGTGACTATATGTGTGAGTGCCACCAGTTTACAGCTATATTGATAGTAAATACAATTAGCACTTGGGTGAAATGTTGTTATCCTGTCTCATGCTATTGTTCTCCCACTGAGCTGTCTAGGATTAGTCCCGTGATAAAGTTCACTCTACATTCATAATTTAAAGGCGAATCTAGGCATGTGCAAATCTAAGATTTTCAATTTAGAATCAAATTTGAATCTTTGCTTGATAACTCGAATCTATTCCGAATCGAATAATAGGATTTGGAAAATTTTCAGATCGAATCCGAATAAAATAAAGTATAATGGAAAGGTGGTCAGGTGTGGAAGTCAGGGAGTAGGTTTAATCCTAAGCCTAACAGCTAAGCTGTTTGTGATAAGGTATGAGTTGGTGTCATCTAGGATTCTATGGGTACATATGAAATCAGGCATTCGTAGAATTATGTTGGTTGCTGGCTATGCTCTGTTGAAGACGAGAATGTGAGAGTGGACTTTTGGAATGATCTCACTGAAGTCTTGAATGCATGTGAACCGGCTGAACGAATTATCTTGTTAGGAGATATGATCAATGTGTGTGTACCCAAAGAGAGAATTCAAAGAAAGTGTTAGGAGGGTATGGTATTGACAGGGTGAGCGAGAATGATAATGGATTACTGAGTCTGTTTTTAGAAAAAGCTATATTTTTGTGAAACACTTGCTTAAGCACAAATATAGTCATTTGGATACATGGCAAAGGGATGATTCGAGAACAATGATTTATTTTGTGGTACATGATGAGAGACTGAGAAGTTTACTAAAGAATACTAGGGCTGTCTGGAGCTGAATGTGGACCGGATCACTTCCTAGTGATTCAATAGTTAAATTAGGTAGTAATTTTGTGAAGAAGCAGCGTAAGAGTATTAAGCAAGTAAGAATGAAAGTGGAAAAATTGCAGGATAAAAGTGTGAGAGTGCAAAATGAAAGATTGCTGGGCGAAAAATTAACTTTACAAGAGCATGAATGGAATGTCGAAATAAATATTAATAATATAGACAGTGCTTGGAATAGAATAATAGAGGCTGTAGTTGAGCGCGCGAAAGATGTGTGTGGTTCTGCTGGGGTGGAAAACATAAAAATAGATGCATGGTGGAATGAACAGGTGAAAGAAGCGAACAAACGAATGATTGCTTTGAAGAGTGAAACAGAACTTAAGATGTTGGGGGACATATACAAAATAAAAAAATTAATACAAAAAAAGTAGTGAAGGAGGGTAAGATAAAATTAGATAAAATGGAGAAAAGTACATAATGATTTTAAAGGAAATAGCTGTTCTGGAAATGGGTAAAGAGAACAAAACAAGGAATGCAAAGAGAGATCTAAGGTATTCAGAATGAGCGTGGTGAGATTATATTGGTTGAAAACCGTATTAGAGAGCGATGGAGGGAGTATTTTGAGCAATTGTATGGTGACAACATAGAGAAAGTAGTATAAAATAGGGAAAATATTATTAGTGAAAATTTAACGAGGCTAAATTATTAAAAGACTATGAAAGTGTTAAATAATGGTAAATCTGCGGGCGTAGATGGGATCACAAGTGAAATGTTAGTGTGGGTCATGGTACTACTTGCCAGATTGTGTAAGTTGGTCAATGTGTGTGCTTGGATGTCGAACGTTGCTATTGACTGGAAGAATGCTCGCATTGTTCCTTAGTACAAAGGCAGTATGAGTGAATGTAAGAATTATGAGGCAATTAGTTTAAGTATTCCAGGCAAAGTTTTTGGGAGAGTTTTAATCGAGAAGGTACGTGAAAAAAACTGTGGACCCCGTTTTGAGAGAATATGGTGTGGATGCATGGTTAGTAAATACAATTATGGTGGTGTATGATGGAAGTGAAGCATGCGTATCCATGGTTGTTTAATGTATTCGTAGATAAGTGTATGAGAGATGCTTGTGAGGACGCGGCTGGTGTATAGTTGGACAATGTGAATGTGGAGTGCCGCTACATGCAGATAAATGAAAATGACTTGCAGAATGAATTACATCATCTGAATGTGGCGACAGGCAGAATGAATCTCCGTGTAAATGTCTCCAAAAATAGGGTGATAGTTTTTGAGAAGTACGGATCAGGAAATGATTATCAGCTCAATATAAATGGAAAACTGTTAAAACAAGTAAATGATTTTGTGTATTTGGGCAGAATGTTCTGTAAAAATGAAATAATGAAGGGTGAAATCAACACACGGGTCAATGCATCTCGGAGAGTAGTTGGATGTATGATTAAGAATGAAGTAGTATCGAGAGAGGCAAAAATGGCAGTATATAAAAGTGTGTTGACGCCAACATTGGTTTATGGATGTGAAACGCGGGTTTGTCAGGAGAAACACAAGAGCAAGGAGAATGGGGTTGGAATTAGATATCTAAGAAATGTGTGAGTAAAAACTCGTATGGATAGAATTAGTAATGAATGGGTGCTGAAAAAGTTTGGGTCGAAAAAGAATCCAATAGGTAATTGGGAAAGAAGCGTGTTGCGTTGTTTTGAGCGTGTTAAGAGGATGAGTGTGGATCAAGTGACGAAGCAGATATATGAAGGTAGAGTGTGTGGATCAAAAGGAAGGGGCAGTCCACATAAGACGTGGCTAAATGTTTTAGACGATTGTGTAAAAAAGAGGAAGAAGCATTAAGAGCTTTAAGAATAGAAGAACATGTATGACTTAGTGTATGGTTGTTGTTGAAGCGAAGGGAGTATGCAAGGTTAGGGAAGTTTCGAGAAAGTTAGTGAGGATGACTTAACTCTTATTTTTTGAGCTATATGTACAGTTTGTAGCCTATCCCTTATGGTAACGGCGTGATTAGGCATGTATGTATGTATGTATGTAGTATGTATGTATGTATGTATGTATGTATGTATGTTATGTATGAATATATGTATGTATGTTATGTAATGTATGTTATGTATGTGTGTGCGCGCGTGTATGTGTGCGTGTATGTATGCGTGTATGTATGTATGATGTGTAATAGTCGATTAAGTTAATTTTTTTTAATCGAGTCAAACGAAAAAAAACATAATCACATAAAATGTGTCCTAAAGTGAATAAATACATTATTAACATAACTCAATTCAAAAGTTTCTATGATCAAAGTAATGAATGCGATTTGATCCGGTAAACTAAAATATAAATATGGCCACATGAATTATCTGAAGTGGTAAGCTATTATTGTTAGTTATATATTTGATAACGAATTGGTTTTCGTTTCCTACTATTTAAAAGTTTGACTTCCACATTCAAAATTTGAATTACATCCCATTTGATCCGAATCTGGAATCAATTTTCATTTAACATTTCGAGTCCAACTCTAATATTTCGAGTGTTAAAATTTGAAATTTCGAATCGAATACGAATCTTGGTTGGATTCAGACTCAGAATCAAGGTTTCGAGGTTTCGGACAGGCTTGGCAGAGTCTTAAGAAAGACGTGTGTATTCATCGGCTACTTGAATCTATCACTGAACCACAGCCAGCAGCGACTCAGAGGTTGGCGTTGCTGTTGCCGCTCATATAAAACGCGCTTTGGAGTGTCCACTAAAAACACAGACGTCTCTAGGTCACGTGACGTGTCGTCAGCGCTGAGTAATAGTAGTAATAACTTCGCACGAATTCAATTAGCGCAATTACACGGGGACACGCCCATGTTTTTTTTTCTTTTCAGAATCATAATCCAGAATGTTATCCATTCCACCATGCATCCGGTTCTTTCCGTCTTGTGGTCAACAAATTGCTATTTCTCTTCATCAAACCGGACGACAGAAGAATTAGAAAGATAGGCCTACGCATTTATACATAAATACAATGCTTGAAATACACAGGATCCTTGGGGTTAATGTATACTCTGATTTTAATTGGAAGAACATTTAAAAAACCCGCCTCGGTGGCGTAGTTGGCTAACGCGTTAGTCGTGTTGAGCTCGACCGCCGAGGACGGGGATATCGAGGTTCGAATCTCGGTCGGGTGAACTGGGGGGGGGGGGTTCCTAAATGGTTTTCCACTCTCCATCCACGCAAATGCGGGTTAACTTCCTCTAAATTCAACCTTCCCAATTCCTAATCCATTAGCGTAATTAGTACTTAAGCGTATAACCCGAACGGGTAGAAAGACGCGGTGCTAAATATTAATTAATTGATTAATTAACAGTTAGAAAATACAAACATATTTGCGGCCAACATTGATAACATTTTACAACATTATTATTGTTATTTTATAATTATTTATAATATCTATCAAAGTGACAGCTGCAGATAAGACTTGATGAATGAATATATAACAATTATTTTAGTATTCCTGCAAAAGTTATAAATTTTTAAATATGTTTTTTTGCTAATTTTTAATGCATATTTTGTTTTTCCCGGGAACTTTGGCTGAGATGAACCTAAACTGTCATTAAAATAAAACAAAATGTATTTAATTAAGAGAACTGAGAAGTAATCAGTGCTAGAAAAGCTCCTAAAAATGGCACTAGTTCAAGTTTAATCTCCAAAATAAGAACTTTTTTTATTTGCAATTGAGTGAAGGAGATCGCTAGAACAGATAACTAGTACAGACACCCGATGAAGCTTGGCTGATGGCAGTCTTCCGATCCAGATAATGTGGCTTTTCATATCTCACCCACATCTTTGGATCTTGAGCTAGTAATTGGCCTAATTACGTGTATGGCGTATAAACTAGTTCAAAGTTAAAGTCTTAACTTTAACTTGGAGATGAAATGACGCCACCAGCTAGATTCCCTGCAGTAAACTCTTGAACTTTTTTTCTCTAAACTGCAAAATAAATAGCGTGCAAAGCATTGTTCACAACACTGAATTACAATACCTCTCCTCCACTGTGACAACTCTTGGGGAGCCACAATACCTCTCCTCCACTGTGACAATTCTTGTGAAGTCACAATACCTCTCCTCTACTGTGACAACTTTTGTGGAGTCACAATGCCTCTCTTACACTGTGACATCTCTTGTGAATTCACAATACCTCTCCCCCACTGTGACAACTCTTGTGAAGTCACAATACTTCTCCACTGCGACAACTCTTGTGAAGTCACAATACCTTTCCTCTACTGTGACAACTTTTGTAGAGTCACAATGCCTCTCTTCCACTGTGACATCACTTGTGAATTCACAATACCTCTCCTCCACTGTGACAACTCTTGTGAAGTCACAATACTTCTCCACAGTGACAACTCTTGTGAAGTAACAATACTTCTCCACAGTGACAACTCTTGTGAAGTAACAATACCTCTCCTTCACTGTGACAATTCTTGTGAAGTCATAATGCCTCTCCTCCTGTGACAATTCTTGTGAAGTCATAATGCCTCTCCTCCAGTGTGACAACTCTTGTGAAGTCATAATGCCTCTCCTCCAGTGTGACAACTCTTGTGAAGTCATAATGCCTCTCCTCCAGTGTGACAACTCTTATGAAGTCACAATGCCTCTCCTCCACTGTGACAACTCTTGTGAAGTCACAATGCCTCTCCTCCACTGTGACAACTCTTGTGAAGTCACAATACTTCTCCACTGCGACAACTCTTGGGAAGTCACAATACCTCTCCTCCACTATGACAACTCTTGTGAAGTCACAATGCCTCTCCTCCACTGTAACAACTCTTGTGAAGTCACAATACCTCTCCTCTAGTGTGACAACTTTTGTGAAGTCACAATACCTCTCCACTGTGACAACTCTTGTGAAGTCACAATACCGCTCCTCCAAAGTGACAACTCTAGTGAAGTCACAATTCCTCTTCTCCATTGTGACAACTCTTGTGAAGTCACAATACCTCTACACTGTGACAACTCCTGTGAAGTCACAATACTTCTCCATTGTGACAACTCTTGTGACGTCACAATACGCTCATCCACTGTGACAATTATAGTGAAGTCACAATGCCTCTTCTCCACTTTGACAACTCTTGTGAAGTCACAATGCCTCTCCTCCACTGTGACAACTCTTGGGAAGTCACCATGCCTCTCCTCCACTGTGACAACTCTTGGGAAGTCACAATGCCTCTCCTCCAGTGTGACAACTCTTGTTAAGTCACAATGCCTCTCCTCCACTGTGACAACTCTTGTGAAGTCACAATGCCTCTCCTCCACTGTGACACCTCTTGTGAAGTCACAATGCCTCTCCTCCACTGTGACACCTCTTGTGAAGTCACAATACCTTTCCTCCAGTGTGACAACGCTTGTGAAGTCACAATACCTCTCCTCCAGTGTGACAACTCTTGTGAAGTCACATGCCTCTCCTCCAGTGTGACATCTCTTATGAAGTCACAATGCCTCTCCTCCACTGTGACAACTCTTTTGAAGTCACAATACCTCTCCTCCACTTTGACATCTCTTGTGAAGTCACAATACCTCTCCTCCACTGTGACATCTCTTGTGAAGTCACAATACCTCTCCACTGTGACAACTATTTTGAAGTCACAATGCCTCTTCTCCACTGTGACAACTTTAGTGAAGTCACAATGCCTCTCCTCCATTGTGACAATTCTTTTGAAGTCACAATACCTCTCCACTGTAACAACTCTTGTTAAGTCACAATGCCTCTCCTCCACTGTGACAACTCTTGTTAATTCACAATGCCTCTCCTCCACTGTGACAACTCTTGTGAAGTCACAATGCCTCTCCTCCACTGTGACATCTCTTGTGGAGCAACAGTGTGTCTCTGGGGTAAAGTGATCCTCCACTAGTACTGTTGATTGACCCCGATTGTTCATTTGGGTGTTATCGAAGTTATTCATTATGTTGTAATTAGTTCATTACTCTGCAAGTATATGTTGTGTGTTTTCACTAACATTGTATTAATATGTTGTTCCATTTGTTTCAGGTAAGCACGGTTTCACTCCTGAGAAAACTGAAAGTTTCGGTAAATATTACATTTGTATCTTATAATGTTTTCATAAAATATATAAATATTGTAACCCGACTTAGGGGTCGTGGGCCGTTCACACCTCATCGTGTGAACTGCGCGCTATTTTGATAATATTGGGGTGCGCTGTTGGATGGATAAACGATCGATGATGCACAGCACGGAATACTCAAGGTGGTTGGTACAGAACATTTATATTACATAATGTAACAAGTACAGAACAACAAATAACACGTACACTGAATTAACTACAGTCAAACAAGTCACTGAATTAAATTATAAAAGTCATAATTAAGTATGCAAATTAATACGTAAATGAAAACATAATATAAAGTTAAATTTACAGCTTATTGATAACCATAAAAAAATAACTAATCAAACATTTAAATATATAGTCTTTTACTATGTTCAGTCACTACACAATTCACGGTAGATGTCTACGTCACCCATTTCACGTAAATTGTCATTGGTCCCCGCGCACGACACACAGCGCTGACCGGCGCTACAAGAACTCTGGACTCCCTGGTCCACTCCCGGAAACGCTGGTCCACTTTCACAGCCTCCATTCTTAGAAAACGGGGTTGTAAGACAATAAACCCAGACACTTCTCATATGCGTCAGTTTTCTTTCAAATAATCTGTCCCCTCTGGAGCCCCTGGCAGTGAGGCTGGACAGGCTCTCTGTTAAATAAGGACAAACATCTCGCTATAATGTCTAATCACTGTTATAACAATTCCATTTTTGGTGCTCTTTTTTCAGGTATCATTTTGGGGATCATATAAATTTTTTTCTATGATGTTAATAACAAGGGCCCTTGGAAACAAGAAATATGCACTTAAAAATGGTATATTAATGCTCTCAAAAATTAAAAAAAATGTCGTTAAAAGCAATAGGGATCCACTTAAAAACTCAAATTTTATATCCTCAAAAATAAAAAGATGCACTTAAAAATCTAATTATACATTTAAAATCTAATTGGTCTTCTTGGCCGTTTATGGTAATGGCAGGGGAATCCTGCAAAGGAATAAATAAATAATGAATTGTATGACCAATACACCTAATAAAATTAGTAAATATAGACAAAACGTTTGTATGCATGAAAGAGAGATAATTTACAACATAGATTCACCTTATGCTGCATTACAATGTACAACAAAGATCATCCTCAGATTCTTATGCATGAATGATCGGTGATTATCCGCCAAGAGTTTTTGTACTTGGATAAACTACGCTTTATATCCACGGACGTTGTTGGAGCATTCATGAAGTGTGGAATGTCACCTGGTCATATGTTCTTTTCAATGTCTTATAAAGTCATTTTTACCGGAGATTACGTTGGCAATTTTACACACTGTTTAGGATCCCTACATTTTTTTATCAGCACATTCTGAAGTTTTGCAAAGACTGCTCCAATTTTGCCTGAATCTTTCTTGAGGTCATCTACAGTGTTGTGATAAGAGCAGTAGCGTCAAACAATTGCGCCATCTTTCTTTTCTAAGTTTGTTATGGTTACGGGCAAAAATAATTGACCTATTTGTGTGTTGTATTTTTATGTAAAGGTTCTAAAAATGACAGAAAATGCACGATAAGATTTAAAAACAAGAAAAAATGCCCCAAAAAGAAAAAAAAATCGACAAAATGGCATAAACTGTAAAAGCCTTCAAATATTCAAATATATGCACAATAAAAGTCATGGTTTATAAAATGTGTCTATACATACGTTAGTATTACAATTCACTTTACAGAAAAAAGATGCGATGTCATCAACTTCCGGGCCCTGCTAATACCAAATGTTTTTACGAATGGACATAAATGACAGAAAAAGTTACTATAACCACACATCATTCTTGCGTCAAGTAATATGATCTGCGGCCGTCACATTTTTTTTTTGTAGATATTATCAATACCTAAAAATAACAAGTTTTGACAGCAATAAATAAGTTTGTACTTTTTAAAAGGACCATTCTTTTAAAATTGGCCAGTAGGAATCATATTTCACTCGTCTTATCAGCCACGTTCACTCTTAATTTTTTGACCGTGGCCCAGACAGACTTGCATTGCTATTGTCACGGCGTATCTAGGGCCAGGTTGGTTCATTGAACCGATATGTTGGATCAAATTGGCTGGGAACTCGAAGGAAGTGTGTATCCTGCTGCCACAAATTAGCGAGTGATCACTAATGGATGACATAAACTTGTTACGTGCCTGGTCCTTCTTGTTACTGGTATTGTAACTGTATACAACCAAGTTCACTCTTCTTGTTACTGGTATTATAACTGTATACAACCAAGTTCATCCTTCTTGTTACTGGTATTGTAACTATATACAAAACTCAAATCTCTCCACTAAAATCGCTATTTTTTTCCAACCCTAGGAAATGCTTCATCAGCTGTCACTATGAGTTTTTGTTTTCTCTTTAGTTCTCCTCCCAACCATTAGATGAGCTTGAAGGAAAGAAGAACTATAATATATTGAAACGTCACCCACCAGTTCGAACTAGTTCTTTATAACTGTGAGACATGAAAGTATTGTTTAGACTTCTATCCACCACATAGACTTTTGTCTATTTATTGGTTTCTTTTCAGAAGATGGTTTATGTATGCAGGCCTTTAAGTTAAAAAATTAATGTAACTCCTACATTTTAAAACAACCCAGCAAACTAATTTGAATTAATAAATATAGCTTTAAATATATTTAATTAAATCCACCCCCTCTTCACCCCTCAAACAAAGATAGCTCAGTTTCCTGTTCACTTTGCTAAATTACCTCTTGTGCGCATGCGTCTATGTTTGTAACATCGCTGAAAGTAATGACCTTCGTCACCACAAAATTAAGTGCAAGTTTTCATGTTAGTTGTTTTGCTAATAGTCGCTGTGATACTTTTCGTACACATTTTAATATTTGCGTTCACCCACTTCGGTGGCCGCATGGTCTAACGCGGTACTCTCGCAGTAGACTGGACCACCGATGACGGGGAGATCGAGGTTTGAATCTCGGTCGGGTACACGGAGGTTTTTTTCCAAAATGGTTTTCCACTCCACGCAAATGTGGGTACACTTCCCTTAAATATAGCCTTTCTAATCCCTAAAATCATTAGATTATTTAGATATTTATCTGACCCGTGTGAACGGGGAATAAAAGAACAGATTCAAATATAAACATTTTCACCATTGTATATCGAACCCTGGTCCCCTAAACTCGTCACTCAAGTCTCCCATGGTGACAGACTATAAACTACTGTTTGCCAGTAGTGTGTGCTGGATGAATATTAAACCACAAGATTACAAAATTGTCCTCATTCTTCTTATCTTGACGTATGTAAATATGCGAGCTGCCGTTGTTTACCAACACGGGTAGTTTTGTTTGGACAGATTAAATTGTAAATACAAAGCTTGTGCTTGTCATAATATTGCCTTTAGGCGTGTGTTTATACCCAAACTGCAAACATTTACTCAGACTCAAATAAATTTACGACCCCGCCATTCATAATTACTACTCTCTTGAGCCATCCACCCATTCACAACTCCTCAAGGCTAGCCCTTTTTTTTTACTTACCTTACTTGGCACTGCGCATGCCCAGGCAGCCATATTTAAAAATGGAGGCTCTTTTTGCAATCTGTCGTACGTACTTCTTCCTGTAATGTAGCACTGTCAAGGAAAACAAAGGGAGTCCTATGAAAAAACAAATTAGGGCGTTAAATTGCATGTTTTAAATATTAAATTAAAACCTTTGTATAGAAGAAAATTTTAAATGAAGATATATCTAAATGGCACGATTTTAACCCATGTCTTATCCCCCCCCCCCACTCACCACCCTATTTCCTCCTTGAAACATTACATCATGTGGCCGCCGACCTCTTGGCCTAGTGGTCAGGATTCCTGGATACTAATCTAGAGGTCCGGGGTTCGATTCCCGGTAGTACTATAGGCATTTCCCCAAACTTTACATTTTATGTCCATTGATTTGATAATTTTTAAAAAAATCTTTCCATATTACTCTCTAAACTCTAAAGTGTCTGAAAAAATGGGAATTCCTTCTAGAAAATACGGTAGTTTTGCATCAAGAAATATTGATTGATAACTCTGACTAAATTAAATTAAAGCCAGATTTTAGGTATAAACACTTTTTTTTTAATAAATTATCTAGGTTTAGTGAACGAATTATAAAATAATTTACTTTAACAACTTTTGTAAGCAGTGTGTTTTGAACCTTTGTCACTATAATATTCATTCAAATCACTTTCTGAATTTTAATATAAAAAAAATTATCTTCCTCACAGATGAAATCACTTTCACTCAAATAGTTTGATATATTTTTCTTTCGTGACATTATAAATATATAGGTTTGTTCAAACAACTGTTATATGTGTAAGGGGGTGGGGGGATGCAATCTAAGTAAAATATAAGATAGTTAAACGCACCCAGCATCAGATTTGGTGCCACCAAGATGGCTCAGATTCTGTTGAACCCTTGAGGGTGTGGCGCAGATTGGCCACCACTTCTCTAATATTTAAAAAGACTTATCAGAAATCTGTTGCCTTCTCAAACCAAACACAAACAATTTATAATGAAGGAAAACCGATAAAATAACAAATGTACAAGCTTAGGATAACATTTTATTAATCTGAACACTGATTGTATTTACCTCATTCCAGATGACTTGTGTTCAGTTTTATACCGCGTTTTACCACGCGACCGGGCTACCTGCATTTCATTTAGCACCACATCTTACTACCCGTTAGGGATATACGCTTAAATAATAATTATGATAATGGTTAAGAATTAGGAAGGTTGAATTTAGAGGAAGTGAACCCGCATTTGTGTTGAAGGAGAGTGGAAAACCTACTAGGAAAAACCACCCCCACATCACACTGAGCGAGATTCTAACCTCGATCTCCCCGTTCTCGACAGTCTAGCTCAACACGAAACTAGCGCGTTAGTTAACTACGCCACCGAGGTGGGTTACCTGCATTTAATTACGCTAATAGTATAAGAAACAGGAAGTAAAATTTTGGGGAAAATGTACCAGATTTTGCGTGGAAGGAAAGTGAGAAACCATTTAGGGGAAGGAAAAAAGCCTCAGTACAACCTACTGTGATTTGAACCCCGACCTCCGGGCTTCATTGACATACTAGACTAGATGAGCTTGACGTTTAGTCCGCTAGCCCACTGATGCGAGTAGTTAATCGCCCGCCGCTTGTTTTCGTAGCTTGTGAAGATTAGTTCTCGGCCCTCTGGGATTCGAACCAAACTCGCTCATATGGTAGATATCGAGATCTACTTTAGGGAATATTATGCATATTTTGAAGACTTTTCTTACAAATTATTTAATTACCTGCAAAAGATTTTGTATTTTACCAAATATTAATAATATTGACTGCTCATGATTCTGATGATTAAAGAGTCGGTGTTTTTGCAATGTCTGAGTAAATAGTGCTGTCTAAAATATTTTTTAACTCAATTTTGTGATATTTAAACTGTTTACCCAATATTTTCAGTCATAGTAAGCTATATTTTTTTAGAAATAACATAACTATATAGATTAGACCTACATTTTAATTTTATAGGTTTTTTTTACATTATTAACGTTTTTTATGGATGTAAATTTCGAAACTGAGCTATAAGTTACATCATAGTGGATAAATGTTAGCTTTGTTTAAAAAACAACGGTAAATAACTATTACTAACAAGATGCTCTTTTTTCAAACAAAACTCTAGAAGGATAATTTTTTGTGAGCTTTACTAGCTCCAAGGTCACTCCTAGAAATAAATATCGTTCAATATAAATATAGTGTACGGTTGTATTTTTATAGTGAAATGTAGGTTATTAACTATTAGTTTTTATTAGACTGAGCTTGAATATAAACCCAACCCCAGACTTAATCCTGGTTTTTTTAATAAAATGCGTGGGCTGGAGGGGCCTACGCCTCGGAGCGAGGTTTGTTTTCTCTCTTGTTGCCTTGGGGCAAACTTGGTTATGTTCGTATTCCTAACATCTAAATTGTAACGATAATATTTACTAAAGTATTTTAAAATATTACCTTATGAACTAATTGTGCCAATGGTTTTAGGGATTAAAAAGATTGTATTCATAGGAAGTGTACCTTAATTTCCGTGGAGGGTTTGTGAAAAACTATTTTGGAAAAAAAAAAACCTCAGTACACAACCGAGATTTGAACCTCGATCTCCCCGTTATCGACAGTCTAGTCTCTACTGTGAAAGCAGTGCCTTAGACCATGTGGCCAATGAAGCGGGTGAATGGGGCATTAATGGCAGCTGTGTCGATGCGGCCTTAAACAAAAATATGGTATTTAAATAGTTCCGCCAGCTGCTTTATGTAAGTAGTTCCGAGAGTTGCTCCTCTGAAGTGAACCTAGTTCCTCTAGCTGCTCTCTTGAAGTGATCCTAGTTCCTATAGCTGCTATCCTGAAGTTAACCTAGTTCAGCTATTTGCTCTCCTGAAGTGAACCTAGTTCCTCTAGCTGCTCTCCTGAAGTGAACCTAGTTCCTCTAGCTACTATCCCGAAGTGAACCTAGTTCCCCTAGCTGCTCTCCTGAAGTGAACCTAGTTCCTCTAGCTACTATCCTGAAGTGGACCTAGTTCCTCTAGCTACAATCCTGAAGTGAACCTAGTTACTCTAGCTGCTATCCTGAAGTGAACCTAGTTCCCCTAACTGCTCTCCTGAAGTGAACCTAATTCCTCTAGCTACTATCCTGAAGTGAACCTAGTTCCTCTAGCTACTATCCTGAAGTGAACCTAGTTCCTCTAGCTACTATCCTGAAGTGAACCTAGTTCCTCTAGCTACTATCCTGAAGTGAACCTAGTTCCCTTAGCTGCTCTCCTGAAGTGAACCTAGTTCCTCTAGCTGCTATCCTGAAGTGAACCTAGTTCCCCTAACTGCTCTCCTGAAGTGAACCTAGTTCCTTTAGCTGCTATCCTGAAGTTAACCTAGTTCACCTATTTGTTCTCCTGAAGTGAACCTAGTTCACCTAGCTACTATCCTGAAGTAAACCTAGTTCCCCTAGCTGCTCTTCTGAAGTGAACCTAGTTCCTCTAGCTACTATCCTGAAGTGAACCTAGTTCCTCTAGCTACTATCCTGAAGTGAACCTAGTTCCTCTAGCTACTATCCTGAAGTGAACCTAGTTCCCCTAGCTACTCTCTTTAAGTGAACCTAGTTCCCCTAGCTACTATCCTGAAGTGAACCTAGTTCCTCTAGCTACTATCCTGAAGTGAACCTAGTTCCTCTAGCTACTATCCTGAAGTGAACCTAGTTCCTTTAGCTGCTATCCTGAAGTTAACCTAGTTCACCTATTAGCTCTCCTGAAGTGAACCTAGTTCACCTAGCTACTATCCTGAAGTGAACCTAGTTCACCTAGCTGCTCTTCTGAAGTGAACCTAGTTCCTCTAGCTACTATCCTGAAGTGAACCTAGTTCCTCTAGCTACTATCCTGAAGTGAACCTAGTTCCTCTATCTGCTATCCTGAAGTGAACCTAGTTCCTCTATCTGCTATCCTGAAGTGAACCTAGTTCCCCTAGCTGCTTTTCTGAAGTGAACCTAGTTCCCCTAGCTGCTTTTCTGAAGTGAACCTAGTTCCTCTAACTGCTCTCCTGAAGTGAACCTAGTTCCTCTAGCTACTATCCTGAAGTGAACCTAGTTACTCTAGCTGCTATCCTGAAGTGAACCTAGTTCCCCTAACTGCTCTCCTGAAGTGAACCTAGTTCCTCTAGCTACTATCCTGAAGTGAACCTAGTTACTCTAGCTGCTATCCTGAAGTGAACCTAGTTCCCCTAACTGCTCTCCTGAAGTGAACCTAGTTCCTCTAGCTACTATCCTGAAGTGAACCTAGTTCCTCTAGCTACTATCCTGAAGTGAACCTAGTTCCCCTAGCTACTCTCTTGAAGTGAACCTAGTTCCCCTAGCTACTCTCTTGAAGTGAACCTAGTTCCTCTAGTCGCTCTCCTGAAGTGAACCTAGAAGGGGAAACCACTAAAGGAAAACCTTCAATACACCCAGCTTGAACTCGATCATCCGCAATCCCGACTAAATGAGCTTGACAAAAATTCCGCATGTCCACCGATTCAAATTATATTTACTTTCTGAATGTGGTAGGAGTGATAAATTATCTGGTGTATGGGGAAGTGGGGTGGGGAGGGTGATGTTTGTGAACACTACTACATAGGCCTACACTCGATGTTCCCAACATGCCGTATCTATTTCCGCCACATACAACGATATGTATTAGATTCCTTCATCCGTATCAAATAACTTCTTGGTATTTACGGATGTGGCCTTTGGATAACACAGAAACATTGTAATCAGTTAAAGGTTGATCTATCTTGTTTGAAATATGTCGGTGCTATATTATGTCAAGCAATAAAAGCCATTTAAGAATAGCCCTGTTTACTAAACATTTTTTCTTCTTCATAAAGTTATGTTTGGGGCCTACTTTAAGCTCAAACATTTGGTTCAAATAAGAACTCTTCCTCAGTGCAACAACTGTTCATGTCTCACTATGTCAACGGAGCTTGGTGCGTGATGGTCTTATAACAGTTTGGTTTATATTTCCAAGGACTGGCAAGGGGAAGAGGGTGTAATTATGTATCATTGAGCCGAATCAGAGGGTGACACGTTGTTGATTACATTCGCGCACTCAAAACACAGTATGGACAACTATTTCAGGAATGAGTACTTTGGAACTGGGGCAACTGTTGATGCTATACCTACGACTGCATATTAGAAGCAACTTTTAGAAAATAAACACTTTTATGTGCTCAACAATGATTTCATTTTAACTATATTATTAGTATTAATAATATCAATCAAAAGTGACAGCTGCAGATCACATGATTTGACGTATGAAGAACGTAATCTAGTAGCTTTTTTAACTGTCATAGATATCTATTCTTAGTAAAATTGCGGTATACCTTTGTCAATATAAAGCATAAAATTGTTTATATCCAAACTGTAATCAACATAGGCCTACTCCTGTCCAGTCCGATGTCAGTTACTAAAGTTACTAACATAGTTTTTATATATATTTATACGCCAATTTATTTTTCCTGAAGCTCTCACTTTAGATAAATTGTATCAATACTTATAAAATTATACTAATACTATAGTAAAATGTTATAATGTTGACCGCAACAAATTATGTTTGTATTTTCTAAAGGTTTCTTCCTACTAAAATCCTACTATAGCTTGCCTCGTAGTGAACAAAGGGGCTCCGACACCTTAGCCCAGTCGGTAGCCTGTCTGTATACCTGGCTAAGGGTCCCTGGTTCGATACCCGGCACGGCTAAAAAGTTTATCATTGGTGAAATGTGGGCTTACCCTTTCATAACGATAAATTAACGGCCGGGGACTGGCTGTTGTGCTTGTTCTAGTCTTAAGTTAGATTTAAGACATATGAAGCTACGACTGGCCTAGCAAGTCGGTAGTGGAAAACAAATGTCTTGAATAAAAAACTGACCCAGACCACAGGCTGGAAACAGTAATGGATGTAAATAAAAGTGAACAAAGGAGGTTGTTGCAGGCGTCTGTCACAGCAGGCAGGTGGTATCGTGCACGGCCGTCTAGGTTGGTTGTTACAGGCGTCTGTCACAGCAGGCAGGTGGTATCGTGCACGGCCGTCTAGGTTGGTTGTTACAGGCGTGTGTCACAGGCAGGTGGTATCGTGCACGACCGTCTAGGTTGGTTGTTGCAGGCGTGTGTTATAGCAGGCAGGTGGTATCGTGCACGACCGTCTAGGTTGGTTGTTGCAGGCGTCTGTCACAGCAGGCAGGTGGTATCGTGCACGGCCGTCTAGGTTGGTTGTTACAGGCGTCTGTCACAGCAGGCAGGTGGAATCGTGCACGGCCGTCTAGGTTGGTTGTTACAGGCGTGTGTCACAGGCAGGTGGTATCGTGCACGACCGTCTAGGTTGGTTGTTGCAGGCGTGTGTTATAGCAGGCAGGTGGTATCGTGCACGACCGTCTAGGTTGGTTGTTGCAGGCGTGTGTTATAGCAGGCAGGTGGTATCGTGCACGACCGTCTAGGTTGGTTGTTGCAGGCGTGTGTCACAGCAGGCAGGTGGTATCGTGCACGACCGTCTAGGTTGGTTGTTGCAGGTCTGTCACAGCAGGCAGGTGGTATCGTGCACGACCGTCTAGGTTGGTTGTTACAGGCGTGTGTCACAGCAGGCAGGTGGTATCGTGCACGGCCGTCTAGGTTGGTTGTTACAGGCGTGTGTCACAGCAGGCAGGTGGAATCGTGCACGGCCGTCTAGGTTGGTTGTTGCAGGCGTGTGTCACAGCAGGCAGGTGGAATCGTGCACGACCGTCTAGGTTGGTTGTTGCAGGCGTGTGTTATAGCAGGCAGGTGGTATCGTGCACGACCGTCTAGGTTGGTTGTTGCAGGCGTGTGTCACAGCAGGCAGGTGGAATCGTGCACGGCCGTCTAGGTTGGTTGTTACAGGCGTGTGTCACAGGCAGGTGGTATCGTGCACGACCGTCTAGGTTGGTTGTTGCAGGCGTGTGTTATAGCAGGCAGGTGGTATCGTGCACGACCGTCTAGGTTGGTTGTTGCAGGCGTGTGTTATAGCAGGCAGGTGGTATCGTGCACGACCGTCTAGGTTGGTTGTTGCAGGCGTGTGTTATAGCAGGCAGGTGGTATCGTGCACGACCGTCTAGGTTGGTTGTTGCAGGCGTGTGTTATAGCAGGCAGGTGGTATCGTGCACGACCGTCTAGGTTGGTTGTTGCAGGCGTGTGTTATAGCAGGCAGGTGGTATCGTGCACGACCGTCTAGGTTGGTTGTTGCAGGCGTGTGTCACAGCAGGCAGGTGGTATCGTGCACGACCGTCTAGGTTGGTTGTTGCAGGCGTGTGTTATAGCAGGCAGGTGGTATCGTGCACGACCGTCTAGGTTGGTTGTTGCAGGCGTGTGTTATAGCAGGCAGGTGGTATCGTGCACGACCGTCTAGGTTGGTAGGGGATACCGGGTTGATTTGACAGTGTTAATATTTTTCTTATATCCATAAAGGCATTTTTTGCATCACAAGTGTTCAAAAAAAGATTACACCTATCGTCATCTTGCCCCACACATGGGCCAAGATAACTTTGATCCTGAGGTAAGATATACTAAGAGTAAAAACCTTTTAAAAAATCTATGGTATGGGATGAATATCACTGTGTTGGTGTAAAATAATTTTATTTTACTTAATTCCTTGCCGTTTTGTCAACAATAAGAACGAAAATGTTTAATGACGGGGTTAATTGCTTTCGTTTACAAAATTAGATTTTAAATTTAACAATCCATTCGTTTAGTGGTAAATCGAAGATAAAATACGGTGTTTGAATGAACATCAAGGCATTATTATTATTAGTCTTGTTAGTCATAGTCGAATTTATAGTAAAAAATTACCTTTGAGACAGCAGGATGAGTTCGTCTTCTTACCTGACAACTCGACCAAGCAGCTCAAAATAATACGGATTCTAGTCCATAGGTTATTAATTCAATTGATAATACAAAATGCAATCAATCAAAGTAAACTTTATCAAAATGTTTTCTGAAAAAATAATGCAAATTCTTACAGGCTATCACATTGTTGTTAAATTGTTCCTTTTCACAAGTGAAAAAGTAATAGTTTTGGCTCCAGAAAAAGGAGGTATGATGTGATACGGTAGCCTTTTTTTTCTTCTTCAAAGCAACTGGCTTTGTAACTACATTGTTTGCTGTGTTCTTTATATAATAGCAGTGATGTGCTGCCAAATAGGCCTAGATATTGGTATTGCGCAGTACGCCATCTTTCCACAGTCTCACCTACATTCCTACCTACATACCCAATTCCTACCATTTCAACGTGTCGACCAATTACAATATCAAATTCGTGCTGCATTAACAATTAAAAATAAATAATAGTTTCAATAGGCTGGTTAACACACACGTACCTATATATAGGCCTATAGGTACAATATAATACTCCACTCACACATCTTTTTCAGTGATATTCTCCAAAGTTGGAGACGTCACTCGGGGTTGAGCTGATGAATCTCTTAGTGATATTCTCCAAAGTTGGAGACGTCACCCGGGGTTGATGTGATGAATCTCTTAGTGATGTTCTCCAAAGTTTGAGACGTCACCCGTGGAGGTTAGTCTTGTTTTCCCCCACGGGGCCCTGAAGAGCGCACATGCTTTTTGCCCCGCAGCTGCTACGAGGACGTGGTTCCTTGTTGTTCGACGTCTCTAGTGTTCATTGTCAACCCATCTTCGTGCACATCCTCGGGGTTGTGCGGGTTTTTGTAGGCGGAGGTGATACGATGAGTCTGGGAACATCCGTTAGCTCGTCCAGATGCTCGCACATTGCAGTGAGCGTTAGATGGTGTTCTAGATGTAGATGAACACTGACAACTCTAGCATATCCTAGTCAACTATGACACTGTGTTAGGAACACAACTCTCGCACATCCTAGTCAACTATGACACTGTGTTAGGAACACAACTCTCGCACATCCTAGTCAACTAGGACACTGTGTTAGGAACACAACTCTAGCACATCCTAATCAACTAGGAACACAACTCTCGCACATCCTAGTCAACTAGGACATTGTGCTAGGAACACAACTCTCACACATCCTAGTCAACTATGACACTGTGTTAGGAACACAACTCTCGCACATCCTAGTCAACTAGGACACTGTGTTAGGAACACAACTCTAGCACATCCTAGTCAACTAGGAACACAACTCTCGCATATCCTAGTCAACTAGGACACTGTGTTAGGAACACAACTCTAGCACATCCTAGTCAACTAGGAACACAACTCTCACACATCCTAGTCAACTATGACACTGTGTTAGGAACACAACTCACACATCCTAGTCAACTAGGACACTGTGTTAGGAACACAACTCTCGCACATCCTAGTCAACTATGACACTGTGTTAGGAACACAACTCACACATCCTAGTCAACTAGGACATTGTGTTAGGAACACATCTCTAGCACATCCTAATCAACTAGGAACACAACTCTCTCACATCCTAGTCAACTATGACACTGTGTTAGGAACACAACTCTAGCACATCCTAGTCAACTAGGACACTGTGTTAGGAACACAACTCTAGCACATCCTAGTCAACTAGGACATTGTGCTAGGAACACAACTCTCACACATCCTAGTCAACTATGACACTGTGTTAGGAACACAACTCTCGCACATCCTAGTCAACTAGGACACTGTGTTAGGAACACAACTCTAGCACATCCTAGTCAACTAGGAACACAACTCTCACACATCCTAGTCAACTATGACACTGTGTTAGGAACACAACTCTCGCACATCCTAGTCAACTATGACACTGTGTTAGGAACACAACTCTAGCACATCCTAGTCAACTAGGAACACAACTCTAGCACATCCTAATCAACTAGGAACACAACTCTCGCACATCCTAGTCAACTAGGACACTGTGTTAGGAACACAACTCTAGCACATCCTAATCAACTAGGAACACAACTCTCGCATATCCTAGTCAACTAGGACACTGTGTTAGGAACACAACTCTCACACATCCTAGTCAACTAGGAACACAACTCTCACACATCCTAGTCAACTAGGACATTGTGCTAGGAACACAACTCTCACACATCCTAGTCAACTATGACACTGTGTTAGGAACACAACTCTCGCACATCCTAGTCAACTAGGACACTGTGTTAGGAACACAACTCTAGCACATCCTAGTCAACTAGGAACACAACTCTAGCACATCCTAGTCAACTAGGAACACAACTCTCACACATCCTAGTCAACTAGGACATTGTGCTAGGAACACAACTCTCACACATCCTAGTCAACTATGACACTGTGTTAGGAACACAACTCTCGCACATCCTAGTCAACTAGGACACTGTGTTAGGAACACAACTCTCACACATCCTAGTCAACTATGACACTGTGTTAGGAACACAACTCTCGCACATCCTAGTCAACTAGGACACTGTGTTAGGAACACAACTCTAGCACATCCTAGTCAACTAGGACACTGTGTTAGGAACACAACTCTAGCACATCCTAATCAACTAGGAACACAACTCTCGCACATCCTAGTCAACTAGGACACTGTGTTAGGAACACAACTCTAGCACATCCTAATCAACTAGGAACACAACTCTCTCACATCCTAGTCAACTATGACACTGTGTTAGGAACACAACTCTAGCACATCCTAATCAACTAGGAACACAACTCTCGCACATCCTAGTCAACTAGGACACTGTGTTAGGAACACAACTCTAGCACATCCTAATCAACTAGGAACACAACTCTCTCACATCCTAGTCAACTAGGAACACAACTCTCTCACATCCTAGTCAACTATGACACTGTGTTAGGAACACAACTCTCTCACATCCTAATCAACTAGGAACACAACTCTCTCACATCCTAGTCAACTAGGAACACAACTCTCTCACATCCTAGTCAACTAGGACACTGTGTTAGGAACACAACTCTAGCACATCCTAATCAACTAGGAACACAACTCTAGCACATCCTAGTCAACTAGGACACTGTGTTAGGAACACAACTCTAGCACATCCTAATCAACTAGGAACACAACTCTCGCACATCCTAGTCAACTATGACACTGTGTTAGGAACACAACTCTAGCACATCCTAATCAACTAGGAACACAACTCTCTCACATCCTAGTCAACTAGGAACACAACTCTCTCACATCCTAGTCAACTATGACACTGTGTTAGGAACACAACTCTCTCACATCCTAGTCAACTAGGAACACAACTCTCTCACATCCTAGTCAACTAGGACACTGTGCTAGGAACACAACTCTCTCACATCCTAATCAACTAGGAACACAACTCTCACACATCCTAGTCAACTAGGACATAATGCTTATTTCTGTTCTTTCAGACCATTAGATCACTAAAGCAGGCGACCATTAAATGTAATAATTTTTTAGCCCCTTTTTAATATAATGTTTTAAAAAGAACATCTTGTGAGCATCCAGATGGTTCAAAGAAAACAAGAAAAGACATAGAGCACAATTTCAGTGTAGGAGAGCAGTAATTTTAGTATATTGTGTCAAAAACCCCAAACAAAAAATTGGCTTGTGGTAGTCTGGCCGATATATAAGACAAGATTAACAAACCTGGAATTCAAAAAGTAAAGCAACATTAGCTAGCTTTATTAAGCTTAGAAAATTGTTCATACGTTATGCTGAAGTTCTGTAACTAAACGGGGAAGGTTTTGTTGTTTAAGTGATAAATCATTATTCATAAATAGTTCATAAATAGTTTTAATGACGTAGACATTTATACATTTTAACAGAGAAATATTTAAAAATGGATTACAAACTTCAACGGCCTTAACAATGAAGACTGTAAAAAAGAAATTAGTGTAGGTACAATAATAATGTATGTACGTGGGTAATTTTAAAACGGACAAGAAATTCACCCTTTCCTGAGTGCACAAAAATACAAACAGGTCTGGTTTACTAATTAAAGTACAGTTACAAAAGATAGATATACCTTTAACTGCCATCCGATTCTCTCTAATATTATTAGCAAACTTAGAAATAAATAATATAATTATATTCCCATACATATTTATAGTTACCTTCAAATGGGGGGAATGTAACCACTTTTCAACTTTAAATAGCTTTAAACAATACAAATTATTGAAAATAGAAAAAATATTATGAAATGAGTCCGGGTCTCAAATATATAAAAACACCCCTTGACTATTTTTAGGTTGGTTAAAACATGTAAAAATTAATATTTTTGCTACGTTGGTCACTTTCATCCCATTTGGGGTGAAGGGGACTAAACATTGATTTTATTTTATAAATGATTTTTTATAAGTGTTGGGGTGAAGTTGACACAAACACTCTTTATATTACAAGATTGTTTAATATTTTTTACCCATATATATATATATAAAATATATATATATATATATATATATATATATATATATATATATATAAAATTAAAACACAAACCACCGAAAGATTAAAATACTAAATAATAAAACTTATGCAATTTATTAGACGGTTTATGACTAGTTTTGTTTTAGTTTATAACTAGGCAATATATGCCCCACTTTGCATCTGTCAAAATTAGTTGAGCTATCTGAGTCTCTTCCAAATTGGAAATAACTGTTTGGCCACCAAGATACATGATTCACAAATGTCCCTTTGGAAGTAATTTAAGAAGGTTTCCCTGATTCGAACAGCAATATTCTGGAAATAATGTTGTAATGTATGTGGTTGTCATATACCTATATTTAGTATAGTTGGACAACTTAATTAATTAGTCCTGCCCTTCTTTCTCAAAAATGTAATTTTGTAATGCTTATGCTGTTTTTCACTTTTGTTTTGCTACCTAGATACATAATAAACTATAGTAATATGACATACAAATTACTATTTTTAGATTGCTTCTAATAAAATACATCTCATAGTAATAACAAGTTTATGTTCAGCACTAATCGGTTCTCTAAAATTAGTAGTAGTTTTTTTTTCTATATTTCTTCTAGTTTGGAAAGTAATAAATAAAATGACTCTTTACTCATACGTAATTATTCCAAAAATGTATCATCATACAAGCGAGCTTGACGATATAAGTTGTTAAATTCACCACGTTCGGCATTTATTAAATCCATGAACCAAGCAAGATCTATAAAAGCACAAGGCATATCATCGATTTTTAGAAATATGTTTTCGAGTGTTATTAATTTCCTTGAGTTTTGGTGATGACTTAATAAAACAACGCAGCTCAAAACACTGCATTGCAACTGCTATTGACTCGACTCGACCAAGCAAATCACTTGCAATATAATAAAACAACCCTTCCTTCACTTCTGACAAGACGTGTATTAATCACAATTTGTGAATGTGAGGAATGCCAGGCCTCCACCGTGGTTCGGATCCACGTTAAACTGTAGGTCCTCCATTTCATCTCACAATCACCCTACCATTGCACATTAGCGTAAGTGCGTATAACCGAACGGGTAGTAAGACGCGGTGCTAATAATAATAATAATAATAATAATAATAATAATAATAATAATAATAAACAAGGCCAGTGAGAGGTTTCTTTTGTAACATCTACACAGGATTTGACCAAAAAATTATTATTAATTAGCACCGCGTCTTACTACCCGTTCGGTTTGTACGCACTTACGCTAATGTGCAATGGTAGGGTGATTGTGAGATGAAATGGAGGACCTACAGTTTAACGTGGAATCCGAACCACGGCGGAGGCCTGGTATTCTACACATTCACAAGTTGCGATTGACCAAAAAAAAAACCACTCCATTTCAAACCAAAAGGCCACCATCTGTTGTCGAAGATAGTGTCATTTCCGTAGATAGAGGGTGTCAGCGTGGTCAGCACAGCGAACCTTCCGTTCGTTAATCTCTAGACCAGAGACGCTACTTATTCATTATATTAGATACTCATTTGTCCTCACGAGGCTTAGTTGACCCATCACTTCATAGAAAATATGAAAGCGCCGGGGATCGAACCACAGGCGAAAACGAACAATAGGTAACCAAGTATGAAACGATAGCCTACCGTATCACGAACAAAATTCAACATGTATCTTGTGTGTTGGCACCACTTGGGAGACTGGCTGGTGATTGTTGTCCTAACGTGATTAACCAAGCAGTGGGCAACATCTGAGTGACTGTTGCCGGGCGATAGTTGCCTAGAGGGATATGGCTCGGTACTGGCCTTCGTTTGTGTAGTTTCACTGTTACAATGTAATCGATTTGATAAACGATTAAATACATCTTCCAAATACAATGATATTGACAACTGATCACGTGGAAGTAGATCTTAAATGTTTTCAAGCTATAAAAAACGAAGATATAGTTTTCATACAAATAAAAAATATAAAATCCTTCTTGAATAATCGGTTTCATTGATTAACCACAATAATCGAGTTATTCAATTATTTTCTTTCGATTATGCTCATAGGCGTAGATAGCTAATTTTTCTAATGTGGGGTCCGTTATAAACTGGTACTATATCTTTAGCCAATAGAAGTTTATATGTGTATATATGTGGACCCCTCCAGGGGGGCCTGACCCTCCTCACTTTCTACGCTCTTCTATGCTCAGCCAGCGTTACCTGACAGTTCATGTTCCAAGTCAACCAGCGCTACCTGACAGTTCATGTTCCAAGTCAACCAGAGCCTTGCTAAACCAGCGCTACCTGACAGTTCATGTTCCAAGTCAACCAGCGTTACCTGACAGTTCATATTCCAAGTCAACCAGCGCTACCTGACAGTTCATGTTCCAAGTCAACCAGCGCTACCTGACAGTCATGTTCCAAGTCAACCAGCGCTACTGACAGTTCATGTTTCCAAGTCAACCAGCGCTACCTGACAGTTCATGTTCCAAGTCAACCAGCGCTACCTGACAGTTCATGTTCCAAGTCAACCAGCGCTATCTGACAGTTCATGCTCCAAGTCAACCAGCGCTACCTGACAGTTCATGTTCCAAGTCAACCAGCGCTACCTGACAGTTCATGTTCCAATCAACCAGAGCCTTGCTAAACCAGCGCTTCCTGACAGTTCATGCTCCAAGTCAACCAGCGCTACCTGACAGTTCATGTTCCAAGTCAACCAGCGCTACCTGACAGTTCATGTTCCAAGTCAACCAGAGCCTTGCTCAACGCAGCGGGACGGGAAGATGTGGACCTATTGTTGGTCGGTGCATCTCGTCTCATATTGCCGTGTTGTAATGTCCTTGCCGTGACGTCATCACTCCCAGAAGTGGAGGAGTGACCTTGATGAGTCACTCGTTGTGTCAGGAGCCAATGATTAGCGCCATCACCTCACTGCATATTATTATTATTATTATTATTATTATTATTATTATTATAATATAGCACCGCGTCTTACTACCCGTTCAGATTATACGCTCAAGTACTAATTTCGTTAATGGGTTAGGAATTGGGAGGTTGAATATAGAGGAAGTGAACCCGCATTTGCTTGGAGCGAGAGAGGAAAAACCACCCCCAGTTCACCCGACTGAGATTCGGACCTCGATCTCCCCGTCCTCTGAAGTCGAGCTCAACATGAAACTAGCGCGTTAGCTAACTTCGCTACTGTTTCTTACAGACGTGAACTGGATTGTCGACGCTATCTGTGGCAGATTTGAGTGACGGTGCTTGAGAGCGTCTCATGAATCCTGTGTGTGTCGCGACGCCTCTTCTCTTCTGCCACAGACCGGTTGACGGATAACAGGTTACATTCTCGGTAAATTGGCCCGCCTACCTGATTTCAATGGCAACGACTTGTCTCGACAAATATATCGATGGAGTACTCACTTTTACTCGCTCAAGTAGAGAAACACTACAGAATGGACTTTGTAAGTTTACTTCATCGGTGGGCACGCAGACTAAACGTCAAGCTCGTCTAGTCTAATTAGCCGGTCACGTGTATGTTGGAACTCGTATCTTGACAAGATGTTCTGAGAGTTTTTTTTTCCTTGAATAGTCTCCTGCCCTTCCTCCATTCTGTCAAGTCATGAAACGCTGCCATAAAGTAACAGTGTATATTATGTATATTATTAATTTTTATAAATTATATGATCTTTGGTGCGGTGTTTCTACAACAATATATAGACCTATTATAAGTTGTTAGTAAATGTCTCTATTAAGATAAAAGCGATACGGTGCGCCGTGTACAATTTTTTTTTCTTCTTCGAGTGATAATTCTACAGTACATCTAGGATTAGGTACTTAATAAATGTGTTAGATCCATTTTTAACTAACAATATCTGGACAAAGGGAACATTAAAAAGTAAAGGTCGCATTCGAATACCATTTTATCAAATTCACTCTTACTCATGTTCAAAAAATTGAACTGTGGGGTCAAATAGGGCCTATTTGAAAAAAATAAAAATATGTTGCTGCCGACATTAACATTTAATTATTTTAAGATTTTTATTTTATTTACTTGTGGTATTTAACGCGCACTTTCTGAAATGACTGATTATATCAACACACGAGAATTTCTATGAGCAAGAGCAAAAGAGCCTACCGGTTTTTCTGAAAAAGGTATTTTCATATACCTTTCAGGGTTCTTTTACACGCCACAATCAACATGGGGCCGACCGCTTTACTTCTCCTCCGAAGGAAGTTGTGCTATGAATTTTTATCGCTCAAGAAAAATCCGTTGAACCCGATTGGTTTCGAACTCACGAAAATTGGCTCCTGAGAGGGGCACTTTACCCCCAAGACCACCGAGGTCGAGTATTCAATAATTTGTGTTATTTTTAAGGTATTGATAATATTTATCAAAAGTTATAGCTGCAGATCGCATGACTTGCCGTATGAATACGTGATAGTAGATCTAGTAACTTTTATACCTGTCCGATAAGGTTGTTTCTATGTAAATGAAACTGTGAGACGGACCTCCTAACGCCAAGAACGCGCCATAAGTTCTCCAGACTACGTGTTGGTTTCCAACGCCTCTTGGCAACAGGGAAATGTGACACATTGTCTGTTCAAGGAAGCTTTCAAGTTCATCGCTCCATGTCACTTCATCTGGCTTCCTCCTTCACTTGCTGACGTCACGCGACACTCGCTCTCTTGGCACAGTTTTGGTCGGAGGCGACCATGCGGCTCGCTGGAAACAGTTCGCAACTCTAAATACAATAACCCTCTCGGATTGTTCGAGACAGCATGCGTTTGGAAAGATGATGGGAAAACCATTTCCCATAAGTAGAGATAGGGTAAATTCGCTTTTGCGAAAAACGCGAAAAGAAAAAAAAGGGTCGAAAATAGGGTATTTATAAGTTTTCTTTGCGTTTCATGGCATTTGAAAGTGTTTAAAGCGATTTTTATTTCGCGAATTAACGCGAAAAACGTGATTTTGAGAGTATTTTAGCTAAATTATTCTATTTAGCGAAATAGACGCGAATTCCCTGAAAATGCTGTGCATTTAAATAAAATGCTGAGAATTTCTATAAAACGATGTTTTTCAGCGGAAATAAGTGATTAAAAAATCATTGAGTTTCACTCGTCTGTGTGCTTCAGCTCGGGTTTTACTTGCATCCTGTGCCTTCCACAGCCCATCCGGCTAATCGCCACATTCCTTTAGTCATTGCTTTTATCATAAATCCTTTGTATAGGCCCTAAAAACATTGACGAAAGACATTTTTACCTATTTTGCCACAAAACGCTAAATTTCCAATAATTAATGCTAAAAAAACTGAAAATTAATGCTATTTTACCCTATCTCTACCCATAAGCCATCTTACTCATACTCGCCCCCCATTGGTTAAATATTGAATAATTTCTGAGCTGTGTGGACTTGAAACCTTCATCAGTGGTCGTATAGTCTAAGGTGTCACTTCAAATTTGCAATAGATTGAATGTCCGAAGACTGAAAGATCGAGGCTCGAATCCCGGTTGGGTGTACTTACAATAGTTTTCCCTAGATGTTTTTTTCAGTCCTCCTCCGTGGAAATGCGAGTACGTTTTCTTTCATTTATACTTTTACCATCCATAGCGTAAATGTTTAATTTTTAAATATATCTATAATGATATAAACTATACTTTCTCAGCGAATTTAGTTAGTTTTCCCTGTTTCAGGTCATTTCGAAATTATTTATCTATAAACTTAGTACATCAAAATGCAAAGTGATGTTTTCACAAATAAACAAACGCCAAAACACAAAACTTTGGATAGATTCATTTGTATTGGAACATAAGAGGTATTATTACTAGTGCTGCGATCTAACGGCAAAGTATGGCAGTAAAAATCCCCATTATTATTATTATTATTATTACTATAATTATTTTCCCCGTTCCTTAGGACATACTTACTACCCGTTCGGACAGTATGCATATTTACGTTAATGCTGTAGGGATTAAGGAAGAGTTTATTGGAAATGTACCTACATTTACTTGGAGGGGGAAGGAGATTATAAAACCTCTAGAAAAAACACCTTCAGTGATTCGAACCTCAATCTCCCCGTCGGCGGCAATCCAGTATTTTGTGAGTGACGCCATGCGTCCATCGAAGCGGGTGACCATTATTAATCGTGTACAATTTCAAAAACAGATGACGCGATTGTTTGTGCACCTCCATGGTGTGAGCTATACCAACCGAGCGGCCGGATAGTGCCAACATTTGCGAATAGAGGGTGGCATGTGATCAGCACGAGCCCTACGGTTGTTATTATTATTAAGCACCGCGTATTACTACCCGTTCGGGCTATATGCTTAGGTACTAATTACACTAATGGATTAGGAATTGGGAAGGTTGAATTTTAGAGGAAGCGAACCCGCATTTGCGTGGAGGTAGAGTGGAAAACCATTTAGGAAAAACCACCCCCAGTTCACCCGACCGAGATTCGAACCTCGATCTCCCTGTCCTCGGTGGTCTAGCTTAACACGACTGGCGCGTTATCCAACTACGCCACCGAGGCGGGTCTACCGTTGTTCATCTCAGTTTTCCAAACCGGAATTATCACTTTTTATTCAAGTAGCTCCTCATTTATCTACATGGGGCTGAGTTTGACCTAGTTTCAGACTCACTGTTTCATAGATGAATTTTAGAAATGCCTGGGATCGAACCAGGAACCTCTGGACCTGTAGCCAGGAACTCTAACCGCTCACCCATAGAAGCGGTTTATTGTTAGTATTAGAAACAAACAACTTGTGTTAGAAATCCTATTACAGTGATAAATTGCGTTTCAGCTCTTCTTGTGTTAGTAGATAATAGAGGGAGGACATCTATTGTGAAGTTGTAATTAAAACTGGGGGGTGACCTGGTGGCCTAGGGGTAAGGTGTCAGACTTCTGTGCTGAGGGTCCAGGTTTCAATCCTCGGTCCCGGCACAGATTTATCTGATTTCCAAACCCTTCCTTCACCTCTGACAAGATGTGTATTAATCACGACTTGTGAATGTGAGGAATGCCAGGCCTCCACCGTGGTTCGGATCCCACGTTAAACTGTAGGTCCTCATTTCATATCACAATCACCCTACCATTGCACATTAGCGTAAGTGCGTATAACCCGAACGGTTTGTAAGACGCGGTGCTAATAATAATAATTAAAACTGGAGGAGATAAGACGGACGCAGCTGCGAGTTCGACAGATGCAAGGAGATACCGAGAGACATAACAATTAAAATAACATAACGCTGAGAAGGAAATATCTTTATTACACGAGGTCTACAATAAATATAGTGGAGACGGGAGATAGCGGAGTTTTACAACTTCGCCTAACACTTTATAGTATATTATGGATTACAATAATAGTATAATAGTAATAATATAACTTTCTGGGATACAGACCGGAACCTATGGATCGGAATTGATTAGGACTATACATTTTATTAATACTCTTATTATTACCTGCCTCGGTGGCAAAATTGCTTAAGGCGTTACTCTCGTATTAGACTGGCCTGCTGAAGACGGGGAGCTTGAGGTTCAAATTCTTGTCGGTTCTAATGAGGTTTTTTTTTCTCTAAATAGTTTACCACTCTCCTTCCATGCAAATGCTGGTATATTTTATCCAAAATGCTTTCTTCTTCTTCATAACTACCCCATTAGTATAATTATCATATATGCGTATAACCTGGACAGGTAATACGATGCGGTGATAAAAATACTATTTTTAGATTATTATCTTTAACTTGATTCTTGTAGCGCCACCCGCCTCGGTGGCGTAGTTAGCTAACGCGCTAGTCGTGATGAGCTAGACTGCTGAGGACGGGAAGATCGAGGTTCGAATCTCGCTCGGGTGAACTGGGTTTGTTTTTCTTAAATGATTTTCCACTTTCCCTCCACGCAAATGCGGGTTGGCTTCCTCTAAATTCAACCTCCCCAATTCCTAACCCTTTAGCGTAATTAGTATTTAAGCGTATAACCCAAATGGGTAGTAAGACGCGGTACTAAATAATACTATTAATAATAATTATTACTATTTTTAACACCGCGTCTGACTACTTGTTCGGATTATATGCTTATGTACTAATTACGTTAATGGTTTTAGGGATTTGGGAAGTCATATTTTTTAAGTACGCACGCATTTGCTTGGAGAAAGAGTGGGAAACCATTTAGGAAAAAACACCCTCTGTACACGCGACCGAGATTTGAACCTTGATCTCACTGTCATTGGAAGTATAGTCTACTGTGAGGGTAGCATCTTAGACTATGCGGCTACCGAGGTGGTTATTAGGATTATTACGATCGTACTCTGATTCTAGCTATTTTTTATCCCCTACATTCGCCTGTATTTGTACACACAATACGCATCATCTTGAGTGAAGTTATCGGTTTGTTCCATCAATAAAGAACCAGGGTCACTCGCCTCAAAAGTGGCAAAAGGTTATCCGGTTGATTATGTTAGTAGTACATAATCTCTCATTCATCCCACACGTCCACAGCGACTATTTAAAATAAATATATTATATAACCTGCTTCGGTGACCGCACGGTCTAAGACAGTGATGGTGAGGCTTTTCCGAGCAGTGTGACACTCAACGACCGGCTGAATTTTGAACTAGTCTATTTTGCAAACCCTTATTTACATTTTTAATGAGTATTTAAACATCACAACTTGTTGAATATTATGAAATGTAATGAATGTAATGTATATAGCAACCTATGAAATGTAATGAATGTAATGTATCTACCAACCTAATCACGCTGTTCCCTTACGGGGTAGGCAAGAAACTCTGCATATAGCTCAAAAAACAACTCCATACTTAATCCATCCTCACTAACTTTCTCTACACTTCCATATCCTTGCATACTTCCTTCGCTTCAACAACATCCATTATACACCCACTCATACATACACTTTTATTCTTCAAACTCCTAATGTTTCTCTTTTTCACACATTCATATACAACATTTAGCCACATCTTACATGGACTACCCCTTTCTTTTGATCCTTACACTCTACCTTCATATATTTGCTTCGTCACTCTATCCATGCTCACCCTCTCAACATGTCCAAACCAACGTAAATTTAAAAATGCCTCAATTTTAAAGAAATTAAATTGTCAAAGTGAGTTCTTAAACAATATTAATGTCGTTAACTTACTGAGAGGTAAAAACGTTGAAAGTAACACCTTCATTAGGAAAAAAAGACAACAAGTGTATATAAATGTTTAAAATCAGAATCTTACATAATCTTCTCCATTAGTTTGAAACGTGTTTGTGTATTTTGCTAACCACGATATTTTTATTCCGTTCACAACTTGTCTTCAATAGCACTCATGATGATTTATAACCGTTACTTCACTAAGTTTATTGCAACGTGTGAATGGCATGGCTGTCGAAATCATATTGACCTAAAATAATTAATTATTTGGTGTTTATTTTTGTCATGTTCGTGTGCCACAGTTTGACATCCCTGGTCTAAGGCGTCACTATAGCAATAAACGGACTCCCAATAACTGGGAGATTGGTATTCGAATCCCGGTCGGCTGTACTGAGGATGGTTTTCTACTCTCCTTCTACACAAATGCGGTTACACTTCCCTAAATTCAACCTTCCTCATCTCTAACTCACTAATGTAATTAGTACATATTCATATAACTTGAACAGGTAGTAAGACATGGCGCTAAATTTATATATATATTTAGCGCCTTATCTTACTACTTGTTAAGTCCTATCTACATTTTCTTCATTCGGAAGAATGAAGAAAATGCAGATAGGACTAAAACATACATCATACCATAGACATCCCCAACTATCGATATTATCGATTATCATAAAACTATTAAATACCCAAAAATCTCGTGGAGGTTAAAATTCTGCGTTATGAAAACTCTTGTAGATGTAAAATACTCGTGATTTGCCAATAATTATCGCAATACTTCATAAGTGATCGGAACTCCCATCCTTTGTCCTTTGAACATGTTTTGAAATGTTTATACTAATAAATTCACATCATCACATTTTTTGCTTAACGACAAAGAACCAACCATTCACTCACATACCGTGTCCACTTGGAACAATAGCGGTGTCAAGTGTTAGACGGGATCGATAGACATCAGACAATATGTAGGTTAATACGCACAAAAACAATGTACCCTTCATAGGTAGTGAGCTTACCTTGCATTAGTCCACTATGGTACACCTTACAAGACGAAAACTCAATTTAGGGTGTTCGAAACAAGTTGCTTAGGAAGATATTTTGTCCAAAAAGGGATGAGGATACTGGGATGTTATATAATGATGAGTTACATACCCTCTACTCATCACAATACATTGTTAAGCTTAGTACTCATGTGGAAACATTGTTGGCCAACTGTTACCCAACTTTGGCCAACTTTTGGCCAACATAGGTAACAGATTGTTGGCAAACATTAAAGAAACATTGTTTCGCGTCCAGTCTATAGTGATGAAACATTTGTTCCGTACAGAGTTCAGTTGAGTGAACGATGTCTATTGAGGATGCTGCTGCTATGGTTTATGCTTTGTATGTAGTTATGAGATGTTCAAGAAGACAGAGAAGAAGAACACGGGTTGGGTCTGTAAAGTGATTCAAAATTGTTCTTACTACGCAAATAAGTTTCTGACAGAACTGAAGCTCGAAGACGGCAGTGGTTTTAGGAACTTCACTCGCATGTCTCCTACAGATTTTGAAGTTATTTTACAAATGGTTGCTCCCAGGATAGTGAAAAGAGACACGATTTAGATCAGCAATCTCACCTACTAGCCCACGTTGCTTGTTGTCGGAAATGTTGTCCAACATTGTTTCTTGTAGCCCATTTGAAATGGATCACGGGAAACATGTTTTCCCTGCTGGGAAACACAAAGGTAGCATGAACAAATGTTGCCTACAGTTGGGGAATAGTTGGCCAACTGATTCTATAGCAAGGGCAACATGTTGGCAAACACTGTTTCCGGGGAAAGTGTTTCCTAGTGCGTACTAGGCTTTAGGATAATCAAATCTCCTATTTTACGATGGGCAGGTCCTGCAGAGTGAATGGGAGATTCTAGAACCTTGTTCAGGGTACTGACTGCCCGACCCAATGGGAGATCTAGAGCATAAGGTATACATACTCGATTTTCTAAAATAATTTTATTTTCATAAACCATAAAAGAAGTAATAAAAAGATTGCTGTAGTGTTTGTTAAGGCTGGTTCATTTGAGTGTAAAAGCCTCCATCATTGCGAGGTCGCCAGCAGCCTCCTTCATGTTTTTCTTGAATTCCATTCAAAGGCACGGAATAAAGAAAGACCAGTGGTATAACAGAGGAGGTGTATCTAAATTGTGCTATATTTACTTTAAAGTGTATAATTTTATAGCCATCACACCCACACCGGTGATCACATAATCCAAAGCTTCAATATCGTCTGGTCTTTTTGCCAATGACGGAACAATCGGGGATCGACTCAAGGCCAGGTTTATTGAGGTCATGGATACTAAATATTTTTTCACTTTTCTTCGAGAATACTGGCATATATAGAGCCCGGACGGGTAGTATGACATGTTGCACGTAAAACCATCTAAACAAAATAAAGCTCCTAATTAATTTTTTTCCTTCAAATTGCTGTGAATTATTACTTTTCATCACGCCAGGTGAGACTGTTCTTGTTCGTGAGGTGATCCAAGGGCAGTATATCTCTGGTAGAGGAACTTTTATCTCTCTTTTAGAACCTGTGGTTCATGCTTCCTTCCTGCCACTATCTTACTGACACAACTCACTGCGGACATTGCATAAAACAGCTGTCTGCGTTCGTCAGACACGCCAAGTTGATCAGAAATAAAGTCTGGCGGATCTTTTCCTCCCTTTCCAATGGCGTGACTCATGCGCTTGGAAACTACCGGCTTATTGTGTGTGGGCTGCTGTTGTTTCGAAAGGTTCGTGACTATCCGGCTACTACTACCCTGAAGTCATACTTTTGAGATTAAATGATCTCCCATGTAAGTGGTCTTTCAATCAAGTCTTAACTTTTCTTTGCTAAGTTAATTTATGAACCGTGGGGTTGTATCAAACCCAAATCAACAAATTAATTATTTTAGTTGGATATCCCCCCCCTTTTTCTTACGTTCGTTTCAATGAGATCTTCATATTTTCACGAAGAGACCCGTATCGGCGCTCTCTTGATCGAACGCGTCACTCTCGTTTTAAGCTGTGTTACCGTTGTCGAGGAGATCGGGGTTCAAATCCTGACTGAGAGTACTGAGGTGCTTTTAACCACCCTCCCTTCACACACATGCGGGTACATTTCCGATTCAACCTTCCTCAACCTCACCCCATTAGTTTGAACATGTGGATATCCCGGACGGGAAATAAGACACGGAGATTTAAAAAAAACCTAGTCTTTGGATTTAGGTGGAAAGGAAGGGAATGTGAGTTGAGGTCAATATTTTTGTGGTTTTTTATAACAAACATAAATAAAATATTGTGTGAGTAGCCCTAGATACTGCTGTCAAGGAATGTAAGACAAAACAATAATTTTACCGGTTGTCTCTCTCTGGGTGTGAACTGTGGTCTCTTGCCTTATATGACTAAAACAAATACAGGGTGATCGAAAACAAGGTGCTTAGGAAGATATTTGGTCTAAAAAGGATGAGGCTACTGGTGAGTGTAGGAGGTTACATAACGATGAGTTACATAACCTGTACTCATCACAGGATATTGTTATGATGATCAAATCTTGTAGATTACGGTGGGCAGGACATTCAGGGGAAGGGGAGAACCTAGAACCTTGTTCAGGGTACTGACTGACAAACCCAATGGGACGAGACCATTAGGAAGACCTATACTTATCTTGGAGGATAACATTAGAATGTACCTGAGAATAGGGTAATGAGGTGACTGATAGAACTAGGTCAAGATAGGATAGGGTGTAATGAGGTGGACTGGATAGAACTAGCTCAAGATAGGATAGGGTGTAATGAAGTGGACTGGATAGAACTAGGTCAAGATAGGGATAGGGTGTAATGAGGTGGACTGGATAGAACTAGGTCAAGATAGGGATAGGGTTGTAATGAGATGGACTGGATAGAACTAGTCAAGATAGGGATAGGGTGTAATGAGGTGGACTGGATAAACTAGCTCAAGATAGGGATAGGTGTAATGAGGTGGACTGGATAGAACTAGCTCAAGATAGGGATAGGGTGTAATGAAGTGGACTGGATAGAACTAGCCCAAGATAGGATAGGGTGTAATGAGGTGGACTGGATAGAACTAGCTCAAGATAGGGATAGGGTGTAATGAGGTGGACTGGATAGAACTTGCTCATGAGAGGGATAGGTGGCGTACTTTTGTAAGTGCGACAGTGAACTTTCAAGTTCCTAATACCGTAGAGTAAGTTAGTCAGTAGATACGTTTAGATTAATTTCCTACACACAGTAATTCCAATAATTCTTGAATATATATTTCATGGGCTTCGTGGAATTTGATGAAGCTGTTATTCATTTAAAAGGTTTCTCATCAAAATAATGTCACTATGCCCATGGAATATGTTCAAAAACTGTTTAGATAATATCTTTTCTTGGAAAATTAAACTAAACGTATCTACTGACACAATGTTTTATTTATTTTGACAAATATATCTTTGCTGTTAAAATAGTAAAGATTTTGACCTTAACTTTCCTTCTCTTCCATCATCCACCTTTGCGTGAAATGCGCGGAGAAAGGGCCTGACATGGCATCAGAAGCTGATAAGCTCGCTCCTCCCCCCTGGTATGCCCTATCTCTCTTCCTGCTGAGAAGCTCTTGACCTACTTCTGTTACGTGCTGGCCTATCTGTATCCACTCATCTGGGAAATATCGACCTTACAACAAAGTTACGGCTGGGAAGCTCTT
This sequence comes from Timema podura, assembly GCA_033556935.1. NCBI lineage: Eukaryota > Metazoa > Arthropoda > Insecta > Phasmatodea > Timematidae > Timema > Timema podura. The sequence goes on from JAVRXN010000011.1 coordinate 11,353,202, forward strand.
GAAAGTTGCAACTTGACAACATTTCACCTCGCTCTCTTGACGGTGAGCCATTTCCGGCTAAATAGGGTGCGTGTCAACGAATGATCATCGGTCTCCTATAGTTTTCTGATGATGATGGTGATGAGTGTTCAAGCTGAAGGCTAGTTTGATGTGTTGCTCATCCACTCCGTGCTGGACAGGCATCCATCTGGTAGAAAGCACATGTAGGCCTACTAGGGAGAAGTTAATAACGTGTGGTGGTTTCCCGTTGTCTTCCGCACTGAAATTATACGAGCGAGTGAGAAAGAACTTATCAATTTTGTTGGGAAAGGTATTTTGAGATAGCTTCAAGGGTTCTACTACATGGCACAATGAACATGGGACCGACGTGTCGGCTTTACTTCCCCTTCGAGGGAAGTTGTGCTACGGATTGTTATCGCTCAAGTATTGTATTTCTGTGCACAACGTCGCTTTAACAGTTTGGGGTGTACGGGTTTTACAACCGCCAACATTTAACAAAATGAAAAGTTAAAATAATAACTAAACAACAATAGGCCTAATCTTAATCAATAAAAAGCTTCCCCCCTTCACCCACTTACTCAGGCTACAGAAAAAACAAGTAATAGAAATAGACTTGACATTCAATCGGATTTTCGAGTCAAAGTGTCCAGCCTTCAACCTGATCTTCAAGAAATGATGGGAAAAGAGACGACCAAGTGAATAAACTTGAACTTTTTCATAACTAATATTATTATTACTATTTAGCACCGCGTCTTACTACCCATTCGGGTTATACGCTTAAGTACTAATTACTCTAATGAATTAGGAATTGGGAAGGTTGAATTTATAGTAAGTGAACCCGATTTGCGTGGAGGGAGAGTGGAAAACCATTTAGGACCCCCCCCCCCCCCCCAGTTCACCCGACCGAGATTCGAACCTCGATCTCCCCGTCCTCGGCAGTAGAGCTCAACACGACTGGCGTATTAGCCAACTACGCCACCGAAGCGGGTTCATTCATAACTAATACATTTTTATGCAGGCCTAACTAACCTTTTTGTGTTAACTATTAGTATTATATTCATTATTATTACAATTATAGTTAGTTTAAAAATAAAAGTATGCAAAAACACATTTGACTCGGATTTACTGTGCCAAATTCTCGATTTTGTGGGTTTTCTAACATGTACTATAAATATGGGGTGAGGGTGCTATTTTCTATACATAGAATATATTCTAATTATTATATGAATGATGATCCGCCGATCTCAAAGAGCGTCTAGGGGGAAGGGGGGGGGTCCTTGACTGGTAGGTAATTAGAAACCACTGCTCTACCTCCCTGTCGCAGACAAACCAGATTATACGAGACTGACGATCTAGTTGATGTGCTTACAGATGGTGGGTACATTCTCTTTAATCCCTCAACAGTCCTGCCAACATATTTGTTATTGCTGCACAGGTTGACACCGAGACACGAAACAGATACGGTCATTACTCGCCTGGAGAGAGTATCACAAACCCTAGATTACACACTTTAAGATGTGTAAATGTGCTAATGTTGTGAACAAGATTGAACTAGGCTGCCGAGGACGGGGAGATTGAGATTCGAATCTCGGTCGTGTGATCTGGGGCGGTTGGTGGTTCCTAAATGGTTTCCCCACTCTTCCTCCACGCAAATGTGGGTTCACTTCCTCTAAATTCTACCCTCCCAATTCCCAACCCATTAGCTTAATTAGTACTTAAGCGTATAATCCCAACGGGTTGTAAGACGCGGTGCTAAATTAAAAAAAAAAGAGTGTTCTAGCGTTATTCTTTGTCGAGGCAGGCCGGAGATTCTGCCGGTTTGAACCCCGTGGATATATAAGTTTCCTAATCCGCTAGTAGGTGAGATGCTCAGTGCGTGACGTGGCGTCAAGTTTCCCCAGGCAGGGTGACCAGACGTCCCCCTTCCCCGGACATGTCCTACATTTTAACCCTGTGTCCGGGAGGAATTTTTAAAAATTCCAAAAGTCCTTCATTTCGACCAAATTAATTTCTGCACAGTGGACTAATGAAAGTATTTGAATGTCGATTCATTAAAGGGTTTGTTGTTGAGTAAGCATAATTTAACGCATTTAACTTGTCCATAGTGTTCAATTAGTACAGCCAAAACGTTTCTGTTTGTTTTCATTTGTAGTAAGTTCCCTATAGCGCCGACAGATGTCGCCTGACCGTCGTCTTAGAAAAAATTTCAACCGATGAACATTTAATTATGTTCCGGCCAATCACACAGTAAATCGTGTCCAGAATAATGGCATGATGTGTCTTTCGATCAATGCTCTCCCCAACAAATAATTTCTCCAGCATTTCAATCACAAACAGTTCAGTACAGTGGAGTTTCATGGTGGGCACACTGTATATTGTAAACCAACAAGGCATTTTAACAACACCTGAAAATATGCTTCAACGTACAATAAAATGTGTAATATGCTTATCAATAAAACACACGAAGTGAATTTGTAAAAGTATATTTAGAACTTTTATTCTGTAAAGTCCTTCATTTTTATTTTTCTGTCGTACATTTTGGGAGTCTTTGTCTCCCTTTGTGCCAAAGACATCCGGTCATCCTGTTCCAGGGTGAACAGAGTTTGAACTACACCTGTGTATTTTCCTTATCGCACAGGACACTCATTGGATGGGAAACACGAACATATGAGCTATTTAGAGCCGAGCCTACGTGTGATTGGTCAAATGGGAAACGGTTGGGTGAGAACATAACTGTCACAGGTATAGTTTATACAGCTAGCTCTGCTTGCCACGCCACTGGGCACTGGAATACGGAGATACCAAAGTTAATTGAATCGACATTTTATTTATTTGGCCCAAAAAAGTGCTTTTTCATAAAAACTGCAAAAAAAATACTGGCTTTATCTTTGCTTTCCCTTTCATCACATATCAAGATCCTGCTAAAATATGATCGTGAGGGTTATTTAACGTCCACTTTCTGAACCAACTGATTATAGTTTCTACCCATGACGTACAAACTAGCTTAATTTTAAAACAGACAATATGCTCATCCTTCCAACCATTAACGCATCACAGATAGGAATGTGAAAAAAGTATCGATACTTTTCTAATATCGATATTTTACTTTCGATACTAGTATTTTTTTTTACTCGATAGTTCTTTCCCGATACTTTTACTAATATTAGTACTCACACTCCGGTATCGGATCGGTATCTAAAAAAACAACTTTTTTGTTATCTTCACGCATGCTTGGATTAAATGTGTACTATGGTTAAAGAAGGGTAAAAAATAGTTTAAAAATATATTACTAATCATATTTAACTATTAAATAACTTTCACTCAGCTAAATTTTCATAGACATTTTGAAAGCTGGTATATTAAAACCTTTTATAATATCCATCATAACAATAGTCTACAAAATAAATACGAACTATTTTTTTATATTATTATTATTATTATTATTATTATCTTGATAAAAACATATTTTTCCAGATTAAAATTTCGATACCGATACTTAATGTTATCGATACTTTTCTTTCGATACTAATGCGGTATCGATATTTTTCTTCCGATACTTTAAATAATTACAGTTTCGATACTTTTCTTTCAATCCAGATCCCTAATCACAGAAAGGGGGAAATAATGATTTCACCGATAGTTAATTTTTTCTAGCTGGCCGGGAATCGAACCTGAACTGCTAATAAGGTGTCGAGAGAAGTTGCGCTTGGAGGAGAGTACCAGCGATAATTTATAGAGGCAGATACCGTAAATATAATCCAGTTCGTGACCCCGTAGAGCCTGGAATGTCGAGATAATTTGTGATCGTGCGCGGGAGTTGCGTGGCTGGCCGGCACGCAGGGAACTTAATTTGAAAGGAAGGAGAATGGTAAGTTTTGTCGCGTTCTAGAGTGAGTTTTCAAAGTAAGTATTCATAGTTTTGAACATTGTATGTTGATTCAAGACAGGACGAGCACACGCATAGCGTCACAACGTACATGCAAGGGAACATTAAGATTTCTGTCGTGAGCATTGTGTGATATCTACCGCACGCGGAGGGCTGGAATTTAAATATCAGTAGCCCTTGTGTACAAACATATGCAGCTAGAAGCTGGAATTTAACATTTTTATCAGATTTTTTTAAATGTATTAAAATTGGGTCGGTAGAAATAAAATGAAGTTTTTTTTGTCTGTTTGAAGCAAGTATATAATATATAGGCCCATACATTGGCTTGTATGTATGTATAATATATATTATATATAATACCTAAACATAGTGTTTGTGAATATATATATGTGAATATATATATTGAACTATAGTATATCATATGTGTAATCATATTTTCCCTTGCTGTGATGAACGCTGGAGTGTTTGTCTAATAAAGCCCTCACATGTAAAGTGAATGTTAATGAAAATGGAGGGGATGGATGTGTGTACACTGAGTGACTGCAGGTTGTCGAAGATGTGTGTAGACTGAGTGACTGCAGGTTGTCGAAGATGTGTGTAGACTGAGTGACTGCAGGTTGTCGAAGATGTGTGTAGACTGAGTGACTGCAGGTTGTCGAAGATGTGTGTAGACTGAGTGACTGCAGGTTGTCGAAGATGTGTGTAGACTGAGTGACTGCAGGTTGTCGAAGATGTGTGTAGACTGAGTGACTGCAGGTTGTCGAAGATGTGTGTAGACTGAGTGACTGCAGGTTGTCGGAGATGTGTGTAGACTGAGTGACTGCAGGTTGTCGAAGATGTGTGTAGACTGAGTGACTGCAGGTTGTCGAAGATGTGTGTAGACTGAGTGACTGCAGGTTTTCGGAGATGTGTGTAGACTGAGTGACTACAGGTTGTCGAAGATGTGTGTAGACTGAGTGACTGCAGGTTGTCGGAGATGTGTGTAGACTGAGTGACTGCAGGTTGTCGAGGATGTGTGTAGACTGAGTGACTGCAGGTTGTCGGGGATGTGTGTAGACTGAGTGACTGCAGGTTGTCGGGGATGTGTGTAGACTGAGTGACTGCAGGTTGTCGAAGATGTGTGTAGACTGAGTGACTGCAGGTTGTCGGGGATGTGTGTAGACTGAGTGACTGCAGGTTGTCGGGGATGTGTGTAGACTGAGTGACTGCAGGTTGTCGGGATGTGTGTAGACTGAGTGACTGCAGGTTGTCGAGATGTGTGTAGACTGAGTGACTGCAGGTTGTCGGAGATGTGTGTAGACTGAGTGACTGCAGGTTGTCGGAGATGTGTGTAGACTGAGTGACTGCAGGTTGTCGAAGATGTGTGTAGACTGAGTGACTGCAGGTTGTCGAAGATGTGTGTAGACTGAGTGACTGCAGGTTGTCGAAGATGTGTGTAGACTGAGTGACTGCAGGTTGTCGAAGATGTGTGTAGACTGAGTGACTGCAGGTTGTCGGAGATGTGTGTAGACTGAGTGACTGCAGGTTGTCGGAGATGTGTGTAGACTGAGTGACTGCAGGTTGTCGAAGATGTGGTGGTGGCACTGCACCCAGAGGAGCTGTATCGCGTGTCGACCAAGGGGTGAGCTCCCTCTCCTGCACCCCGGGGCGAATCATGCCGCTTGTCTGCACGCGACTCGCCATTAGAGAAACTCCCGGAAGACGGAGACTCATACAGCCGCCATGTCGGACTCCGTAAACTACAGTAATTAGCGAGATTAAGGGAAAGCTGAATGTTATCTGTTAAAACATATCGAGATAAATAGTCCCCCAGAAATCCCCGCTCCTACAAATTCGCCCCCTTATTTAATCCCCCTGCGATCCCCCCATTGGAAGTAAATTACACAAATCAAGAAACTTCCGAAATTCTGTCATTAAATATTATACTTTTGTATTTTTTCTTTAACATCAAGCTAAGATTTTTAGCAAATACACTTTTAAATATGATTTAAAAAACACAATTAAAATTATTTCGTTTGTGGGCCCCCAATTATTTGCCTCCCCCCATTTCCCTCCCCTTCAAAATTAATGAAAAAACTTAATTTTAGTTTAATGTTATTACAGTAGTTTGCACCGTTATACTAATTGTCAGCCGTATAAGGTATCAGGAAGGTAAATAAATGCATGTAATAATTATGGATAGAAGCCATGTTTTTATACATATAAGGGTTGATTTCTCCCCAACCCTTGGTTTGAATTTTTTCCCCAACGAATTTTATCTGTGTAAGGGTATCTAGTTTTAATTAAATAGGTCACTGTGTTCAAAAGTTATCTTATGACGTATACACCACATATAGATAGACAGACAGACAGAAAAATGCAAATAAGTGGAGTTAAAATGGAGAACTCGCTTCACTCGTACAATAAATCAAACCACATGATTATGTTTTTATTTGTTTTTACCCCCTGACAGTATTTACTGGATCACCCGTACAGGAAGCCTGCTATATGAGCGCGCAAGCAGAAATTCCCCAACCCACCTCCTTTTTTCCCCTCTGTCACTTAAGCCCCCCTCCCCCCCATGTCCAGCCGCACCGTTCGTACACGGTACACCCTTATGGATGGCCCTGCAAGTTAGATCTGAAGATTTGTATTCCACAGAATAATCAGTCAAATTCTGCGTTTAAGTCAACAGCTCGTCCCTCATCTGCGACTAGATTTCTCTTGGTCTAATAAATATATAGTCCACTCCGAAAGTTTTTGACGATGGCATGATTGACCTTGATTTTTATAGGAAGCCCACTCTCGACCATCGACATTGATTGAAAGTCACTAACATTTGACACTATAGAAACATGTTTTAATTTACTTATTAGTTATAAAATTAATATAAAAAGTTATCACAAGTGTCCAATAATATTTCCTTATGGATTACTGTATAATTTCTCTTTATATCTATGTTTTCATCACCGCGTCTTGCTACCAAATTGTAATTATTTTCCCCACCATTGTGGCAACATGCTTTCCCAGTTTTCAAATAAATGGCCTCCTACGAAAATCAGATTGTGACATGGCGGTTGGTAGTGCAACCATTAGAGATAGTGATCATCTCCTGCATTTTCTAAGTTGGTACGCTCTCTAATTGGGTCGTGCGGATATTCGAAATGTCGGAAGGCTTAAGGTCAAATCCCCTTTGCGGATACTTCAACACCCACAATGCAACTCCCTTCGTAGCTTTGAAACAATTCGAAGGAAGAGAAAGCCTGTGTTTATTCATGGTAACTATAGTAAGCACACTCGATAACCTTATTTAGTTTCTTATATATGAATATTTGACATAACTACCTAGTGCTAGTTGTCGATTATATGATTACATTTGATTTGAAAAAGATGGGTATTTTATACTAATCGTTTAATTTATTTTTAAACAAAATAATCTTTACGTGAAATGGTATAATTTAATTTTTGTATTTATTTTGATTTCTTAAAGATAAATAAACTCAGATACAGCAGTATAAAATTATAGTGTACTTTTTTTATCTGTACACTTTTCTCTTTATTTATGTACTTAATGGATAGTTTAGTTACTTTAGTTGTTAAAAGTAGTGTTAGACTGCGACAACAACATAAACCTTGGCTTCGCTTAGACCTCGCTTCGCATTTAAAAAGTGACCTTCGCACATTTCTACTCTAAAATAAATGTTGGGAAACCACGTTTTAGATGTACTTGTGTATACAGGTCGTGAAAGTAAGTCTAGGAATTAAATGTTGGTCATTACTGTAATGAATTACTTCGTCGTGAATATTGGGAAGGAAAATTGACAACTAGTAGGCCTAAGAATAATGTTTAACACTACTTACTCACATACGTTCATATATCGTTGGTTTAGTACTAAGGAAAGAGGTACTGGGTCAGTCATTACCACAATAATTTAAAGTAACTATATCTAAACATTCTAAATATAAAATTTGATTAGGATTTTAACGTTTAATATTTAGAATATTGTTGATAGTTTTATAAATATAGAGACTCTTAATGTAACTCGATTTATTTTATGATAACTCTTGTGCACATTCATTTATATGAGGCTCAGGAATAGTCGCTGACATGACATTTTGTCTCCATACCTGACCGATGATGCAGCAACCAGGTCTGAACGGAGGGTAGTTGGGTACATTGCCTCAAAGGTGGACATCTGGTTTGATGAATATTAAAGATGGAACCTGGTTTATAATCGTTGTAATGGAGCATTCATTACAATAGATCCCTACGGTGGCCGCACGGGTAGTGAACCTGACTGACTCGGGGATCGATTCTGGCCGATCGTACAGCGGGGAGAGAGAGTGTGCGTTGCCCATCCTCGCTTCAGTCGAATGCGGCCGCCTTTCTATAAAAATCACCCTTCTCGGTTTTTAAGCTAGTTCTATCCAGTCCACCTGATTACACCATAACTCTATCTTGAGCTAGTTCTATCCAGTCCACCTGATTACACCATATCTCTATCTTGAGCTAGTTCTATCCAGTCCACCTGATTACAACATATCTCTATCTTGAGCTAGTTCTATCCAGTCCACCTGATTACACCATATCTCTATCTTGAGCTAGATCCATCCAGTCCACCTGATTACACCATATCTCTATCTTGAGCTAGATCCATCCAGTCCACCTGATTACACCATATCTCTATCTTGAGCTAGATCCATCCAGTCCACCTGATTACACCATAACTCTATCTTGAGCTAGTTCTATCCAGTCCACCTGATGACACCATATCTCTATCTTGAGCTAGATCCATCCAGTCCACCTGATTACACCATAACTCTATCTTGAGCTAGTTCTATCCAGTCCACCTGATTACACCATAACTCTATCTTGAGCTAGTTCTATCCAGTCCACCTGATTACACCATATCTCTATCTTGAGCTAGATCCATCCAGTCCACCTGATTACACCATAACTCTATCTTGAGCTAGTTCTATCCAGTCCACCTGATTACACCATAACTCTATCTTGAGCTAGTTCTATCCAGTCCACCTGATTACACCATATCTCTATCTTGAGCTAGATCCATCCAGTCCACCTGATTACACCATAACTCTATCTTGAGCTAGTTCTATCCAGTCCACCTGATTACACCATAACTCTATCTTGAGCTAGTTCTATCCAGTCCACCTGATTACACCATATCTCTATCTTGAGCTATATCCATCCAGTCCACCTGATTACACCATAACTCTATCTTGAGCTAGTTCTATCCAGTCCACCTGATTACACCATATCTCTATCTTGAGCTAGATCCATCCAGTCCACCTGATTACACCATAACTCTATCTTGAGCTAGTTCTATCCAGTCCACCTGATTACACCATAACTCTATCTTGGGCTAGTTCTATCCAGTCCACCTGATTACACCATAACTCTATCTTGAGCTAGTTCTATCCAGTCCACCTGATTACACCATAACTCTATCTTGAGCTAGTTCTATCCAGTCCACCTGATTACACCATATCTCTATCTTGAGCTAGATCCATCCAGTCCACCTGATTACACCATAACTCTATCTTGAGCTAGTTCTATCCAGTCCACCTGATTACACCATAACTCTATCTTGAGCTAGTTCTATCCAGTCCACCTGATTACACCATATCTCTATCTTGAGCTAGATCCATCCAGTCCACCTGATTACACCATATCTCTATCTTGGGCTAGTTCTATCCAGTCCACCTCATTACACCATAACTCTATCTTGAGCTAGTTCTATCCAGTCCACCTGATTACACCATAACTCTATCTTGAGCTAGTTCTATCCAGTCCACCTTATTAAACCCTATCTTTTCCAGGTACATTCTAATGTTATCCTCCCATCTACGTCTAGGTCTTCCTAATGGTCTCTTCCATTGGGTTTCCAGTCAGTACCCTGAACAAGGTTCTAGGTTCTCCATTCACGCTGCATGTCCTGCCCACCGTAATCTACGATACTTGATTATAGGGAGTACATTGTATGTAACTCATAGTTATGTAACCTCCTCCAGTCCCCAGTAACCTATTTCTTTTCGGACCAAATATCTTTCTAAGAACGTTGTTTTTAAACACGATAATTTTATTTTCGGTATGTAAGGCTAGAGACCACGTTTCACACCCATAGAGAACAACCGGTAAAATTATCTGACAGGGAATAAAACTAATTTTTTTAAACTTAATTTTTACCCTACCTTTAAAGTTTTTAAGACTTAAAACTTCCCCCTCTTATTTTATTAGGTCCTAAACCTGACCACTCAATCATACCTAAATAATAATAATAATAATAATATAATATTTAGCACCGCATCTTACTACCGTTCGGGTTATACGCTTAATCATACCTAAAATATTTATGCGTCAGGTGGAAGAACGTCATTTGACCTGACCGGCCTTCTTTGAACAATATTTTAAATTGCTATAAGTTGTATCTTCTTTTTTATTCCCTTCTCCTTATGTTTATATACTACTTTTCTTCTACGATGACGACATGTTTCGGTTGATTTTTCACCATCTTCAATTCTGAGGAAAACAATGTTATTTCAATTATTGTATAAAAACATGTTATAAAATTGTGAATTTATAAAATTAAACATTAGAAATAGAAATAGTTAAGAGAAAACTATAATGTGATATACGAATTATTAAATAGATAATCATTTAAATTAATAAGCTAATAAATACCTTATTTGTATTAAAGATGATTGAAACTTTCACTAACTTTCCAATATTATGAAAGTAAATTCAATAATCTTTAATACAAATAAGGTATTTATAAGCTTGTTAGTTTAAATGATTATCTATTTAATAATTCGTATATCACACTATAGTTTCTCTTAATTATTTCCATTTCTAATGTTTAATTTTATAAATTCACGATTTTATTACCTAAACATGTCGTCATCGTAGAAGAAAAGTGGTATATAAAATAAGGAGAAGGGAATAAAAAAGAAGATACAACCTTAATAGCAATTATTATTACTCCTTACCAAATAAACATGAACATTATTAAAATAAAAATATTTTAAATGTTGATTTAAAAAATAAATAAATAAATTGGGGTGCTTTAAATTTGATAAAATGCCTTAGAACTACCAGCCTAGATATTTATTAATCGAAGCATCTATGATTATTTCTACTTTAGGAATAAGTTTTGATCTCTCAACACTTCCCTCCACGCCCGCGGTATGATCCTGCCGCATTAATCATTGCATATAACTATTGATTAAATTTGACTCCCCTCCGCCAGAAGAAACACCGGCGTAAGCTGTGAGATAGCAATACTTATTTATATACTTTCATAATATCCTGTTTATGACAAATAACAAAGTTATTACGGGCTTGCGCAAACTCTCTGTTAGACTATGGTAAGCGCCGGTGTCTCCCTCGAAAGAAACATCTCCCAGTTAAGGTCGGGGATGTGTGTCGTAACAAACACTCCCTCGCATTTCACCAATCCGATTCAACCCAAGCTGTATTCGTGTGACATTGTCCACCCACAAGTGGTTACAAAGTATTCATCCCCCAAAGAAAAGAAAGAACCTCGACGTTCGCGTCACCAGACGAGACGAGGTTTGCGTCTTAACCCGCACGCCCACCAGTGATGGTGTGAAGTGTGTGCTGTATTCTGACATCAATCATTGGTGTGTGTTTCCGCATTGGTCATCCCGGATGTCCGGTCTCGTGATAAGCTACAGCCGAGCTAGGAAGCTCAACAAGGGGTAGACTTGTAATGTTTCTCAATGAGGCTAGACATTCTGTTATTGTAGCTGTGAAACAACTGAGAATAGAGGTAGACTTGTAATGTTTCTCAATGAGGCTAGACATTCTGTTATTGTAGCCATGAAACAACTGAGAATAGAGGTAGACTTGTAATGTTTCTCAGTGAGGCCAGACATTCTGTTATTGTAGCCATGAAACAACTGAGAATAGAGGTAGACTTGTAATGTTTCTCAGTGAGGCCAGACATTCTGTTATTGTAGCCATGAAACAACTGAGAATAGAGGTAGACTTGTAATGTTTCTCAGTGAGGCCAGACATTCTGTTATTGTAGCTGTGAAACAACTGAGAATAGAGGTAGACTTGTAATGTTTCTCAGTGAGGCTAGACATTCTGTTATTGTAGCCATGAAACAACTGAGAATAGAGGTAGACTTGTAATGTTTCTCAGTGAGGCCAGACATTCTGTTATTGTAGCCATGAAACAACTGAGAATAGAGGTAGACTTGTAATGTTTCTCAGTGAGGCTAGACATTCTGTTATTGTAACTGTGAAACAACTGAGAATAGAGGTAGACTTGTAATGTTTCTCAGTGAGGCCAGACATTCTGTTATTGTAGCATGAGACAACTGAGAATAGAGGTAGACTTGTAATGTTTCTCAGTGAGGCTAGACATTCTGTTATTGTAACTGTGAAACAACTGAGAATAGATGTAGACTTGTAATGTTTCTCAGTGAGGCCAGACATTCTGTTATTGTAGCCATGAAACAACTGAGAATAGAGGTAGACTTGTAATGTTTCTCAGTGAGGCCAGACATTCTGTTATTATAACTGTGAAAAAACTGAGAATAGAGGTAGACTTGTAATGTTTCTCAGTGAGGCCAGACATTCTGTTATTGTAGCCATGAAACAACTGAGAATAGAGGTAGACTTGTAATGTTTCTCAGTGAGGCCAGACATTCTGTTATTGTAGCTGTGAAACAACTGAGAATAGCGACCATTTTCCTATAAGAATCGTACACCTTTAAGCTTAGAACTCAAAAAGTGTTTTTTATAGTAAAGCATATTAAATTTTTGGTACTGCGGAGTATCAATAAAGCCACGTTTATTTTTATAGATAAACTTATTTGGTTCTAGGTTTTGTATCAGGATAAATTAAAATATTGAATGAATACTTTCATACCTATTTAGAAAGAGTTAATATCTAACTATTCATGAGTTATGTTGTCACGTGGTGTAATGCGTCACGGCCGCAGTAGAATGGGGTGTTGGTGATGGGAAGGCCTGGTTTTGAATCCCGGTCCAGTCTAATAAGGTGGTTGTTTCCTAAATAGTTTTTCACTCTCACAAATAAGGATAGGTCTACAAATCCTCTACATTTTGACATTCTCATCATTACCCTATTATTTTAAATATTCTGTCTTCCTGGACGGGTGTTAAGACGCGATACACACATGATGAACTCTATTATTAGTCATCGGGTGAAAATATTTAATTACTTTATGTCATTAGGAACTCAAAGTTAATTTTCACACTCACAGAAGTTTTATCCAATCCAACTCATTACACCCTATCCCTTAGTTATATCCAGTCTACCTCATTACACCCTATCTCTCTCAGGTCCGTTATAATGCTCTCCTCCCATCTTCGTCTAGCTCTTCCCAATGATCTCTTAACATTGGGTTTGTCAGTCAATACCCTGAACGCGGTTCTAGATTCTCCCACGCGCGCTGCCTGTCATCTCCACTGTAATCTACTAGACTTGATCATCCTAACAATGTCTTGTGATGAGTACATGATATGTAACTCGTAATTCTATAACTTCCTCCACTCCCTGAAAATATATTTGTTTTAATTAACTATATACTTAAAGATTTGTATCAAAAGTTCACGAACTAATATTTTAAAATATTGCTATTCGACCTTTTTAAAAAGAGATTAATTATTTTTTATGCAAGGTGGCTGAGTACTACCGGAAGTTTCCGACCTGAACATTAACATCGAAAGCTATTATTTTAATTTGTTACATGTTTGTTTATTCTTTCATTAATACAAACAAAATGTGTTCCGTTTTTTAAATGGATCCCTGTGAGTTTGTTGAGTAGTGTACACGTAATGAATCCTAATTGGATAGTGTGAGAAGGAAGGGAGGGGAGGGGTGTACATTCTGCTTCCTGATTTGCATAGATTGGAATTGCGTGAAGTGTTGGCGTTTCAAATGCTCGGGCTCCTCTTTCTGACTTTAGGGCCTGCTTGCTCATGCGCAGTGGTGCACACTGGGACAATGTGCCTGCTTGTTTTATCTGCCTAAAATGGCACACCTGCTCACCAGGTACTAGCTAAATTTTAAATATTTGAATAAAATTATCTTAAATCAACAAACTGCAACTGCCATCTTTGCTTTTACTATTTCGGTTATTAACGAGATCTCTGTCCTTTTGACTGTATTATGAATAATTCTAAAGATTTACTAACATTTCGGATTAAATTATTTCCTAATAAATCTTTTCGTTTCGAAAAAAATTATAACAATCTCAATTCGTGCGTTTGTTTTTATAAAGAAGAAGTGAAATACACTTTTCCTGGCGTGTTATAACGGCTCTGCTCGAAAATGTTAGTCATGAGTAATGAGATTAGAACGTGTTGAAAATTATGGATGGCTCACAAAGATTAATTAATCAACACCATGTATGTGGTATTCATTCTTCAATCGTCCTTCATCTCCTTAGTGAAACATGTTCAATGTGACGCATCTACAGTAGCGCCCCAATTGTGCTACTCGCGTGCTTAATTCAACCTTATCGACAGTAGCAGTGACAAGTTAGTTTCTTAGTGGCCTGGGGCAATATCACATTGTGAATGAATGAGTAACCTAGCTACTATGGAACTTCCAGAACTTGAAATTTTAAAATACAGGAAATGTTTTGTGCTTGGAAAAAATACAGGAAATTTCGCAACAAAAAATTATATAAGTACTGGAGTATTTAACAATGTAGGTAATTTAGTTCCAAACTTCAGCTATACCCTGATTTTGGTGGGAAGCCAGTTCTAGAAGACATTATTTCGTATCAGAGTTCTGCTGTAAATTAGAATTTTGGTAGGTAAAAAGGCCTTCCAGGACGATAGTGGGAAGTCCATTCTATAAGGCCTTTTATCATATAATTATAATACTATACAGGGCGGGTTTTGGTACGAAATAAGGCCTTACAGAACGGACTTCCTACCAAAATCAGGGTATAGTCAGCCTTGGCCACAAGTAAGGGAGATTTTTTTCATTTATTTGAGGTATTCAACGTTCACTTTCTGAACCAACTGATTATATCTGTACACGACTTATGAATTAACTTAAATCTAACAGACACAACATGCAGCCCCCGCCGGTTATTCATTACTTTGAAAGGGTAATCCCACATTTCACCAATGATACATTTTTCGTCCATGCTGGGAATCGAACCCGGGACCTTTATCTCATTAGCTAGACACGCTACCGACTGAACTAAAGTGTCGATGTAAGGAAGATACATCTAACTGAACACAATGTCTTCCCCCCCCCCTCCTCCTTCTCCCTAACATTGGGTTGTGTAGCCACTGGCTATATTTCCCCATACAGCTATAGCCATTCTGTTTTAAACACCAATGGCGTGGGTAGCTATTTTTTTATGAAAAATTAAATCCCATTCTTATATAGGCCTAATTCAATCAAAGTTGTCTGATGAAATGGGAATTTCTTTTTGAAAACTTGTGAAACACAAGCAAATAAGGGTGACCCTGAACATGTGTCATTCACTTGTTTGAGAAACAGATGAAGTCTATCACGTGTGCCAACATGCGATGTTTATTTTCCCTACTCTCAACCTAGCCGAGCTCGAGCAGCTAGTAAAACGTAACAATGGTAATAGAAGCTCGTTGATTGTTACACTGCAGGGGAGCGGTCATTTAAACGTTCATAATTATATATAAAAAATGTAATTAAAGAGAGCGAGCACTTTATAGTAGTTAAACTGTCACTTTTTTTTAAATTCAATTCATTTACAAGCGTAAAAAAACAAACTTAAACTAGAACTTACAAAATTACATCTTGTTTTTAAAAACTCTTCTAGATAGTAAAATACTTTTTTAAGGACTAGACTTATTTCCACACACAACTTACAAACTAGCAGAGTTAGCTCAGCACTTGTGTGTCTGGTTTGGAATCGGAAGTTCAGGACTCTTATTTCAAATCCCGTCCGGTATGTTCTATAGTATAGTTTTTTTTAACGAGAAAGTTGTTTACCAATCTCTCGCCAGGTGGTGTGATTCCTCTTAAATATTAACTACCTTCCTGATCTTGAATTTGTTAAATTTAATCACTAATAACTTTTTATTAATTTTACTCTTTATCCATAGAGGATAAGTATATCCCCTTCTCTATGTCAATACTAATTTTAACTAAGTTACGTAAATGAGGAAACTGGTAAAGATATAATTTATAAAAAATAAACGTGCGTCTGCTTGCGGGGAAACTAGACTTTTGACTATCACGAGTACACCAGCAGCCAACGTAAGAGTAGTCACCTCTAAAGTAAACCCTGATTTTGATAAGAAGCCCACTTTCGACCCCCACCGACCATTGAAAGTCACTAACATTTGACTTTCTAGAAAATGTTTTATTTGATTTATTATCTATAAAGTTAATTAAAAAATTATTAAAAGATTTCAACTATTATTCTTTATGGATTACTGTATAGTTTCTGTCTACATCATTAACTAAACCAACTAAGAATATAACCAGCTTCGGTGAGCGCATGGTTTAACGCGCTAATCTCGTGTTAGATTAAACTTCCGAAGACGGGGAGATCGGGGCTCGATCTCAGTCGGGTGTACTGAGGGTGGTTTTTCCTATCTCCCTCCACACAAATGCGGGTGGACTTCCTCTAAATAAAAACCTTCATCCCTAACTCATTAGTGTAATTAGTACATAGGCGTACAACCCACACGGGTAGTAAGACGTGATAGTACGAGATCCGACTGCAGAATTAGTGCACTCATCGAGTGTTTGCTAAAAATCAATTTTTTAGGCATATTTATGATTAGGAAAATATATATCTACCAAGGTGCCTATAAAAATGTGGCCGCTACTATTTTTAATTAAATTATTGCAAATTGATTTTTCGGAAAAAATTTCATTCGCTGGTTTTTAAAATAAAATATCGTCCACTTTACGGCAATATACATGGAAACTGTGGAAAATCACGGTTGCCGTTGCGCACTTGGCCGCACCTTTTCGCAGCCAGGTGTAAACAGGTATGATTTTGATACGTTTATACGTTCATAACGTACATTTATTGTTTATATATCAAATTAAAGCTAATTTTTTTCTGCTTATTATGATATACGGTTGCTTAATTAAATCTGGCCGCAAATAAGGGTTACTGCATATTAAAGATGGTAAATATTTAAGATAGAGTGAAAGAGAGCTAGCGCGTAACATCATTAGTCAGACGAGGATAGTGATTGCCAGCTGGACGACACTTTAAAGCCGTTGCGCATGCGTCGAATGCTAGTGTTCTCAACCACCGGTTCAAACAGCAGTAGGGACTACTTAATAAATACTCCAAAAGAAATATTTTGTTTTTTTCAAAATGACAACTATAAAAATTACGACAAAAAATTATTATTGGTGAAAAATGAAACCAAGGTTCCTTATGTAAAAGTAAATTTTTTTGTGCAAGTACTGTTTGAAAAAATATGATGTTTTATTCAAATATTCAACACATGATTACATATTAATTAAACATTTAAGGAAATTAAAAATTAAAAAAATGTATTTTATAATTCCGTGACTCTTATTTAAAAATCTGAATCATCGGAGCTTTCACTTACACTATTATCGCTGCTATCACTTTCATCGCTATCCTCGTCCAGCTGGCAATCACTATCCTCGTCTGACTAATGATGTTACGCGCTAGCTCTCTTTCACTCTATCTTAAATATTTACCATCTTTAATATGCAGTAACCCTTATTTGCGGCCAGATTTAATTAAGCAACCGTATATCATAATAAGCAGAAAAAAATTAGCTTTAATTTGATATATAAACAATAAATGTACGTTATGAACGTAAAAACGTATCAAAATCATACCTGTTTACACCTGGCTGCGAAAAGGTGCGGCCAAGTGCGCAACGGCAACCGTGATTTTCCACAGTTTCCATGTATATTGCCGTAAAGTGGACGATATTTTATTTAAAAAACCAGCGAATGAAATTTTTTCCGAAAAATCAATTTGCAATAATTTAATTAAAAATAGTAGCGGCCACATTTTTATAGGCACCTTGGTAGATATATATTTTCCTAATCATAAATATGCCTAAAAATTTGATTTTTAGCAAACACTCGATGAGTGCACCAATTCTGCAGTCGGATCTTAGACTATGATGCTAAACCAACTAAAAATGTAAATATATCTGTCCGGCCATTGTGAACACAAGAGTTTCCTCTGATCAGACTGTACATGTTGGACCTCTCACTGGTAACCCATTCAAACACTTTGTCTTGCACGTGAGACAGGGAACCTTTTAGCTCAAACGTTATTATGATCTTCGACCCTACCCACCTCGGTGGCGTAGTTAGCTAACTCGCTAGCTTCTTGTTGAGCTAGACTGCTGAGGACGGGGAGATCAAGGTTCGAATCTCGCTCGCGGGAATTGGGGGTGGTTTTCTCTAAATGGTTTTATACGTTCCCTCCACTCAAATGCGGGTTCACTTCCTCTATATTCAACCTTCCTAATTCCTAACCCATTAGAGTAATTATTACTTAAGCGTAGAACCCGAACGGGTAGTAAGACGCCGTGCTAAGTATTATTATTATTATTATTATTATTACCACCTTCGACCCTGTATTTTACCAAAATTAACGTAAAAAGACGTATTAACATTTTAATTTTAATTACGTTGTATGAGGAAGAATATAAAGAGAAAAGTTAATCAAGAACGAGTCCGACACCTTAGCTCTCAATCAGTAGTGCTCTTGTATACTAAACAATATGTCTCGGGTTCTATTACCGGATGGAAACATTATTATTGGATAGAATAGTTCTCTCCCTTCTACAGTGAGGGATAAACGGCCACGGGACTGGGTGTTCTCTTGGTTATAGAATTTAATTAGTTTGTAAGTCTTGCTCTGGTATCAATCGGTTTTAAAAGTGCACGTTAAATATCCCAGATATAAACTAAATATAGTAAGATGAATATTACGAAGGCTAGATAAAACTCTCCGTCCATTTTGACCTGGTAAGTCACATGGTTTGGAATTTGTGTCAAATTGTCGATACACAAATGTTAAACTGCCACAAATATAAGCAGAAATATTGACAGTATGTGAACCAGCACTTAAAATAACAAAATAAACTTCTCATAGCTCGTGTTTGTCCAGTCATATCTCACGTGGGAAGGTCCTAGACATTAATTAATAAATGTATTTAGGATGAACTAGATTTTCATGATGATTTAAATAGCCAAGCTATTATATTTATTAATTACACATGAACACGGTAATCGAACCCAGTATCTTTGTCTAAGTACGCCAATGCTCTAACCACTGAGCTATCCAGGAGCCATCCCTTGCCCAGAGTCAGTTTTCACTCATATTTTAAGTCAGAGTTTGTTATGGACGTATGGACTTGTGGGATTCGTCAAATACGTAAATATGAGTCAATCACAAACTAGGCCGAAGGTCCCGGCATCGATTCTCGTGTTCAGGTGTCATTTCTCAATTTAAAGCATAACCTATATTTTCAGTAAGTATTGCGAACAGTAGGCCTACTCCCTAAAAAGTGAACTATACATTCAAATATGCCCTTTAAAATGTCATAAAATGGCCAACGTAGCCCCGTGGCTTCTTTGGTGCTGACTGACAGTTCACAGCTGACTTCTGACAGTCAACATTTAGGAATATACCTAAATTTTTACTGTCAGAAGTGACAGCTGCTAAATACATGTTTTTTGCAGATCATATGTTTCGGCGTAGGGATACATAATTTGGTCTGGTAGCTTTTCAAAGCCGTCAGCTGTCAGTCAGCACCAAAGAAGTCATGGGGCTACTGTAGGTGCTTGAAGACGCTCTTAAATTATAACTGGTTTTGGTAGAATAGAATATAAAATGCCGCGACGGAGTCAACACTCTCTCTGGCAAGACAAAGTGATTTTGAACGGATGATTATTTTATTTGCACTCTCCCCAAGACTGAGGAAATTTACTGTTGAAGCATTTTTCTGCATTCTCCCTTTCTCCTCTTGAAGGAAGAAGCGTGATAGGGGTTATTGCTGCGCTCTTGGAACGTGTGGCAGACCTACAGAAATCACTTGTCATTTCAAAATATGTCTCATGGCAAATTGAATCCTTTTGGAATGAAAATCTTTTCATTTAAAGTTTTATAGTTTAAAAAATTAAATGGTACGACACAATCATACATGATTTCACATAGTGTTTTATGATTTGTGACAGTTAAAAAAAATCATGTCACTAAGCTACCCATAATTTGAGGGGTAGAACCAATATTTCAAAGTATTATGAGGCGTGGCCATATATCTCAAAAGATTGAACAAAACTCATCAAACCGGGCTGTGGCCGCATGGTCTCAGGTGTCACTCTCGCAATACTCTCATATACTGCCGGTGACAAAGAGATCCGGGTTTGAATATAGGTCGGGTGTACTGAGGGCTTTTATTAAATGGTTTTCAACTCTCCCTTCACGCAAATTCAAGTACACTTACTCTAAATTCAACCTTCATTATCTCCAACTCCCTAGCGTAATTAGTACATATGCGTATAACCTGAGCATGTAGTAAGACGCGGTGCTAAAATAATAATAATTTGAAGACCCTTTATTTTGGGTTTTAGGGCAAATTAAACGTCAATATTTATCATAATTTCTAGGTATAAAATGTTAACGATTATAATAATTCTTCTGGATAGTGAAATAAAAATCATGAAAAGATGAAACGATCTCACTTCAAAGACATTCAACTCCATTTTAAGGTGGAATGGAAGGAGATGCGAGGAAAGCCACTGTTTTGGCACTTTTTATGGCAACACATTTTTTTGGTCAAAATAAATCAAATATTGCTCTAATTACGAACATAAGAGTTTAATTTACTTCACAAAGTGACCTCAAAATTGATTGAATATCTTTCAAGGCTTTCTGGAATTCAATGACAACTTTTTTCCTTCATTTGAAAAGTTTGTTAGATGTCACCATGCTCATGACCGATATTCAGGAACTGTTGATGTCAACATGTGAAGAATTTTAAACTCTAAACGTCGCAGTTCGGAGATCAAAGTAAAATGGCTGGAACCTTCTTCAAACAAAAGGTTTTTTTTTATAACAAGTTCATAAAATCACATTGACGACACTTTTGGATATTTTTGTTAGTGGTTTTTTGGAGTTTCAGAACTGCCACCCCCCCTCACTAAATACCGCAGGGGGATGATCTTTCCCTTCAAGTGGGGGGTGTCCCTATTTGTTAGCAGCACTCGACCCGTCAAATGACAGGTGTTATTTGCGATTGTAAGCCTGAGGTGGGAAGTGTTGGTTCCACGAGCAGGACCACAGAAAGGTTGAATTGATTAAAACCTTGTGTGGGTTTGTAATACGGGCCCACACGATTCTCTCAGACAGATGTTCACCAGAGTAACGGCTTGGGACGCTTCTTTTCTTTAGTTCACACGTTTTAAGGGGGGGATGGAAGTGAACACGAGCTCAGCTCCGCATTTATTCAACAAATATTGACAAATAAAAAAAAAATCAGTATATATACGTTAAGTATACTTTTCTATACAACAGTTATTTTATATCTGTCATGGACATTTGACCAATGAGGTACTCAACGCGTACTTTATGAACTGACTAATTATATCAGCACACGAGAATTTCTATGAGCGAACACGAAAAGACCTACCAACTATTCCGGGAAAGGTATTTCCACAAACCTTCCAGGTTTCTTTTACACGCCACAATTGACTGACGGCTTTACTTCTCCTCCGAAGGAAGTTGTGCTATGGATTTTTATTGCTCAAGAAAAATCCTCGGCTGGGTTTGAACCCATGAACATTGGGTCCTGAGGCTAGCACTTTAACTTTCCCGCATAGGTGGTCGAATGGTGTAATACGTCACTCTCGTGTTAGACTGGATTGCCTGTGATGGGGAGATCGGGACTCGAACCCCGGTCGGGTGAACTACAGATTTTTTAATATATGGTATTCCACTTCCTCGTGCAAATGTGGGTATATTTCCTCAAAAGTTATACCTTCCCGGTGACCTGGTGGTCTAGGGGTAAGGTGTCAGACTTCTGTGCTGGGGGTCCGGGGTTCAATCCTCGGTCCCGGCACATATTTATCTGATTGCCAAACCCTTCCTTCACCTCTGACAAGGTGTATATTAATCACAACTTGTGAATGTGAGGAATGCCAGGCCTCCACCGTGGTTCGGATTCCACGTTAAACTGTAGGTCCTCCATTTCGTCTCACAATCACCCTACCATTACACATTAGCGTAAGTGCGTATAACCCGAACGGGTAGTAAGACGCGGTGCTAATAATAATAATAATAATAATAATAATATACCTTCCTCATCTCTATACCATTAATTAGACGTTTGCGAATTACCAGAATGGGTACTAAGATGTGATGAAAAAAAAATTGAAATAGAAACACAAACTAAACTTATCTACCGAATATATTTTACTTATGTAGGCGAAAATAAATATTTGTTGTCATAAAAACTGAAAAAATACGAACCTCAGGCCTAACTCGTGTTTCCCTACATCCCTCATTAACATAATAGTTGTTTTACCACCAGTGCTCGTGTACTAATCACGCTAATGGTTATAGGGATTAGTAAGGCTATATTTAGAGAAAGTGTACCCGTATTTGCTTGGAGGGAGAATGGAAAACCATTTAGGAATAATTACCCTCAGTACACCTGACCGAGATTTAAACCTCGATCTCCCCGTCATCAGCAGTCTGGTCTATTGGAAGAGTGACACCCTAGATCATGTGACCACCAAGGCTGATAACACAATAGTTATCTAACGACTTAATCTATGGAGTAGGAATCATGAGGCGTTTGAAAGGGAAACCCACATTTTATTATCAGTAAATGTAAATACATACTACGGTTACTTACAACTTAACATAAAGGTTAGTTGTGGAAGCCTAGCTCCAAGGGGATGTACACTCGAGAGTGTTGGGAGAGGTTTTGAAAACACAGTGGTAAATACAATTGTGAGATTCGAACCTCGAGCTACTCGTCATTAGCAAACCAGTATTTCGTGAGCCTGACGCCTTGTACCGTATGGCAACCATTTCGGGTATTTTGTTATCACACCTCAATACAACAAAATTTATCTAGGGAGCAATGAAGCGCTTTTAAGAAAATACAAACGGATATTTTTGTAATCAATATTGATAACAGTTTGCAATATTATTATTGTTATTTTATGAGTGTTGATAATATCTATAAAAGTGAAAGCTGCAAATCAAATGACTTGAGGTATGAATACGTGAAACTTGAAAGTAGATCTATTAACCTTCTAGGTGTTAGATAAGAAAGGCCCTTTCTATTAAAATTGGACCTTACTAGGACTGCCTAGTGTCGACTTATATTATCTAATATATGGGAACAAAGTAAATAGGATGAACTTGAATTAAATGCTCCAGCATTCACCTGAAGTTTATAAAGAAAATGGGAAAATACGTTGGGGAAAAAAAAGAACAATCCCAAACCACACGGATGGAGATCTAAACCAGGACTTCTGAGTGAAGGTCAGGTACAGTAGCCCCATGGCTTCTTTGGTGCTGAATGACAGTTCACAGCGGACTTCTGACAGTCAACATTTAGGTATATACCTAAATTTTGACTGTCAGAAGTGACAGCTACTAAACACATGTTTTTGCAGATCATATGGTTCGGCGTAGGGATACATAATTTGGTCTGGTAGCTTTTCAAAGCCGTCAGCTGTCAGCTGTGAGCTGTCAGTCAGCACCAAAGAAGCCATGGGGCTACTGTAGACTATGAATACAAAAAACTATCAAGCTTTGTGTTACAGAGACGGGTTCTTTGAAATAAAGTTGAGAAATATTCGCCTCCCTGCTAAACCTGCCTCGTCATAAACTGTAGAAATGTTCACGTGCCAGCAGTGTTGTAGTTTAGCGCGGGCGGAGCCCAGCCGTCAAGTTTCCACTCTGTTTATTACAGGGTTGTGACGGGGGACGGAGGTCGATACCCTGCATCGTTTGTTTCAATTGAACTGGCCGTCGTGTTATTGCCGGCCAAGCCCTCTTTACGGGAATGGAACGAAGCACGAATGTTTTGGTAGAATACGAGAGCTACGACTCGTTTCTGGAAACCTAACAAATGAACGGCGTCGGGCAAGTTGATAGTAAAGTGAAAGTCGATTTTCTATCAATTCCATAAGCGGCGGAGTTAGAGGGAGGCGTGGGTACATTGCCCCTACCCCACCCCCGGTCTCTTGCTGGTGGTACCAAGGGAGGAGGGTGGGCAAGTTTTATTAAAAATTGTGCGATGATTTATTTAGGATCTCGTGACCAGTAAAATTGTAAAAGGTTGAATAGTTTCATCCTTAATTTACACGGCTAAATATAAACAACACAGGAATTTACTGTGCACTTTGTGGACGATGAAAATTTCAGCCCAAATTTCTGGAGGGAGTATCGCATCTGGAGGAATATATGTTTCGAAAACATAATCATAGAGTTTTGAGATTTGTTTGTCAACAGGAGGTTGACTAGCCATTATGTCACATGACTAAGTCACCAACTTCGTTCGGTGGTAGAAACGGAAGTTCAAAGAAAATTTTCAGAAAAATACCCCCATCAAAGTCCGGCTTAGTATACCTACTCTCTACTCACCCCCAGTGGGTGGATATTACGATGACAGCTTGTCCAAGGTGAAAACGGTAACCTCAAATTTGAGCTGCTGGCCACACTGACTGCAATGTGTATTGGTTTTTCAAAATCAATATAGATTTATTCTGGAGCAAATTTTACCCCAACATCCATGCACTTATTCACAAGATGTGTAAAAGCTATGACATATGTATGTATTAAATAGCCAAAGCTATTATTTATGCTTTTAGTGAGGATTACTCCATCTAGATATCATATTCTGAAAATTGAAAAATCACACCTGGACACGGGAATCAAACCCGGTACCTTTGGCTTAGTACGTCAATGCTCTAAACACTGAGCTATCCAGGATTCGTCCCGTGTTCAGGGTCATTCTTCACTCATATTTTAAGGCAGAGCCTATGACGGAGTGCGGAAATCGTCGGCTACAAGTATGTGATTATATTAATATCACGAGCCATCGGATAACGCAGCCACCTTCGGCTCGGTAGTTGGCTTATTGCTGCCATTTGTACAATTAGTATAACTGTACGGGATATTATCTGATAGCTCGTGATATTAATATAATCACACATTTGTAGCCGACGATTTCCGCACTCCATCATAGGCTCTGCCTTAAAATACGAGTGAAGAATGACCCTGGGCACGGGACGAATCCTGGATAGCTCAGTGTTTAGAGCATTGACGTACTAAGCCAAAGGTACCGGGTTTGATTCCCGTGTCCAGGTGTCATTTTTCAATTTTCAGAATAATTATGTATGTTTCTGTAGATTTACTTGGAATCACGAAAAACACTAAAGGCACGTAAGCATCATTGTGAAGTCCCTGTAGGCCTAATTTAAATGTCCCATCGATATAAACACACAGCACATTAATGTTTTTTTTCAGTAGAAAATCCTATCACATTATTTCATTTTTTCATTAATTAGTAAAAAAAAATCTTCGTTCACATTAGTTTTTATTTTAGTTTCCGCTAAACAGTCTTAGCTTTCCTCAGATAGAAAAGGTTGATATTTCTCTTGATGAGAGTCATATCGTCAGATGTTACGTTTTTAAATCACCCGCCCTCAGTTACACGTGCGATAATTTCCAAGGTTTTGTACTAATGTCATCGACCGCTTTACGTTTCAATCTAGCACTCATTTTCCAGGGTGTCCAGCAACCTGGAAAACCTGGAAAACAGGGAATTGTCAGGGAATTTGCTTGGTCAGGGAAAAGTCATGGAAAAGTCAGGTAATTTTATTAAATTTCTGGAATTTTTACATTTTGTCTATAAAAAGTCTCATATTTTGATTCACAGTAGTCAAAATAACACTTTTCTTCCGGTTAGTCCCTACCTGGAATCATTTTCACACCATTGTCCCTGTTGAGCAGACTAATATCACTTCTCAAGGTCAACAAGTGAGTTTTGTGCCTTTTCCCCTTCTGCCAAAGTTAAGCCATGGTTATTCACATGCGCAAAATTTGATTAGACCAACATTTTAAATAGAAGGAACTACAAATGACTCTGGCTCAATACGATTTTACTGAAATCTATTTTTAACTTAAAATAGTCCATTTCCCCAGAGGCAGAAATCGCTTAGTCCCTTTATTGAGTGCACAATTTCAGAATGTGTATGTATCTTGGGAAAAAAACCACTATATTAATCTGTGATCTTAAAAAAAAAATTTCGTAATATACTTAATATTGATATATAGTGGACTGGAAAAAAGTAAATTGGATCTGGAAAACCTGGAAAAGTCAGGGAATTTAAAGATATAGTTTGGCTGGACACCCTGTTTTCTGTCTTTTTTTTTCCTCATCGGGTCTCTCATGATTATGAGAATCAGGATTTTGCACAACTTGACTATTGCTCAGCTTAAGAATGACGCAACATCTCCAAAGTTGTATGTAATTTGCAAGATGTTTGTGAAATCGAAATTTTAATCCATCAATTAAATACAAAATATTTCCTATCTCACTTGGCCTGCTCTCCATAGTGAACAAAGTACTTCAGTCAACTGTCAAACTCTGGCTAAGCACACCACGTTTGATAGGTTTTATACAGTAAACATAACCGTAAATAATGTTCCAATACAAACATTCGTGATTGTACTATGAAGAAAGAGAGAGAGCTAGAATAATATTGTTTTACTATTCTACAATTTCAAACTGTAGTGAAACAGACCACACATAGAAAACAATAACACTAAATAATATTTTAGTCATCACATAGTGCATAGTATAAATAATACACAAAAATATATTATAGTAAGTTTATAAAATGAGGGAATTATCTCGTAGAAATATAGTTAGTTTTAACTGTATATAGTATTTTGTTTTACTTTGATTATATTTAATATTGGATGGGATTTACATCTCTTGATGTAAATGACGGGACGGAATTCACATCTTCTGATGCTAATGACGGGACGGAATTCACATCTTCTGATGCTAATGACGGGACGGAATTCACATCTTCTTATGCTAATGACGGGGCGGAATGTATTCTAACCAGTTTGTGAGCGAATGTGCATCTGTAAATCACTCACAATTTTCCAGTTTGAAAGCGCAATCACAAACTATTCAGGAGCGTTTGTTCTAGGCCAACTAAGTGAGTCGCGAAGTTTGGCAAATTTAAAATAATACAAAGGATATTAATATCATGACGTTATGATCCAATTGACTACTTTTTTTTAGCACCGTGTCTTACTACCCGTTCGGGTTATACGCTTAGTATATACTAATTACGCTAATGATTTTTAGGCGCTGGGAAGGCTATATTTATAAGAAGTATACCCGCATTTTCGTGAAGGGAGAATGGAAAACCATTTAGGAAAAAACACCTTCAATACACCCGACCGAGATTCGAACCTCAATCTCCCCGTCATCGGCAGTCTAGTCCACTGCGAGAGTAATGCCTTGGACCGTGCGGCCACCAAAGCAGGTAATTGATTACTAAATATGGCACGGATCAAGAAGATAAGAAGGGCTCGTGACGTTTTCTTCAGCCAATGAGGTCGAATAAAACACAAGCACTCACAAAAGATGGCGTATTGCGCAACATTGGCTTCAAAACTGTAGGCACAAGGTAATCTTCGATTGCAGGAAAGACATGGAAAAACGTTCTAAATGATGGAATAATAAATAGAAAGGTACTCTAAACGTAACTTATTATATCAGAGTAGAACTTAATCTCAACCAATAATAAATACATGTGAAGTGTAGGAAAATACCTCATCCCATAAAAACAATAACGAAAGGCAGAACAATAAAAGTTGGGGAGGCTCCAGCCTTCACCCGAACAGCCGGAATCTAAATTGGGGTCCCCACATAATAACTTTTTAGTACATGTAAAAATAAATTCAGAGTAACCAACATTCTCAGAATATCATGACATTTTTTTTCTCGCATCTTTCAAAATTGGTACTGTACTTTGAACATTTCTACGAATCGCCAAATTTTTTATTTGATTTTAACAAATGGTAACTGCTTTAGGGTAAGGTGGGCATTCGTCCCCAATGTTCAGGTACATTCCCCGAAATAAAATGTCCCGAGTTGATTCTGTCCCGGATTCGTTAAATAAAAATGTTTTATTTAAATAGTCTTAAGTGTAAACTCTGGTAACATCATCATCACCAGTCACACTCATTACGACACTTTTGGCCAGGAACGTATCCAGGATTTTCTTTCGGAGGGGGGCGGGGGGCTCATTTTTCAATATTGTTCAACGAGGACGGTCATCTCGAGACTAAACAGCGTGGGGGGGGGGGGGGACGAATCTGACCCACACGGGGAATTAAACAAATATCAAAATTTCGTACACAAGTATATATTGAACTAAACTCATTCTAGCATTCACTAATAATTGATATAATTTTTATGACTTTTAATAGAAAATATACTAATTTTATATACATTTTTATAAAAACTAAAAAATCTTATATCAAAAGTCATAAAAAGTGTCTTAATTACTAGTGAATGTAAGCATGGGTCAACTGTAATATTTATTTTTTTACGAAATTTTGACATACCGTATTTTTATCTCCGTGTGGAGGAATTTATGAGTATATTACATTTCATTATCCACGATGTTTAGTCCGATTAAGAAATTGAAACTGAAATTAATTACTACGATATTTTTTTAATTAGGAATTTATTACTACAAGACAAGATATTATTACAAGATAATTTTGGTTTAGTTTAGTTTGGGCTTCAGCCCACCTCCCCCGGATATGTGCCTGCTTTTGGCTCTCTCTATACTTGTGGTTGTGTTTACAAAGCTGTCGCGTCTGGTCGTTGTTGTCAGAATAATTCCCGCCCCTTTCCACTTCAGAAGTGTTTGTGAGCTGGACATCTAAATATCGTGTTACACATTGTCGTCTGCAATATTAGTTAGCCTTGTATTACGGTTACGTCCTATGACTGTATGTTACCTCTGTGGTTATACTACTGTCATGCACATATCACTTTCATCTTAAAGATATATGCCACACTAAACAAATTGTATTTATAGTAATTGTAATAATAAACAATACTTTAGGGTGTATCATATACCATTTAAACTGAAGCTACATTCTCCGGTTCCCATAAGTGATTTTAGAATACCTCTTCCTGAAAATGTCAAGAAAAAAATTGCCACTTTATTTTCGGGAACCCCTCCCCTTTCTAAGTCACTCTCCTTAGCTCAATGAAATAAAGATTTGCTTTCATTTCAAAGTCTGTGGGAAGAGGCTCGTAACTTGAAACACGTTTACAAACAAAGTTGGTATCTGTCGGTATCTTAACGCACACTTTCTAAACTCTTAAGATATATTATCACGTGATGCACAAACTATCTTACTCTAGAGTAAGGGGCACCCAAACATTTTAGACCAAAGGAGTCCTTGCACCGGGAAAAAAAACGTGCTGGAGGCCCCATAAAAATGCTTACACTAATATTATGAACATACAATAACCACATTTACATTTTGCAAATAGTGTAAAAGTATAAAACAAATGGAAATCATCACATGTTTTTGGCTGCGCCTTTGGTAAATGCACTCTATTCAGATTTGAAAAAAAAATGGCAATCCTAGTTAATGATGCTATTTCATAGTGTGAGAAATAAATAAATAATATTCTAAATTTGGCTCACGGAGCCTGTAATAACTATGGCGGAGTCCTTGGCCCCGTGAAGCACATTTTGAAAAGCTATGTTCTAGAGCAGCGGTTCCTAACCTCTTTTTGCTTGTGTACCCTTTGGCAGCCCATTTCCATAAATTGTGCCCTTAATTTTTTTTTTGAGCAAAATGTTTAACTACCACAGAAG
Source organism: Timema podura (assembly GCA_033556935.1). Classification (NCBI taxonomy): domain Eukaryota; kingdom Metazoa; phylum Arthropoda; class Insecta; order Phasmatodea; family Timematidae; genus Timema; species Timema podura. The sequence goes on from JAVRXN010000011.1 coordinate 11,383,000, forward strand.
TAGTTATTTCTGATTTATTTGTTGCAACTGATAATAAATGGGCTAGTAACGGGATTTAAAAAAATGTAATACTACGGTGAAATATTTTGTTACATTCAAAAAGCAAAAGTTACAATAAAAACTATTTTATATTTGAAAATGAAATTATTTCATCAAGGTAAAATACAGAAGAAAACTCACGTCGCCCCTCGCCGTATCATTCAGTTAATTTAATAACTTCTGACTGACCTTTGTCTTACAATGCTGGCAAATGTAGTTCTTTCCGCCATTATTGAAATATTGTCGTGGACCCCCAAATGTCCTGGCACGTACCCTTGGGGGTACGCAAACCCCACGTTGGTAACCTCTGTTCTAGAGGAGCAACAGTCATCTCCGAGCATCACCCACCACACCACGGTAAGACTAAGGCCAGTTTCATAGTCAGATTTAGTACGCCTAAAGTGCGAGTCGATACTAAATACAGGACAACACCTACCTAGACAAAAATGGAATGGGCCAGTTTCATATGCGAAACTGGCTCATTCCATTCAATTTCAGGTAGGTGACGTCTTGTATTTAGTACAGCGCCACACTTGAGGGTACTAAGTCTGACTATGAAACTGGGCTAAATCTTGACCCTCCCAAGGGTCGAACTAGTGTGTCTCAGGGGAAATAAAAATGAGCCACACCTCCACGTCTCTGTTTTATTTTTATTATTTATTTAGCGCCGCGTCTTAATAACCTTTGGTTTATAGGTTTATGTACTAATTACGTTAATGGTTTCAAAGATTAGGAAGGCTATATTCAGAGGAAGTGTAGTCGCATTTGCGTAGAGGGAGAGTGGAAAACCTTTATGGAAAAAAACCTACTTCAATACACCCGACCAAGATTCGAACCTCGATCTCCCCATTCTCGGCAGTCTATTCTATTCAGATAGTAGCGCGTTAGCCTCTTGGCCACCGTAGCGGGTTTCTATACTTATTCCTTTATAGAAAGTACCACTAGCTTATTTAAACTAAAATGTTCGAGAATACATTTTATGTTAATTTTATACCTTTGAATGTTGGCTTGTAGGGAGTGGATCGCTGGTTCAACAGAACTAATCAGGTTGACTGTGTTCTAATTTTGTTCTACAGACCGAGAGTCCACCACTCCAAGCCTCTTCTACCGTGTGTATATTCCCAATGCGTGTTTATTCCGTGTAGTGAACATTTACACGTGTGTCAAGTACATCCTGGCACACGTGAAATCAATCAGCCGTGGGACATAAATCAGTCCACCGGAAACAGAACCCGCCCGCAGAGTCGTCTCAGTTTCCTGTTACTATTAGGGCTGTTTTACAACAGCGGGCGAGCGAGTCTGTTCCAAGCTCACAGCAAGGGCTGATAAATCTGCTCTATCCACGTGCTGAGGTGTTACCCTAGTTTATATTTACCCCTGACAGCTGCAGAATCTGTCAAGTCACCGCCAGTGCTTCGCCGCCATTTTGTCGGTTACTTGGTTTACGATTCACTGAAAAATAAACAGTGGCTAAAGTACGAAAAAATGTTCTCGTTAGTTTTTTCGCGCATAAAAATAAAAATCTATAAATTTTATCTTGTGACTATGGTTTGAGAACACGATGTTGTATGTGATACTCGCATGTGCACACACACACACACACACACACACACACACACACAACACACTCGCAAATACACATAAATTCACACACAACACACATCTATTTATTTAAGTTGTAAAGCGATGTCTGATGGAACTGCTCTGATCTGCACTCGCTATTAGTGGAAGGAGTGTGGGAAACCATTAAGGAACAAACCCAGACGGGATTAGAATCTTGACCTCCCCGTCACCGGCAAACGAGCATGACATTCTAGTCCTCGTGTCCACCGATGTAGGTCTCAGGTTATACCCGTGTCAGGCTGTGACCAAGCTGACAAACACAACCACCAGCTTAGAGAGCAGAGAATAATGTGTATCCTTGGAAGATATCGACCTCAGTACCCTTAGATCTAGAGACAAACGCACCTAGTTGTCCGCGTACATGGTGTGAGCTGTGAGCTGTGAGAGAATCATAGGTGAGTTGTGCGAGTGGAGTCAGTACCGTCATTCCTGAAGGGCAGACAGACAAACTCATGAAAGTCCGATTATTATAATTAAACTTTAACAATGTCTAAGAATTCAAAACAGTATTTTCTTTTGACATCTAAATGTAATTTTATTTAAATGTATGCAACTGAACGTGGAAAATGTATCATTTGAAAGTAAAATACCTTTTAATCAGTTTAACATATTCACTACTATCTATCACACATCTATTATCATTTATTTTAAAAAAACTTCCGTTTAAGTGCGCTTGAGTATTTGTCTAATCGGTCTCACAACTTCCAGCAAGGTCAATCACTGGAGTGGAGTGACCGCCCGCTAACCTAAAACATAAAATCAAACTAGAAACTTTTTGTAATAATATACCTACCCGCTTCAGTGGTCAAATGGTCTAAGGTGCTACTCTTGCGGTATACTATAGACTACCAATTACGGGTAGATTGAGGTTCGAATCTCGGTTGGGTGTACTGAGGGTGGTTTACACAAAATGGTTTTACCACTCTCCCTCCAAGCAAAATCGGGCACACTTCCTCTAAATATAAACTTCCTTATTCTTAAAACCATTAGCATAGTTAGAAAGATGGCATTAAATATAAAATTAATATTATTTTTATAACTGCTACCTTTCCAAAAACTAATAAATTGAGGCTAATTCCATTCATCTCGAATGGTGGATTTCTATCATATTTTTAGTCAAACTATTATGTAACATTTTAGAAAACGTTCTAGATTAAAGTAGTGAGATTCCTTATCCAACATTACTTAAGGTAGGCCTATACCTTGATTTTATTACGAATGGATATTTGAAACGCCTTTTAGAAAATACAAAACATATGTTACAGGGGCAATATTGATATAATTGTATTATATAAATGGTGCTCTTTTATAGATACTGATTATATCTATCAAAAGTAAGAGCTTTAGATCAAATGACTTGACGTATGGATACTTGAAGGTAAATATAGTAAGTTATCATAGCTGTCAGGCATGTCTACTCGTCAGAAAATTGAGGTAAAATATAGATAGTCTCGAGTCACCGATAGGAATACATTTGTTGGTATAACATGAATTTAAATCAAACAAGTACAGTTCTGAAAGAAAACAAGGTGTCCACTTGCAGTGAGCGGTGTTCTAACAAGGTGTCCACTTGCAGTGAGCGCTGTTCTAACAAGGTGTCCACTTGTAGTGAGTGGTGTTCTAACAAGGTGTCCACTTGTAGTGAGTGGTGTTCTAACAAGGTGTCCACTTGTAGTGAGTGGTGTTCTAACAAGGTGTCCACTTGCAGTGAGCGGTGTTCTAACAAGGTGTCCACTTGCAGTGAGCGGTGTTCTAACAAGGTGTCCACTTGTAGTGAGTGGTGTTCTAACAAGGTGTTCACTTGCAGTGAGCGGTGTTCTAACAAGGTGTCCACTTGCAGTGAGCGGTGTTCTAACAAGGTGTCCACTTGCAGTGAGTGGTGTTCTAACAAGGTGTCCACTTGCAGTGAGCGGTGTTCTAACAAGGTGTCCACTTGCAGTGAGCGGTGTTCTAACAAGGTGTCCACTTGCAGTGAGCGGTGTTCTAACAAGGTGTCCACTTGCAGTGAGCGGTGTTCTAACAAGGTGTCCACTTGCAGTGAGCGGTGTTCTAACAAGGTGTCCACTTGCAGTGAGCGGTGTTCTAACAAGGTGTCCACTTGCAGTGAGCGGTGTTCTAACAAGGTGTCCACTTGCAGTGAGCGGTGTTCTAACAAGGTGTCCACTTGCAGTGAGCGGTGTTCTAACAAGGTGTCCACTTGCAGTGAGCGGTGTTCTAACAAGGTGTCCACTTGCAGTGAGCGGTGTTCTAACAAGGTGTCCACTTGCAGTGAGCGGTGTTCTAACAAGGTGTCCACTTGCAGTGAGCGGTGTTCTAACAAGGTGTCCACTTGCAGTGAGCGGTGTTCTAACAAAGTGTCCACTTGCAGTGAGCGGTGTTCTAACAAGGTGTCCACTTGCAGTGAGCGGTGTTCTAACAAGGTGTCCACTTGCAGTGAGCGGTGTTCTAACAAGGTGTCCACTTGCAGTGAGCGGTGTTCTAACAAGGTGTCCACTTGCGGTGAGTGGTGTTCTAACAAGTGACGTGAAGCTGCCACGGAGAGAGCGTAGAGGCCGACACTAGACCATCTTGTGTTGAAACACAGCTTCCTGTTGATTTGTCAGTAACCTTCACCAGGTTTTGCAGGGAAACACTCGCTCCTAGTGGCTGTCACATTGTTGCCGACATGCCGTGACAGGTTCTTCACACAAGTTAGCTTATAAGCTGGCGCTGAGCCAACCCGAACCGGCACCGGGTCTTACTAACCGTTTAGGGTATACACATATTTACTGATTACGCTAATTAGTGAGTGACTAGAAAGGTTGAATTCATTGCAAGTATACCCGCATTTGCGTGTAAAACCACCCACAGCACACCCGACCTGTATTATTAACTCGATCATCGGCAGTCTAGTCTATTGCTTTATTTTACTATGGATGGACATATCTTAGACTATAACATGTTACTATATTTGGTTTCAGTTATCGATACGTCAAGTCATGCGATCAGCAGACGATAGATCTTATCAATACTGACCTCAGTAAATATGTTTGTATTTGATAAAATGTGCTCTAAATATGGAGTGGGGCTAATGCACCAGATGTTGGCTATTCGACCTTATCCTACCTCTGCTCTCCTGGCGTATGGAGGAATTCATTCCCTTGCACCAATAAGCATGTTTAGACACCAACATCAGGATTGTGAGTGGATTACAGGCAAATATGTCTAGAAATATTCATTTACGGTCGGCCATTTTGAAAAATGGCTGCCATTGATGCCAGGAGGCAAAACGGCGATGGCCCTATAGTTAAAAAGTGTTATTAGGACATGTCCTTAATACATTCTAAATTTCATGCTTGTATCATCAAGACGTGAGCAACTCCTACACAAATCTACACCAATCTGCCTACTATGTTGGCTGCACCAAACACATAGTAATTAGAACTTATGATAGATTGTTTGCAACTCTAGGATAGCTTCCTAGCTTCCGTCATATTTTATTTTTTTATCAGAAAGTGAGAACTTGCTAACAATAGAAGAAAAAAAGTTGAAATCATCCGCTCAACACAATAGAAAGAAACAGGAACATTGTTTGAATAGTTTGTGTCTCAAGAGAAATAAAATTTTTATAGAAGAAAACTAGTTCATTGTGTTTCAATTCGTTACGCTTACTTTTGCAATTATATTACATATCACCATGTGAAGTTCGTCATTGATTTGTCAATAATAGTTTGTTGTTATACAAAAATTGTTTCCATACCATTGTTACTGTCGAGTTACCTGCTTAGACTAATCGTGTTCACTTGTGTTAATCTCGTGTGTACGTTCCACTAACATGTGTGTGTTGTCCGAATTGTTCAGTCTAGCTTGTGTTGTCCAACATGACCTGTGTACAGTTCAAGCTTGTGTTGTCCAGACATGTTTAGTTCGGCTGTTGTCCATTCGGTTTACGCACCTTGTTTGCAGATCCTCGTTCAGCTTGGTTTCCACATGTGGTCCGCCTGTCGATTGCAGACCTCGTATTGACTAAATAGCAAAGCCGGTGGGTCCTGGCCGGCGCCCAGCGTCGCGACGCTAGCTGGCTCCCGGCTTCTTACGCAACGCCGCATTCCACTGCACTTGCCAGTAATTCGCCTGCTGCGGACACTCCTCACAATCCCACGTGACTTTTTTTTTACTTTCAAGAAAGCGCCAACATGTCGACATTAAGTCGGGGCTCTTCCTGTGAAAAGAAGTTAATTTCACTGTCGGAATACTTTATACCACTCTATACGTCTTTATTCTGCTTTCCCCCCCGCAACTTTAACTCAATAAATTTGGCATTTTAAAATGTGTTTTTGTAATTCATTTGAATCATTCTCTAGCTGATAATAATCAGGATTATATTTGCTTAGCTAATATGTTCGCTAATTATTTATGTTGTATACTTTAGTGGTTTTTCTTCTATTCCAGAACACTCCATTACTGGAACTACAGTGTCTTAGAACATTAGTACAGTTTAACTAATACGAACCCGCAATGGTGTTCTCATATTCTAGGACGTCAGCCTCACAATATGATAAATGTAAAAAGTAATAGTAAAACCACTCCGTGGTACGTGGCCGGTGGAAGCTATGATCGGCTCTGACGTCAGTCAAACAAGGCCACTCTAATGTTTTATCAAAGAATATTAAGTTTTGTCATAATTATATTTTCATATTCCTCAAAGTGTAAGGTAGTGTAGATAATTCAGCAGTTTCGGCTGACGCTTTATATGTTTTCAACTAGGTGATACAAACTAAAAATTGAAGCCAGGGGAGTAGGAACATTCTCACTTTTGGGGGCAGGGACTAATCCCAAAATGAACTTGGGTTGCCATTAACACAATGGTGAAACTGCTTTGATCTTAACTAAAGAATCAGTAGAAGTCCTCATTACTCAGGCAACTTCAATGCCCATCTCACTTTTTAAGGGGGGCTAGCAGACCCCCAATTGCCCCCTTCTCAATACCCGGTTCCTATGCCCTTGATACCGCGTCAAACCGGCAATGTCACCAGATAAATCACCTATGGTTGGAGACCCTGAGGAGTGGTAGATAAAACGATTAAATTTCAGCTGAAAATCAAAATTGGGAACCAGGAATTGTAAAACATAAAACAGTTAAGTACTGGGAAGTTTGCTAACAATATGCCTACTGCGCCAAGGAAACTAGGTCGAGGATCGCTTTGGCCAAGGAAGCTATCACCAAGAAGAGGTTACTGCTGACCATCAAGTTGAGTTTGGAACTGAGGAAGAAACTGATGAAATGCTATATTTTGAGCATCTCGCTGTATGGAGCAGAAACCAGGACTCTTGTGAAGATGTAAAAGGCATATTTGGAGAGCTTTGAAATGTGGTGCTGGAGAAGATTTGAGAAGACCAGGTGGACAGACAGGGGGACAAATGGAGACGTCTTAAGCGTCGGTGAGAAGAGAACCATTTTGGATGTGATTCTTCAATACAAAACAAACTGGATCGAACACATCCTTAGGAGGAACTATCTTCTGTACGACATCATAGAAGGAAAAGTTGGAACTTGGGAAGGAGGAGGCAGAGGACAGGGTGTATTGGGGGTCCAAGTTCACTGACAAAAGGAATAGACCTGTCGTGAGACAGAAAACAATAATAATAATAGTAATACAAATAATGATAGTAAAAGGTGGATTGGATAAATAAAAGAACTTTTTCGGCTAAAATTTGTTTAAAAAAATTGACTCAAATTGTGTTATAGATGTAGTACGAACAGAAAAATTACCGCTAAAATTTAAATGTTTGCCTTTGGTCATAATTCGACTACCGTAATAACCAGAACAAACACAAATTTCACTTCTTTACCAATGGTCTTTGGTGGAAGAACATATATTTTTCTGGACTAGAAACTTTAATTTTTTAAATATATATATATGAATATTCAGAAGAAAATTATATAAGCGCAATTGGTATTACTTTTTCTGGCAATTTCAGTCAAAGAACATTGTCTTCTGCCACTAAGTAAAAATATATATGGTTTGCTTATCGTTTGGTTATCGTTAAAATGGACATTATTAGCCATTATTCACCTATTAAATACCAAGTATTAAATTTCTCGAAATTATTACATTTTGTTTTCTTTCGCGTATGTGTAATACATTCAAAGATACTATCATGAATTTTAAAATTAATATTTTGATGTTAATTTTAACCTGCTTAGTAAAAGTTCGACAAAAACACGTCTCGTGATATTTTAATGTCCCTACCTATGCTGCATGGATTAGTAGAACATTGTGCCTTTTCTGAGTCAGGATACCGAGGTTCATTTCCCACCGACAAAACTTAGGATTGATCTTTAACAAAGTCCATAAAAAACAACACCGTCGACTTTCGAGTCTACCTTTAGTATACACACTTAATTCCATTGTTTTAATACTTTAAAATAATCCTAGATATGAAAATGATGTGATTTATGTTGTTGTTGCAGGGAGGCCTCGGGGCGAGTCGGCCTCCGAATTCAGCCGACACACGCTCGTGAAAGTTCGGATGTATCACGGCAGAGAGAAGAGAGAGATCTCCACGACACAGGAGCAGGTAAAGAGCAGTCCAGCAACAGGCTTTATCACCCAAACATTAAGGGGGCCGCCTTGGTACGTGAGAAAGTATCATTCGTGTTAGACCTCATGTCTTAAAATGAAAATGCTCTGTGCTGTTATCTTGAACTACAGCGTCTGTCTCTCTCTAATCTTATCCTCTTCACACTTACCCTGCCACCCCATGTCAGAAGAAGAGAAGCAAAGAAATGGAAAACTATTTCAAGGTCAAGAGGAATAATGCTGATCGCCTCCCCACTCACTACACAGTCCAGCTGTTCGCCTGTGTTTATCTTGTGATATTTTGCTAACTTGAGATTCTCGTGAAGGGTTCACAAACAAGCACAATCCTCTATTGATGGTTTAACTTGTCTTGAAACCTTATAATACAAACGGGTAGTAGGACGCGATGCTAAAAAAAAATTGTCTTGAAGAACACACACTTTTATACATGTCACTTTTTTTTAGGAAAATGTGAATATTAACTATACAATAATTAATCACGTGTAGACTAAATTTCTATCTTACCCTTACTTAGTTGATAGCAGGGCGTCGGAACCGAGGAGTATAAGGAGCTCTAACACACGGCCCTATACCCCCAACCCGTCTTAGATTTATTCTACCTGTGTAAATACTTATAAATATGGAAGATGCAAAAAAAAAAAAAAAAAAGCCTTCAACTAGCTTCTAAAAGCATTCACTTTTTTTTTTGTGCTAAAAATCGGGAATAATCCTCCCCCCTTCCGACCTCATCGTTGTTAATCAAACCAAAGAGGTTTTTCCTTTTAGAACTGCGTCTTACAACCCGTTCGGATTACACGCTTATGTAATAATTACTCTAATGGGTGACCATGCGGCCACCGAAGCGGGTCAAATTAGTTAACTTTTACTGTCAACTAAAATGAGATAGACTACATATTGTTATATCACCTACACTGTTTACGCCTACACAAAGCTAGAGTTTACATAAATAATAGGTTAAATGGTCATGTGTAACCTATTTTCAACAATTAATTCATTTTAATTTCAGGTGCCTATTCAGGCTATCAGTTATTTCCACTGATTATTCTAGCTGATAGGGGAAGAGGAAGGAAAGTTTTGATGAAATGTACCCGTATTTGTTTAGAGAGAGGGCTACGGATAAACTACCCTTAGTAAACCTGGCCGAGAATCAAACCCCAACCTCCTTGTCACTGGCAATCTTGTTTAGCTTGATCCTTACGTTTTAAATAATTAAATCAAGTAAGAACTTATTAAAAACAATAAGAAATAAACAATATTATTAATGTTGAAACACATTGACTGTTTCATATAATACACACACACACACACACACACACACACACACACACAGAGTGGCGGATCCAGAAAAAAATGACAGGGGGGCACCATGATAATTTATTATTATTATTATTATTATTATATTGCTACCTTACATCCTTTTAAAAATCTCGTATCTGTATGTGAAAATTAATATTTAAACAAGATTTACAAAGCTATGTTGGATAAAAGCCTTTTGAGTCCAATGATAAATGCTGATAAATAATTATTTATCTTTAAGAGTTTGATTTAAGTTTTCGAGTGTGTTTTCTATCAACCATGTTTAGAACCTCTTCAGGATATATTTCAATACTTTTATTTAGACTAGGCAATGAGCCTGGCCAAATTATAGAGTCTTCCCTGACCTATTGTTCTCTAGATTTATTTCCTCAAATTGCATATTACGAAGTGACGTAAATGTTTTTGGAGATCTCCTAGAAAATAATTGTTCAACGTCAATCCAAAATTTTATAGATAGTTTACATCCTTGAAAAAAAGAACGAGTTTAAAGTGGGATAGAGATTATTGTTAACTATACGTTGTGTGAAGTAGTACATTGTGCCCCCGAAGGCTTAGTTGTGCAAAAAAGATAATTTTAAGGGCAGATAGTGACAAAACAGTAACCGTAATGAGATTACAAAAGGAGGAGTTAGGGCAGTGATTCCTAACCAGGGTTCCGCGAGAATCTCCAACCTTTGTTTTTATTAATCTGACAATATTTTTTGGACAGTGTGGAGATATATAAATATAGCTCATGTACCCGAGGAAGATGAAGAGAATAAGAGTAATATTAAAAGTGAGGTTGGTAAGAATAGTGATAACCCAAGTTCAAGTACCGGAGGACAGTAATTAGTAATAGTAAATAGAAATAGGCAATAAATAATCCTGAAATATTTTATTCAAAAGTATAAATTTATTATTATTATTATTATTATTATTACTCGTATTTAACAACCCTAATGATCTATATGTCTATTTTATAATTTACCCTTGTCGTACCTAATGTGTGTTTCCCCGAGATTTTATGAAATATTTTAAGAGTTCTTCTAAAGAAAAAAGGTTGGGAATCACTGGGTTAGGGTCGCTTTCCCACGCAGGAGGCCAAAATATTATTAATATTGGATGCCTTATCAAGCTATTTAGCGTTCAACTTGGTTTATTTTAGGGGAGACTTCAATTAAATCTATAATATATACGGATAATATAGATATATCGAGGTGAGTGCTCATAGAAATAAGAATATATAATAAGAGGGCAGGGAGAGGGGTGTTGGGTGAGGGGGTATTGTGTTTTTTAGAGACCAAAAACAATTATAATGTATTACTTCATCAACAAAGTGGGGGTAGTTAGAGATCTTTACTTTAGTTTACTATTGGTTAGAGAGTAAACAAGACAGTGTTAAATTATTTTCCAAATTAAAACAAAATCGTAGTGAAAGATAACTCCAAATAGTTTCTGAAAGCATCCAATTTCCAAAAGTATGTCGGTGGAAGCACACTTCAAATATATTCTAGAGCAGGGGAGCACACAGAAATTATTCTAAAGGAGGATCCAAAGTATAGAAGTTACAAGTCAATAATCAATTAAATCCATTATTACTAAACAAAATACTTAACGCTATACAGACTAGACAGCGTTAAATCCAGTTGGGCATGTTCCACACTCAGGCATGGATTCAAGGGGGTGGGACTAAGGAGCTATAATCCCCCTTTTTGAGATATTTTTCAAAAATTAAATTGACGGATTGAAGGGTGCTGTGCTTCTCTGCAGACATACGTCCAATGTGTTCGAACAACACATGTTTCACCCCGTTTACTCCGAACCCTGGCTTTCCCGCACACTCCCCTCCTATCTCACCACTCCTTTGTGTAGTAAAGAGCGTGTTATTTACTATTGACTTATTTTCATATTTTAACTAAAATACAGTCACTTGAGTTAGGCATCTTTATTAACAGTTCATTTTTATATTAATTTAAAAATTATACTCACAAACTAAATGTAAATTCTACAGTGAATATACCTAGAAATTAAAGCTGGCAATCAAATCAAGGTAACATATATTTATAACCCATATAAGTTTAATCAGAAACAATTAGGTACAAAATATAATTAAAGGGCACCATTTTGAACCTTAGAATTACAAATTTTTCTCCAGGGGTGAAAAGCCCCAAGGGCACGGACCACCATTTTATTGGTTCCTAAAGGTGACCTGGTGGTCTAGGGGTAAGGTGTCAGACTTCTGTGCTGAGGGTCCGGGGTTCAGTCCTTGGACCCGGCACAGATTTATCTGATTGCCAAACCCTTCCTTCACCTCTGACAAGACGTGTATTATTCACACCTTGTGAATGTGAGGAATGCCAGGCTTCCACCGTGGTTCGGATCCCACGTTAAACTGTAGGTCCTCCATTTCATCTCACAATCACCCTACCATTACACATTAGCTAAGTGCGTATAACCCTAACGGGTAGTAAGACGCGGTGTTTATGATCTATTGGTTCCTAAAGGTATTTCTTTTGTGGTGTAGGCACGCCCCCCCTCCCCCCTCATGACATAATCATGGATGCACCACTGCTCACACTGTATCAAGACATTGGGTTATTTTCAACCACTGCTTTAAGGTGATTTAACATTGCTAAATCGTCCCTTTGTATTTAATATTTTATTTATCCTTCATGTTCTCCATGGGGGGCTGGGACCCACTGGACCTCCTTTATGTGTACGCCCCTGTTCTAGAGGAATATTATTTTTAAAATTTTCTGGGAAAGGGTCACTCCAAATATATTCCAGATACAAATCATTTTAAAAAATCCATCTGACAACTCCAAATTTATTCTAAAAGCTTCCTATTTTCAAAAATGTCCAGGTAAGGATCATTTCAAATAGCATTTAAAGATTTACATTTTTTTTTTAATTAGAGAAGACCACTTTAAATAGTTTCTAGAGACATCTATTTTTATTTTTCAATTAAAGGCGAGGACCACTCCAGATGGCTTCTAGAAGCATTTAAGTTAAAAAAAAAATTTGTAGAAGACTTCTCCAAATAGCATTAAAATAATCTGAATTTCTAAATTTGGGGAGGACATCTCCAAATAACTTTTAGGGACATCCAAGTTTCCAACATTTATTGCGAAAAGGGGCAGAGTAAGGGAGAGGTGAAGGGGGGAAGGCAACTTCTCAAAAAACTTATTTTTCGTTTGCCACCGCCGCCTCCCCCTTCCACCCTTCTACACAAATAACGTTCCGCCACCAGTGGTAGCAACCAATCCGTGCAACTGGTACAAAATTATGGTGCACCCCTGAACATTTTTTTTTTTAATTTACCTACTACTGTCATCAGGAGAATTTACGGCCAAGAGGTTTACAAGGGCGAAAGTTGAGAAATAGAATTTTATAGCTAAATTTTCATAAATAAGTCTTAGACTTTAATTTTTTTTAATACAGTAGTGATGAGTTTTTATTTAACTAGATATATATTTGCTATTCATAAAAATAGATCCTAAAAAGACTTTTCTAAAATCTTACTGTGGACAGGGGTGGACTAAGGTGCAAAAGAAACAAGCGGACACTTGGGGCACCAGTGGCTGCCATGGGTGGAATTTCGTAGCTTGCAATAACTATAGCAAATACTATTTTGATTATAGTACTTATATTTATATAAAATATATTATGTGACTGTATATACAAATACATCATTGGATGCAATTCTTGTATTGTAAATTCTACGTAACCCTTTAGGGTGAAGGTTATCTAATGTACCTAATACTATTTCTTTGTTATGGTAAGCAATTAATTATAACTAATGTCAAAACTTTATAGTTCGTTTCATAACTATTCATATAGCCATTTTCCAGTGTAATGGATGGTATGGTATTGTTTACAACTTGATTAAATTATTGCAGACTTCAACAAAGACCCCAGGATTGATTTCATCATCGCCACGATGCTTGAAGGGTGGGGCGGGATGAGGGGTGGCAGAATTATTCTCCGCTTGTGACAATACATTTAGTCTGCCCCTGGCTATAGATATTTCCTTCACCATAATCACCATGGTTTATGATAGTAGGCTGATAGTATTGATATAAGAAACCCATTATTAGAAATATATTAGGCCTAACAATTAGCACAGAAAAGTCAACAACCCCAAGAACTCCTCCCCCCCCCACACTAAGACCACACAAACATAGATATTCTATATTAGTGGTTCCCATCCTTTTCCAGTTCACAGACCCCCTCAAGCCAATGATAATTCATCGCGGCCCTCTAACCTCCCCAGCCATACATGGTGAGATAAAAACACTTACACATTTATGGTACTCTACGTAACCAATTATATATATAAATATTGTCGAACTGGATAAAAGAGATTTTTGAGAAAATTGTGAATACCATATATTTTTATATGATGTGAAAATTCAAATAAAAGAAAATTTAAAAATACTAAGGCTTATATTTGTTTCGCGGGCCCCCACAGGTGCCTTCGCAGATCCCTAGGGACCTGCGAACCTAGGTTGGGAACTTCTATCACATTCAATCTCCGAGTGTGGTACATTTAGTAGACTTATGTCAAATATAACGTGTGGAGATTATTACTAAATTGGACAAGCGGCCAGGATATTATGAATCATGAAAATGAAATAAATACCGTATGTATGCTAGTAGCTATGTAGCTATGTTCACACAAAACTATTTGCTCCCGAAAATTTATAATGAATAACCTATTAATTTAGTTTTCCTACCCCAGACAAAGCTGACTAATCTCCAAATTTATTGGTTCCATAGCTTTGTCTTCAAGTTGGGTTGAATCCAACGTTGTGGACATTTCAATGGGAGTGGGCTGAGAAAGGTTTACTCTGTCCCGACAATCAGCTTTGTCCTCTCTGCCTGAAGAGAGAAAAACACCTTGTCTGAAAAAAAATAATTATTTAATTTATTGTTATCGATTATTAGTTTTTTATGGCCTACTGTAGGTATATCATGACAAAACACGGTCTAATTTGAGTTAACCGTTTCTTATAGAACATTTGTGTTCACTATTATTATTATTATTATTAAAATAAATTTTATATATATATACTTTGTTCTATCAAATAAATGTTTCCACGGCTTTCTTTCTGTTTTTTTGCGGCGAGCACAAATTCGTAATTTTGTTTTTTCCCCTCTACGTTTGTCTTCTTTACGTGTCACGTAATCCATTTAAAAAATAAACAAGAATATGTATCACAAGCAACTAAATAAAAAATGTATAATTGAAAGTATTTCAAACTTAATAGAAAACTAATTAATTACTGTGCCAAACATTGTTTGGGTCTTAATTATATTAAATGAGCAGACTATATTTTTTAACTCATCACTGATTAAATATGACGGGATTTCTGGAAGTCTGCACGGAAACTTCTCGCCTACCGAGGCGGCCCCCTTAATATTGAAAAAGCAAATTCACACTTACTCATAAATTAAATATATTGCTCAAGTTTTTTATATTGTAGAGCTGATTTTGGAACTTTTTCAGTTGAGACAACCAATCAGGCACTAAACATTGTAATAATTGCTTTAGAGTTAACCTTCACGTATCAGAACTGAATTAATATTTATTAAAATTAAATGTTATCTTGGGTGTAATAAAAATTTTGTTTTAATATATAGTTGTACATATTTTAAGAAATTAAATTGTCCATTATCACTTTGTTAGTAATTAGTATACGTACAGTAAATATATACTTTTCCCTCTTATTTATCTTTATGTAATTTTTTTTACAGTACAAGGAATGACCAAATTAATAAATAAATGTTTTATCCAAGCAACAGAATTCAAATTATGGTTCTTTACTTCACAGGACTAGCTTTATGAAACTTCCGGACGGGATTTTAACCCCGTCCTCCTGAATATAGGAGCAACACGGTAAAATGAAACTAACACCCAACCGTTGAACAGTGAAATAGACCCTGTTTTTATACTAATCAATCAGTATGTACTTACTTTGATCCATTAATAAAACGCTTCTTCCCCTTTTTCCATCCTAATTTTTTGCGGCGGGCAGATAGTCGAAGTCTAGTTTTTTCCCCTTTACGGTAGTCCCTTTTGCTTGTGTTATTGTTCATAGTAGTTTTAATTTATCGAAAATAACAATATTATTCTATTTTATTTATATATAATTATAATGGATATCATAAGAAGGCAAAGCATACACAACTGTTCGGAAACACTTGTGTTATTGTTCATAGTAGTTTTAATTTATCGAAAATAACAATATTATTCTACTTTATTTATATATAATTATAATGGCTATCATAAGAAGGCAAAGCATACACAACTGTTCGGAAACACAGGACCAGTTTGTAAACACATTTCCAGTAAAAGCTACAATAAATATTATTTTTAATATTTTCTAATGAACACCTAAAACTTAAAAATGTGCCGGCTCACTGTGCGTTGTCTCAACTCTCAACAAGGCGAAGGCAGACATCCAACTAAAAGAGCGCATGCGCAAGGAGTCAACTGCCTTTCCTTCTTTATCCGGCTATTCTTTACTTCCAAAGCGTAGATGGAGGATATGGCTGCGCCACTTGATGGCTGAAAAGCATTAGCTTTGACGCATCAAAACAGCAAAAGGAATTAGCAATTATCTTCACATTTTCTGTTGTGACCCTATCAAAAAATGACTTTATTTGTTTTTGAAAGGTTGTGTCTAGGATTATTTATAAGTTACCCTCGTCTCAGAACTGTGACAATATACTTAAGGCCATTTAAAGGTAATTGAAAATGAGCAAGTTTCGAGTTTTCATTAATTTTTTATATACATAGATTATCAAAATGTAAGGTTGATAATAATAAATAAGCATGTTCCCCACCTTTATCTTCCTTTTGGCTTAAGTCAAGTTTGTAAAAAATTAAACACTACCTAACCATCGCGTATTTCCTGAACGTCTGCAACGCATTCCAACTCTCTGGTAGGCGGCCCCCTTAAATAGCTTTTTATTGAGCACTGCGTTTTACTATCTGTCTGGGAATATATTTAGAGTTTCGGGCTAAGATTAGTGAGGTCTTAGTCAAGGGTAAATGTACCCATATTTGCGTGGCAAGAGGGCGGAAAACCTTTTTGAGAGAACCCAATAAATACCCCCATTATACTTAGTGTGGATTGCAATCCCGACCTCCCCTTCACCATAGGCCACAATGTAATCTGTCAAGGTAAGCGTTCTACCTTTCATGGTGATTGGAATGTACAATGATGTCGTCGGGATCTCCAAAATTTAAATTTATTATTATTATTATTATTATTTAGCACCGCGTCTTACTACCCGTTCGGATTATACGCTTAAGTACTAATTACACTAATGGATTAGGAATGGGGAAGGTTGAATTTAGAGGAAGTGAACCCGCATTTGCGTGGAGGGAGAGTGGAAAACCGTTTAGGAACCCCCCCCCCCCAAGTTCACCCGAGCGAGATTCGAACCTTGATCTTCCCATCCTTGGTGGTCTAGCTCAACACGACTGGCGCGTTAGTCAACTACGCCACCGAGGCGGGTGAAATTTTAAAGAAAAGAGTCGTGGAAATTAAAAATATATCCCATCTCATCTCTAAAGCTCAGAGGAAAATGTATTGAAAAGTGATTTCTCTGGGGTATGATCAAGGACGTCAGTAGTTGGGATGCCCCATTGGAACCCCACTTCCGCCAACGGGTCCAAACACTTTTTTCGTAATCATTGCGTGTTATGTCGCAACCCTTCTCCCCTGGGTTTTCCCAGTGATTGCACAATGTTGTTCTGTGATTGGCTTTCCCCATCCTGGCCCTCCCTCTCCTGCCCCTCCCCCTCCTGCCGTTGACCCCCCCCCCCCCTTTCCAGACATGTTGGTTCTTGTTCCAGACATTTTTTTAAATTTGTGGTCATTGGTTATTTATGTATTCTCGTTCGTTATTAATGTGTGCTCAATATATTATTTATTTGTACTCATTGGTTAATAATGTGTGCTCAATAAGGATTGGGACGGGGCGTTGGAGTTTTTTTATTGGCATGCGCTCCACAGCGCCGCTAGTGAGCTGTACTCATTGGTTAATAATGTGTGTTCAATAAGGAATGGGACGGGGCGTTGGAGTTTTTTATTGGCCTGCGGTCCACAACACCGCTAGTGAGCATCCTCTCTGGCCGGACGCAGAGCATAGAGTGTGACCGCTGAGCAGCAGCCCGGTCACAGAGCGCGTAAGACCGCCCTTCACCAACACTACTCGCGAGAACAGCACGACCTTTACTACCGGCAGCTCTCGGTTGAATGTACAGGCCCTCCTTTCACTTTTCCCCTCACTCCCCCCCCTTCCTTCAAAGCATGTGTCACAACCCCCTATGTGGGAATGGGTTTTACCGGTGTTGCAACCCCTTATTTGGTAATGGGTTTGTCCGGTGTCACAACCCGGCGCCAGTTTGGCGGCTCGACCAGGGAAGTCGAGACAGGAATAGATCGTGACATTGAAACCGTGAGTTAGGTCATATACCCTGGCAACTCTCCCCCCCTGGCAATGGGTTTTTCCGATGACGTCATCGCTCTGTCGCAACCCGGCGCCAACTTGGCGGGTTGGCAATACAAGTCGAGACAAGAATAGATCATGATGTTGCAATCCGTCCCTTCTATGTGGCAATGGGTTTTTCTGGTGACGTCATTGCTCTGTCGCAACCCTATCTGGTAGCAGCTATAAATACCAGCACGGGTTTGGAAATCCTTTCATTGTATAGCTTGTCTTCGAGTACTAAACACGTAACCTAGGATGAGTGATTACGCTTCGCTGACGGATCTGGGTGAGTAAATGTACTTTTTTAACAAGCACACTCATTATTTTTTGTTGTTAAATCAAAGTGTATACATTTAATTTATTTAAAAATTACAATTAAACCCATGCAGAGTTGTCTAATTTTACTAGCTTATAATAGATATATAGGAAGTAAAACTATAGATAATTTTGAAGGTGTCTAAGCAACTACTTTTTATGAAATTTGGATAAAGTTATGCCTGAACAAATGTTTATTATAATTAAGGGTAGTTTATTGAAAAAACCTGATTCGTAGCTATAGTTAAAGGGTAATTAATTTTTGGTAGCTTACTATTGGCTGAATATTATTTAAAAATAGTATAAACAAGAGTGGTAATAATAAATTAAATAATGTAATTTTTATTTAAGAGTAGTTTATTGAATACATTTATTAAAATCTATAAAATTATTTGAGGAGCTAACCCTGCTGAATGTCACAGATTCACATAACACTCTGGAGATTATTTTACCTTACTATTATATCACGTAGATAATCTCTTAACTATTTTTTAATTTAGGCTATACTGAATATCAAACTAAGCTGTTGTGTTGTATTTTTTAGAGAACGAGCTGTGGGGAGATCCACAGACATCCGAGGATCTGATGGCCCTCGGTGTTTCCATGGAGGAGTTAACCGCAAACGGTTGGTAATTGCTGGCCGGTGAAAGACCAGATTTGTAAGAAAGAATAATTAGCTTTTAAAAACCAAACAAAAAAAAGAGCACCATGCAAAATTGTTTTGAAATATGAATAATGTGGTTAATTGCGGGGTTTTCATGAATAAAATTGGGACTATCAGTAAATGATAAATGGTGAATATTATATTGATTTAAGGTTATTTTCTTGTTGCATTATTATTGTATGACACCTTGGCTCAGTTGGTAGAATGCCTACCTCTTGATCTAGGTGTCCCGGGTTCAAGTCCCGGCAGGATAGCTATTATTGTGAAAATTACTATTCAGATTAATAAGTAGTTTCTGTATGATTATTAATGGCTATCACTTACGTTAAAATTCTAATACAAAGATATGTTTGTTTCAGATGCATGGGGCCAATATATGTTGTCTCCTCAAAATCAGGTGTCTGAGACGGTATCACCTCCACGACTACCACCCACAGTGCCACACGATCCTATAATGGACATTTTTTCTGCTCTGGATGCGATTGATGCCTCTATAGGTGAGATTATTATTTTACATTAAAATAATATAAAAATTAATGAGTAGTTCATTATTAATATTATAAGCAGAAAGAGCATATAATGAGCAGGTTGCTAGGTAACCATCTATAGTAAAACACTAATAAGTGAAAACACTTTAAATAGAACCAAGCTTTAAATAAATGGAATGTCCCAAACAAGTGTATTTTAAATTGGGTAGTTAAAGCAACTGGATTTTATATGCATTCTGTCCACTCCAAGGACAAAATATATAAATAAAATGGTCATTTTTTGCTAACTTATATGATACCTTGATTGATTTAAAAAGTATGAAGAATGAATTTTTAAAACTGACTTTGCTTGGAAGAATATTGTTTCAATTGCTTACTTTGAACTTAGTTTGACTTGTGTTTGAATTCAAACGCTTGTGTTTTAGCTCAAATGGATACCGGAGACGGCTGTCCGAGCCAGGAGGAAGATGTGGTATGGACCCTAACCACCAGACCCCACATTCGACAGTCAGGAGCTTTGCCACCTCCAGGCAGTGGAGGCGTAATCCCACAAACATCTAATACAGAAGATGGCAGCTCCCTCCACCCACTTCCAAGCCACGGGAAAGATTCAGTGGCGACCCCCACCTCCACAGCTCCCAATCAACCAGCTGGAGCTTTGTCGCATCCACGTTTCTTCCCGAAAGCCGGTGGTGTTGGTGTGGAGCAAATGGGATTCACAGCCCCTCTGCAAGGCATGGATATGGTGGTGGCGGGGCCATCATCAGCACCCCAGACGGGAATTAGTGGCCCGGTAAACCAGGTAGGTGGAGCTTTAAACCAAGGCCTTCCTCTTCGTATCGTCGAAGAGAGAATTAAGCAATTGAGGCGTTTCTTTTATACTGGTAGAGAAGTTACAGTACATCTTGGTGCTCCAGCAAGCGATCGTGACGCATTAAGCTGGCTTGAAGAACAAATTACTAATTTGCTCAATCGGCTGCAGGACCATGGTGTAAGCGCTGATGATCATGTTGGCTTACTTTTAAACAGCACGGACTCGACGTTGAACCCTGTGTACGTCTCATTTAGACGAGCAGATCAGTTAGACGCTCGAGCCGTGCTCGAAAACGTAAGTCGTGTGTTACAAAGTAATAATTTGTTCTTGAGTACGGCACCAATGTACGTTAAACTCAGCCATTTTAAAGAGCCGCGCGGGAGGGGTAATCATAAATGTGATAAGCTCTCCCCTGCTTCCACATACAGTCGAAGAAATCAAGGAATCATTACGATTCAAAATGACGACACACTTTGTCTTGCCCGTGCATTGGTTGTCGCCAAGGCTGTGTGTGACATTAAAAGAGAACCAGAATGCATGGACGTGAACACCGTTAAACAGATTAAAATGGGTCGTTATATTCAAAAACTCAAAGCAGAGGAACTATGCCGTGACGCCGGTGTGAATCTTTTGAAAGGTGGTGGATTGACTGAGCTGAAACAATTTCAAACATACCTCTCCGAATACAAAATCACGGTGTTCAGGGAACGTCGCGGGAGACAAGTCCTATATGAAGGGCCTGCTCCCGCCAACCATTCCTTTAAGGGCAACCTTGATTTGTATTTTCACGACGATAAGCAAAACCATTTTGACGTCATAACATCCTTGACAGCCGCATTTAAGTGCTCGTACTTTTGCCGCGAGTGCCGTGTACCGTTCAGTAATAAGAATAAGCACAAGTGCGAGTCCGCGTGTAAAAAGTGCTACACTAAAGCGGTCTGCAGTGGAGGTCAATCTGTGGTCTGTAAAGATTGCGGGCGTTGGTTCACAAACCAGACATGTTTTGATAACCATAAACGTCCCGGTTTTTGCAGAGGTCACAGGTCGATCTGTGATGTCAAAAAGGTTTGCGAGGTATGTGGGCAATTTTTCAGTTTGGAAAGATCAAATTATTCACATAGGTGTTATGAGACTTTTTGTAGAGTATGTGATTCATATCGTCCTTTTGGGCATTTCTGTTATATGAAGCAAGCCCATCCAAGCCGTTACTGGAAAAGAGTAATTTCATGTTTGTATTCTATGATTTTGAATGCAGACAAGAAACTCCTCTTAAAGGTGCGGTAAACACGTACTTGCACGAACCTAACCTATGTGTCGTGCAGACATGTTGCAAGGCCTGCCTTCATATAGATGCAAATGACCATCATTGCACCGATTGCGGGGGCGATAGGACTCGCATATTCGGGGGTGATACCACAATGGCCCAATTTTTCGGATTTATAGAACAAATTAAAGCTTCAAAATTTAAGGATATCACCCTCCTTGCTCAAAATTCAAAAGGGTATGATGGGAATTTTATTTTAAAATATATGATGGAGGTAAAAAAATGGACTCCAGACCTTATAATGAACGGTGGGAAAATCATGTCCATGCGTTACGGCCCGCTCCACTTTATTGACTCGCTGAACTTTCTCCCCATGTCGTTGTCCAAGATGCCCAAGACATTCGGCCTGGACGAGTCTTTGGCCAAGGGACATTTCCCCCATTTTTTCAATAAAAAAGAAAACGCGGGGTATAGGGGTCCCTTGCCGCCAAAGGAGGATTACGGCGTCGGGGAGATGTCAGTTGAGGGAAAGGAGCACTTTGAGAAGTGGTATGACGCGTTGGTCAAAGAAAATTATGTCTTTGATTTTAACCGCGAGTTGGAACTGTATTGCGTGAAAGACGTAGAGATCCTACGGAAGGCCTGCCTAAAGTTTAGAGATATGCTTATTGAAAAAGCAAAGGTGGATCCTTTCAGAGAGGCGTGTACTATCGCTGGAGCGGCCATGTTGGTTTACCGCCGTAGTCATCTTAAGGAGAATACTATCGGTATTATCCCTAATGGTGGCTACCGGTGCGCAGACCAACAGTCGCACGTCGCTGTACAATGGCTCTGCTGGGAGGCCCATCAGCGCGGTGTCTCTATTCTTCATGCGGGTAACGGCCGTGAGGAATACGTGTTAGGGCGGCGTGTAGACGGCATTGTTAAAGCTGGAGATACCACCACCGTCTTCCAGTTTTGGGGCTGTTATTGGCACGGGTGCCCTCTTTGTTATCCAGACAGGACCACCCCTATCAAAAATAGTCCCCACGAGACCATGGAGACGCGTTATGAAGCAACCATGGCTTGTGTTGAAAAGTTTAAGAATGCCGGCTACACGGTCGTAGAGATGTGGGAGTGTACGTTTAATGCTATGAAACGCACAGACAAGGACTTGAAACGATTTGTACTCCGGCACGAGGTGTATACCAAGGAGCCCCTCAGTCCCAGGGACGCATTCTTTGGCGGGCGTACAAATTGTATCAAACTCTTCCACGAAGCAGACCTTTCTTGTGGAGAGAAGATCAAGTACTTGGATGTGTGTTCGTTGTATCCGTACGTTTGCAAGTACAAAAAATACCCCATCGGCCACCCCAAAATTCACTTGGAACCAAATTGTCCCGCTATAGATAAAGTAGAAGGCATAGCCAAAGTTACAGTGACGCCTCCGCGGGATTTATTCATGCCCGTATTACCTACACGGATGCACGACAAGTTAATGTTCATCTTGTGCAGGAAATGCGGGGAGGAGAAAAACCAAGGCGCGTGTCAGCACAACGACAAAAAAGATCGCTGGTTGACAGGTGTCTGGGTGATTGACGAGATCCGGAAAGCCGTTGAGAAAGGCTACACCGTTGAAGCCGTACACGAAGTGTGGGAGTACAATGTATCTGTTTACGACCGTCAGACACGTTCTGGCGGCTTGTTTCACGGCTACATTGATACTTTTTTGAAAATCAAACAAGAAGCCAGCGGATGGCCAGAGTGGTGTACCTCACAAGATGAGAAGTTAGCTTACATTCAAAATTATGAGGAAAGGGAGGGGGTAAAACTCGATTTCGGCTCTGTTTGTAAAAACCCTGGTCTCCGCACTCTGGCTAAACTGTTTTTAAATTCGCTATGGGGAAAGTTTGGGCAAAGACCCGATTTACCACACGTAGCCGTTGTCAACGACTATCAGGGCATTCACAAGTACCTAACGGATCCGTACATCACCGTGGACAGCGTCATTGATGTAAATGATGAGGTTATGTTCCTCAATTACAAGGATGCGCGTGACGCGTTGCGCCCTAACCCTAACACGAGTGTGGCGGTGGCGTGCTACACGACTGCTATGGCTAGGTTGCACTTATACAGCATCCTTGAAAAATTGGGGGACCGCGTTTTGTATCATGATACAGATAGCGTTCTATTCACGGAACGCCCCGGCGATTGGAGTCCACCGACCGGAGACTTTTTAGGTGACCTCACTGACGAACTTCAAGATTACGGTCCGGGAAGCTACATTAGCGCCTTTGTATCTGGCGGTCCCAAGAATTACGCGTACCGAGTTTGCGTTGGTGGCGACCCTGCCAAAACAAAAACGGTATGCAAGGTTCGCGGTATCACTATAAACTATGGCAACCGGAACGACGTTAATTTTGACGTTTTGAAAGCGATGGTCACCGAACAGGCCGCGGAAAGATACATACAGATACCGCACAAAATTGTAAGAAAAGGTCTTGCGACTGTATGTACCGTTTCGCAGAATAAAGTCTACCGGCCTGTGTACACCAAACGGCGGATAACCGATGATTATAATACGTTGCCGTTTGGGTATCAGAGTCCTTGTAAACGCCTTCGTCACAACTAAAAGGTGATCATTTAGACGGGCTGAATAATCATCTTTTTTAGTCTTTCACTCTAGACAGTTCCACTGACATACCATTTTTCAAAGATTTGAAATTTTTTTTCATATTTTTTTTCTGCATGAAAACAAGCATATTTTTTTTTTATTTATTTTATGCACCCGGGATACTTTTTTTATATTTTTTTTATCCGCCAGTATAAATCTCCACCTACCTGGTTATAGCTAGTCAAATAAAATTAGTTGTTTGTATATATTTTAATTCTAGTCAAATTTGTTTGTATATATATTTTAAATTCTAATCAAATTTGAAACCATATGTTAAAATACTTTTTAAACTGGACTTTATAAAATTAGTACCGAGGCCACTATTCCCGCTACGAGCTCAAGAAATTGATTATTGTTTCCATAATATATATATATTTTTTTTTGTAAATAAATATTCCACGTATACTTTTCATCGTATGAGATATACTTGTAAAAAAAACACTTTGATTTGTGTAAATAAATATCCCAAGTATACGTTTCATGGTATGAGATATATTTGTAATTAAATATACCAAGTATACTTTTTGTAGTATGAGATATATTTGTAAAAACTTTGATTTGTGTAAATATTCCACGCATACTTTTCACGGTGTGAGATATATTTGTAAAAACTTTGATTTGTGTAAATAAATATTTTTTCATGATGTGAGATATATTTGTAAAAACTTTGATCTGTGTAAATAATTATGTGAAATAAAATTTGTAAAAACATTGATTTGTGTAATTAAATATTATAAAAACTGTTATGTTTGTGTTTTAACGTCTACACCCCCACCCTTCTATCCTATAAATACAAGTTCATTTAGCTTATATAAGCTCAGTCTTAAACATTATGGACAAGTTGAAACATCCATTTTCGGCCATCATCAGCGGCCCTTCAGGCTGTGGAAAGTCCCATTTTGT
This sequence comes from Timema podura, assembly GCA_033556935.1. Lineage (NCBI taxonomy): Eukaryota > Metazoa > Arthropoda > Insecta > Phasmatodea > Timematidae > Timema > Timema podura. Next base: position 11,408,148 of record JAVRXN010000011.1, read on the forward strand.
AGCCGACTTTATCCGTCACTTGGACACAATGTGTGACGTTAAATTTGATAAAATCACCTGGTATTATGCTTTATGGCAACCGGGATTCGAACAAGACGGGTCTGTCATATTCTGTAAGGGTTTACCGGAAATGGATGACACCTGTGATGACTCTCCTCCACAACTGATTATCCTGGACGATCTGATGCGTGAAGCCAACGAAGTGGTCGTCGATCTTTTCACCAAAGGATGCCACCATCAAAATATTAGCGTCATGTACCTTACGCAAAATATATTCCACCAGGGCAAGGGCCAAAGAGACATTTCCTTAAACGCGCATTATATTGTGCTTTTTAAAAATCCCAGGGATAAAGCTCAGATTCAACACTTTGCACGTCAAGTGTGTCCTGAAAACCCCCGTATTTTACAGGAGGCTTACGCTGACGCTACAAGTACTCCCCACGGGTATCTATTGTTAGATTTTAAACAAGGTACACCCGAATGGTTTAGATATAGAACCCGCACAAATGTCGGGTGCTGCGTGTACCTACCACGCAAAAGCTATAAAAACACCGACACGTCCCAATTACATATCATTTCATAACCATGAGTCCCAAAGTGCTGAAGCAAGCCCCGCTGCTGCGTGCGATGCATCGCATGAACCCACAGCAACGTGTAGCCTTGTTGAAGACGGCCGACAAGAAACTGATTGACTCTGTTTGCGAGTGTGCCTACAACACTTTAAAAGGGCGGGTGCCGTTGAAAAATGCGCAGAAGACAAAGTTACGTGCTCACAAGCAGGTGTTGCGCAAGCTGGTCAAACGAGGAGAGTGCTGGAAGAAGAAGAGACGTCTGCTCGTTCAGAAAGGAGGAGCGTTCCTGCCCTTACTTTTAGCCCCATTAATCAGCGGTGTCCTCGGTTCCTTATTCAACAAGTAGATAATGGAACACACGAAAAAAATGATATTGGTGTCCCCGGAAACATTACACCGTTACGAACAACACCACCAACAAGCGGCTTCGGCCACAAATCTAGTGGTCTCCGAGCTGGACAAGGAAATGGAAAAAATCCTCGCTTCAAAACTTGATGACAAGTCTAAATGGACTTTATACCAACAAGTGCTGCAGCGCTATCTACACTTTAGTCAACAACCTCCACCGCCTGAAAATATCACCGCGACCGCCCCCGTACTTCCCATCACGGCTGTACTCAATACTGTACCAGTACAGGCACGTAAAAAAGCCGAGCTTTTACTAGAACATATTAATTCCAGGGGCGGTATCTCTTGGGACGAAGACGGGGAAGTGAGTATTCACGATACACCTCTCCGTGGATCTAACATTGTGGATTTAGTCAACGATCTGGTCAGAGCAAGAAGACACAGCGAGCCGACGGGGTGGCGAGAGTTTCTCACGGCACTTCAAAAAATAAACATCCCGAAAGAATTTATTGTAAATCCGAAACGTTTGGCTCCCATTAGAGATCCGACGCCCGTACCTCAACCACTTACACCATCGCAACGCCCTAAGAAGAAGAAACTGAAAAGGGTGGACGAAAACAGGTGGCTGCCGTTCAGAGCTTAATGCACCGTTTAGCCGACATCTACTACGACCCTTCTCATCCTGCTGGGTTTGCAGGGGCGGCGTCGCTCATAAAGGCGTCCAAGAAAGATCCCGACAAAGTACGAAAATGGCTTCGTGCGCAGGACGCTTATACCCTCCACAAGCCGGTGATAAAAAAGTTTCCACGCAACAAGTACGTGGTGTCAAACATTGACGATCTCTGGCAAGCTGATCTCAACGATATGCGAAGTCTCGGAAAATACAACGACGGTGCGGTGTACTTGCTCACCATCATCGACGTGTTTAGCAAGATGGCCTGGGCGAGGACGCTTCCATCCAAGACGGGGAGCGTCGTGAGAGACGCCTTTCAGGACATTTTCAAACAAAGCGGCCGTAAACCTCTAAGTTTACAGACGGACAAGGGGACAGAGTTCACGGCACGTCTAGTCCGGAAATTTCTCAAGCAAGAAGGCGTGCATTACTACACCACTCATAATCCAGACGTGAAGGCAAGCATCGTGGAACGATTCAATAGAACTCTGAAAGGACGCATGTGGCGCTACTTTACCAAAAATAACACGTATCGCTACGTGGACGTCCTCCAAGATCTAGTCGACGCTTACAACGGCGCAAAACATTCCAGTATCAAGATGGCGCCTGCCGACGTTTCAGAAACCAACGTGCTTCAAGTCAGAGATAATCTGTACGGCAAACGGGGCCCAAGATCGAATAGTAAGCCAAAACTCAAAGTCGGTGACACGGTGCGTATTAGCAAATCCAAAATGCTGTTTGAAAAGGGCTACGAAAGCAATTGGAGCGAAGAAATTTTCAAAGTCAGCAGCGTCGTGTTGAGGCAACCAGTCGTCTACAGAGTGACCGATCTTGACGGCGAGGAGGTGGAGGGAACGTTTTACGAACCCGAATTGCAAAGCGTACGTCTTCCCGAAACTTTTAAAGTTGATAAAATACTACGTGTCAAGGGTAAAGGTGCCAGAAAGAAAGTGTACGTGCAGTGGAAAGGTTACCCCGCCAAGTTTAATTCTTGGATTCCTGCCAGTTACGTCAGCGCCCTACCATGAAGGACCAGTTTTATCTCACCTTGCCGAGCGATAGCTCTATGGGATATTTCCCGAAAAATACCCTCACGAATTTCACCACGCAACTACCCTACCGTCTTACACTCGACGGCCAGTGGGAAGTAGCTCTCGCCGAATTCCAATATCCGTGTTCTTTCACCACCGTACCCGAGGGCAGAAACATTGTATGGTACAACTGGGTTGACGCTAACGGTGTGGAACAAATATTCAAGGATCACATCCCGCCTGGAAACTATAGCACTATCCAAGAAATGGTCAAAGCCCTAAACGAAATAGAGGCGTTTAAACGGGATTCTGGAGTTGTATTCAAGTACACAAGCACCAACAAAAAAGTGGACGTTGTTTCTTCTTCACCAAATATACAGCTGCTGGAGCTATCTAATCAACTAAGTCTACAGCTCGGTTTCGATCCTAATACTAATCTGATCAAAGTCCCAAAGTCACCGTACGCCGCCAACATTCTACTAGGCTTGCCCTCGCAAATGTACGTCTACACGGATATCATCGATCCTCAGCCCGTGGGTGACATTGTGGCACCGCTTTTACGTATCGTCGGTATCAACAACGCAAACTATCTCTACGGCATACATAAAACAGTTAGCTACGATCCGATGCACTACGTGCCAGTACTTAGAAGAGAAATTGAAAGCCTGGAAATCAATATAAGGACCGACACTGGTGAAGCTGTACCATTCGAGTTTGGAAAAGTGTGCGTGAAACTTCATTTTCGACGCCGCTCAACATGAACTGTCCTTACCAAAGATACTACGTCAACCAGGCTGGAACGGGAATATCTTCGATCTACCACGGTGTTCCCTATCAACGTGGGCATGGAATAGGAAGTTTTTTCAGCGGCCTATTCAAGAGCGTCGTACCTTTGCTGAGAAGTGGCGCTAAAGCCATAGGAAAACAAGCCCTTCATACGGGTATCGACGTGCTCTCCGACGTCGCCAATCAGCGTCGTCCTTTCAAAGAGGCTCTACGGCAGCGTGTCGGCGAGGCTGGAACAAACCTGAAACGCAAGGCGGAGCAGAAGATCGGCACACTGATGACCGGCTCAGGCTATAAAGGGCGTCGTAAGAAGCACCGGCGTCAGTCTTCAGCCGTTACCCGACGTAAAAAGGTCAAGAACGAAGCTGTAGATATTTTCAGTTGAAATGTCGTTTCTACACCCCCAGTCCTGCGAGTGTGCCAGCAGTGAACTCGATCTATTTTCAGTCCCACCCACGCAAACCAGTCTCGAAAGTGGACAATGGATCCAGTACAAACCTGTCTCTTCACTCACCGATGATTCACCCATAGAATTTACCGTTACCGGTCAAGGCGAGTTCTATATCGATCTTTCACAGACCATGCTCTATCTCCGGGCTGCCATCGTGAAACCCGACGGTGGCTCTTTCACAGAGGTGGATCAAATCGCTCCCGTCAACAACTGGTTGCATTCGCTATTCACACAGGTGGATGTGTTTTTAAACCAAAAACTAGTCTCACCGCCCAGCAACACGTATGCTTATAGATCGTACATTGAAACGCTGCTCAATTACAACGGTGAAGCTAAAAGAACACATTTGACTTGCGGTCTCTGGTTCGCAGACAGCCCCGGAACCTTTGAGGAGACTAACGCAGGCAACAAAGGATTTGAGGCCCGTCGCAGTCTAACAGCCAAAAGTAAGACGGTGGATCTTTTGGGTTATCTACACGGTGATGTATTTAACCAAGAGAAATACCTTTTGAACGGCACCGAACTCAGAGTCAAGTTGGTCCGTTCCAGAGACGGGTTCAGTCTTATGGCCGTCCCTGAACTCCCACACTATAAGGTTCACATCGCTGAAGCAGGCCTTCTAGTGCGACGTGTCAAAGTAGCACCTTCTATACTGTTGGCACATGCCAAGGCATTAAACGTCAGTCCCGCAAAGTATCCCATCACCCGCGTGGAAGTAAAAACACTCACTATTCCTACGGGTGTACAAGGGAAATCGCTGGACAACGTATTCACCGGACAACTACCCAAACGATGCATCGTGGGCTTTGTATCAAACGCAGCGTTCAACGGTGACGCCACCAAGAACCCGTTCAACTTCCAAACCTACGGCATGAACCATTTCTCGCTGTACGTGGACGGAGAACAAGTGCCGTCGAAACCGTTACAGCCCGATTTTTCAAACGGCAACTATGTCATGTCCTACCACACACTGTTTTCTGGAACGGGTATCCATTTCATGAACGAGGGTAGCGACATCACACGAGAAGCCTTCCCTAAGGGATATCATCTAATGGCTTTCGATCTCACACCTAATCTGTCAGCCCACATGACATCACATTGGAATTTGACGAGGCACGGCTCTCTGAGCATCGAAGTGAGCTTCACCAGAGCTCTCACCGAAACCGTCAACTGTATCGTGTACGGGGAGTTTGCCAACATCATCACCATCGACAAGGACAGAAACGTCGTGACCGATTATGGGAGTTAATATAAACGGCTTCCCGCCCCTTACACACGTCATTTAAATCATGGACGTCATTGTGGATTTCCAGAGCTTCATCGACGACAGCAAGCAGTTTATCGTCAAGGAATTGAGTGTTTTATCTGTATGCGGAACATTACTTCAACATTGGGTGTTAAAGCCCCCCTTCGCTATAGAGGAACTTTCACCGGCGGCCAAAAAGAAAGCCGACTATATCGTCAACAAGCTGCACGGTATTCCCTGGGATAGCGGTGATGTGGATTACAGCCTGCTCGAATCCCTCATCTCCCGCGCCACAGCACGTGCAGAAACCGTCTACGTCAAGGGAGCAGAAAAGAAAAAGTTTCTAGTCAAATACACGCCTACGCCAGTCGTAGATCTGTACGACAGAGGTTGTTCGTCTTTGAAAACACTTAAATTGGGTCGCACCATGTGCATGGCACATAGTTCTGTTTGGAGTTTCTGTTCGGCCTCCATCGTTTGGGGACTTCGAGACTGGATGATTGAAGATGGACACGCACACCATAAGACGTGCGCTGAAAACAAGCCCGTGGTTCCGTTCTGTACGGTCGGGTGTTTTCCCTGCTGATCAACTACCTGCAAGAATAGCGCGACCTGCCGCTCTCGTCATCAACACTGATACACATACCAAGCCTGGGACGCATTGGGTCGCCATCTTTATCGACAAGAACGGCGTGGGAGAATATTTTGACAGTTATGGATTTCCGCCACGTATAAAGTCGCATCTGGCATTTATACGAAAAAACACTTCCCGCACGTCTCATAGCACGCTACAACTTCAAAGCATAGCCTCGGACGTTTGCGGCCATTACTGTCTCATGTACCTTCTCTATCGCGCCCAGAACATTCCGATGAAAACTTTCCTAGCCCTATTCTCGCCCACCAATCATACAGGCAACGACGCTAAGGTGGTGAGATATTACAACACATTTTTCAAGAAGCTAGGGTCCTGCCGCCCCTCAAGAGGCTGCGTACAATCAGCGTGCGCCTATAAAAGGGGCGTCACGGCGGCGTGCCGTCCATAACCGTGACAGTCGTCGAAGCGATGGAAGGTCAAGACGTTTGCGCCCGCAAAGCAAAGCCGGTGAAGCCGCTCGCCATCACCAGTATTTTCAACACTCTGTTTCCGCTGGACGAAGTCGACGCCAAGAGAGTCATCGTCGGCATGAGCGTCAAGAACAACTTTACGCCCTATGTCCAGCTAGAAAAATGTGGAGGGAATTGTGCGGTGTTTAACCGTACAGAGTGGCAAGAACTGGGCAGCTACAAGTCGGTCATATCAAAGTTTTTCAGCAACACGCAACCTCCTCAGAAGATTAGTCTGACTAATCATGAAATCTCTTTGCGACGCATGTGCGGTGACCGTATGGTCGTCATCAGCGAGAAACAAGACGCAGGACTCAAACGGGTCGCCTATCTAGCACCTAGCTGGGCACGTCTTTGCGAGGTGTGGGACCTCATCGACGTCGCCGTCGACCGCCGGGATATGTGGTCGACACCCGTAGCACGCTATTGCAACGATTTGATCGACACGCTCGTCGTAGATGTATGCGACACGCTTACAGAATCAGTGGATGTCATCGATCTCGAACAGCCTACGGTGGAAACGCACATCAGAAACCTGGATCTTATCAGTGCTACCTACTATACACGCCAAGTCGTCGGTTTGGACTATTACATGCTGGATTGTGAACTAAAAACAATTTTACTAACGCATCTAAAAGACACTGTAGAAAAACGTATGAATGAATATATGCGTCATTCCTGTAAAAGTGTATAATATGTCTGTAAAACCTTTAATGTATGTCTGTAAAACCTATTATGTATAATAAATGTATGTTTTGTAATATCGTGTTTTATTCACGCAAAACCTGTCTGTCCCTTACACGTAATGTAAGCATACATGAGTCTCTAGTTGTCAAGCCGCCAACCTAATACATCCCCACATGTCAACGGTAGGTACCAAACAGCCAATTTTAGTAGTCTTTTGTGAGTGATAGCGGTCCCTAAGTGAGAATTATAAATCCCTGTGACGTTTCCATCTGTAGAGAGAAGCCCCCCGATTTTGTATTATAAGAGTTGTGCCAATGCTTCCGTTATTCATGTCTCGACTTGTCTTGTCAACCCCGTCAAACTGGCACTAGGTTTGCGATGACGTCACCAGGGAAAACCCTTTGCCACATAGAAGGGACGGCTTGCAACATCATGATCTATTCTTGTCTCGACTTGTATTGCCAACCCGCCAAGTTGGCGCCGGGTTGCGACAGAGCGATGACGTCATCGGAAAAACCCATTGCCAGGGGGGGAGAGTTGCCAGGGTATATGACCTAACTCACGGTTTCAATGTCACGATCTATTCCTGTCTCGACTTCCCTGGTCGAGCCGCCAAACTGGCGCCGGGTTGTGACACCGGACAAACCCATTACCAAATAAGGGGTTGCAACACCGGTAAAACCCATTCCCACATAGGGGGTTGTGACACATGCTTTGAAGGAAGGGGGGGGGAGTAGGGGAAAAGTGAAAGGAGGGCCTGTACATTCAACCGAGAGCTGCCGGTAGTAAAGGTCGTGCTGTTCTCGCGAGTAGTGTTGGTGAAGGGCGGTCTTACGCGCTCTGTGACCGGGCTGCTGCTCAGCGGTCACACTCTATGCTCTGCGTCCGGCCAGAGAGGATGCTCACTAGCGGTGTTGTGGACCGCATGCCAATAAAAAACTCCAACGCCCCGTCCCATTCCTTATTGAACACACATTATTAACCAATGAGTACAGCTCACTAGCGGCGCTGTGGAGCGCATGCCAATAAAAAAACTCCAACGCCCCGTCCCAATCCTTATTGAGCACACATTATTAACCAATGAGTACAAATAAATAATATATTGAGCACACATTAATAACGAACGAGAATACATAAATAACCAATGACCACAAATTTAAAAAAATGTCTGGAACAAGAACCAACATGTCTGGAAAGGGGGGGTCAACGGCAGGAGGGGGAGGGGCAGGAGAGGGAGGGCCAGGATGGGGAAAGCCAATCACAGAACAACATTGTGCAATCACTGGGAAAACCCAGGGGAGAAGGGTTGCGACATAACACGCAATGATTACGAAAAAAGTGTTTGGACCCGTTGGCGGAAGTGGGGTTCCAATGGGCATCCCAACTACTGACGTCCAGACCGTGAAAGGAAGGCGCACGCACGCCTCTTAATATCCCATGTTTCTCTGAACGCGATGTCTTGGGTTAACGTTTTTTAAGGCTTTGGCATTTACTTAACCCCATTTCCCCACTTTAGTCCCAAGATAAACGACACCACTAATCAACCAATGACCCCATTATCACGCTGCGATGACAGGTTTATGGGCTCTAATCTCGTTAATTGACCTATTAACACTCGAATATGCTTTATAATGTAGAGGTAAATTATGCAAATGAGATAAATCACTGCAAAATAATATGCAAACGAGTCAAGGGACCATCAAATGGCTGAAGTGACCCTATTAGACATTAATTAATTTCAAAGGAATCGGTTGAATTATGGTTCAGGCCCCAGAAAACACAGTTACTGTACTTTTACTGAGCATAATATTCCAGCCAAATGGAATTTAATATCTAAAAGAGGTCATTTAAGGGTTGTCCATCGATTTATCACATAATAGTCTACTCAACAAGGAGGAAGCAGGTGTATTTTCTACTCGACCTTAAGGTGACCTGGTGGTCTAGGGGTAAGGTGTCAGACTTCTGTGCTAGGGGTCCGGGGTTCAATCCTCGGTCCCGGCACAGATTTATCTGATTGCCAAACCCTTCCTTCACCTCTGACAAGATGTGTATTAAACACAACTTGTGAATGTGAGGAATGCCAGGCCTCCACCGTGGTTCGGATTCCACGTTAAACTGTAGGTCCTCCATTTTCATCTCACAATCACCCTACCATTGCACAATAGCGTAAGTGCCTATAACCCGAACGGGTAGTAAGACGCTGTGCTAATAAATAATAATAATAATAAATAATAATTACTCGACCTTGAATTCTACTCGACCTTGAATGATTCCATGGTCTCGGCACAATATTCGCGCTTCAGCCTTCAGAGATGATAGTCGGACCTTGCATGGTAGCTGCCCAAGAGAAGTAATAAAAACCAATGGACCCCAAACTTTATTTAGTTGTGGACCACTTTAAAATTCTAGTAAGAAGCTGCCTGCGGACATCCCTGAATAAAGTATGCGCTTTCCATTTATAGCATGTATCTCGTGAGGGCCTATAACCAAGAATATAGCAAGATATTTGGTTTTGAGCTACGTTATATGCATACTAAATAAGTCTAAATAGTTTCAATAATATATATTGTGTTACAGTTTCAATTTTATTCATCGTATTTTTTCATGAACTTTCTTTTAGAAACATTTACAGTATTACAGTATCTATATGATTATTTTTTTCTTAAGCTTAGGAATTGCGGAACTGTAAATAAACGTCGCGGACCACCTACTATGGCATCGTGAACCATAGGTTGAGAACGAATAGTATAGCCCGTTATAGCATATTGAGGAAAAAATGGTTCAGAAAAGCTTCTACATTTTTGAAGATAGTATAGGTCTACACCTAAATTGTCTTATTGATAGGTTAGTTAGAGTCATACTTTTATGATAGCTCCTCTAATGGGCTAAACAGAGACAGCGAGAATATCCTTGATTGGATCTATTTGAATTTTCCGGAATCTGCATCATTGTTACACCCAACATAAGCTTTGAGCTTGGGTGATTATTTTTTTAATAACGAGTCATGACAAACTCTTTATCATCGTTAAACAGGTACCATAGTTATCGACGTGAACTTAACAACCACAGGCAACAAGAACAGATCGCAGCTCTTGAGGGTGGTCGGATCACCGTTGATGGAGAGTTTCACATCGATCTTAACCACTCCAAGTATCGATCCAAAGCTTCCGACTCGTAAGTGCCCGGAGGAACGATATATTCTTTTCCTTCGCAATTTGAATGTATTATTATGTTCGTCTACATTCGGGGTGGAATTAAACGTTGCCAGATCGATCAGTCTGATAAACCATTCCTCTGGACGACTCTCTTCACCTAGTAAGATATGTGAAAAATAATTATCCGTAAGATTTGAACCCTGACCCGTCAATGTAAGCGTCATAGGTTCGATCGTTAGCACGGGTATTTAAGGAAAGCCAGGCATAGACGACCACAGAGAAAAGGTATCTTACTCTTGATACGTGAATGATTATATACGACGGGCAGTCCACAGAGATATCTTACAAGTTCGATCGGCGGTCCTAGATCTCCGAATTTATTCAAGTATTCCGCTCGCCCCCCCGTGTTTTGTACGCTACCGTACCGCTATCTCTGTCGAGATTGAGGATACCACTTTCGTTCATCCATTCACCTCCGACGGGTAAAGCGTTTCTTGCGAATACATACTTCTAAAGAAAGGAATCTTTTAACACTTTAGCGTGCTCGAGTAAATCTGTTTCGGTAAGAACACGTTTAGGTAATCAGTTTTTCGGGTACGGATGTATATCCCTCTACCTAAAGCGATAGACTTGAGCATACGATTATTTCTCTGAGCCTCACTCAGTTGTTTTTACCAGCCTGGGCCACAGACAGCTCTCTTTATTCCCGCCGCACCTTCAGCGACATATCCTAGTGCCTCAATCAGAGGGAGTATTGGTAAGAATCCACCCTTGTTCTTCTCCCGATGACGACGTCGTTTATTTATACTGCGCTGGCGATGACGTCCTTTAGTAAGACCGGATCACATCTTGACTTTTGTTCTCATCATATTCGATACATCCCAAGCAGCGGCTTTCTCGCTCAACTTGGAATCGGGTGCGAGTGAGTATTGTTTTCCAAAATTTCTCTGGAAGCTCACGATCTGCGGTATGATGACCTGACATCTTTCTCCTTAAACTAGGCTATATCATGTACTTTACAGGCTTGGTCTAGCTCGTTCACGCCAGAATCGGCTCGTTTAAGACGTTTTGCCAACTTGGTGCCCTGTCCGCAATACTGGTAACCGGGTGTATGAGCCTCGAACGGAAGTTTGTTAGTAAGTTTACTAAATAGACCACCTCCCTTTCTTCACTTAATGACACGCACTGATTCCTGTTTATATACTCATGCGCGTTATATAATCTTGGTGGTCAGTAGGCCTATATGGCTCGTGAAACAATCCGTGATGACGATCGTGAAGCGGCAAAAGAATTACCCAATAGGCACGGTACTATCCTCACTCACTCGTAGAAGATATAGGTTATTTCCCTTACTCAATCAACGAAGAGATCGCAACGTCCGAGTCGAACCCCGACTCTTTATATTCATTTTCGACGACGTTGCTTGTGATAAACACTACAACATACAGGCTTATTTCAGCATGGGTCGGTATTGGACTATAATGGTTCCTGTAAGTTGCGGCTCGTGAGTAAACTTTAAGGGAGGGCGATCTCTTACAAATTGTTAAATTAGGTAGAAAACCGCTTACCTTATATCAACCTTATACCATCCTATATTTAGCTAACAAACTACACCATAAAAAATATAAATTTAATAAAAATAAATTATATATATATATATATATATATATATATATATATATATATATATATATATATATATATATATATATAAAAGGTATAAAACAACTCACTTTATTTGAAGTCTAAGATTGTCCATCGTGAAATACACACACCAGTAAACAAAAATATATAAATAGGTTCTTAACACTATCTTGAATACTATACATACAATATACTTTAAGAATTAGTGTAGAAGTAAGTTTATGGTTTTAAAGAAAAATCTAATCTTCGGTTTTGATCTGGTATTTCGCGAGTCATTTACTGTTCCATGGACAACATGGTCAAAGTATGTAGTCTTTCCTCACTCATGGGGTTTCTTAAGTAGGATTTGATTACTGGCCTTCTATTGTTTTTAATTTCAATCTTTTCTTCTGATGATAAAGAACCAAAGTTCAGTTTTCTAATATCGGAAACTTTCATTATTCACTAAAATAATCAAAAACATGAGCGAAAACGCATCACACTAATTTTCTTATTTCTGATCCAACCGGCGGACTGCAGCTGGTACTGGACCACACTTTAGCTCAGCCCCAAACACTTGTGAAGGTCAAAGAAAGTGACGTCAGGTTGTCATGGCAACCACTCTGTGATTCATGCAGAGCTCGGGGGCGCTTCTGAACAAGCCCAGTCCGCACAGAGCACATGTTAACATAATAGCGATCTATGTCACGCGCTGGCGCGATTGTGGTTTTGCTAATGTCCAAAATAAAATAGGGGAAAAGATATAATGATTGTTTTAAATTGATATATATTTTTCACTATGGAATGAAAAAATATGAGAAAATTGATATTAATTTCAAAATAGGGAGGGCGTCGCCCCAAAGCCCTCCTTCACGAGCCACCCCTGGTTTCTATTTATTTTAAACATAATATAGGATTTCTAAACAGAAGTTGAGAGATAACGTTAACCTTCTCATCCTTTTCAGGATGGAGATACAAACTCGAAACATGTCTATGACGATCATGTGAACATAGACATGACCTTCTAAAAGTTTCAGTATGGAGATACAAACTTGAAACATGTCTATGACGATCATGTGAACATAGATATAACCTTCTAAAAGTTTAAGGAATGGTGTTCGTTATATTGTAAAAACCGGTAGTTTTGAGCAAATATGAGAGTGGTAAGGGTCGATACCGACGCAGGTTCGATACCTCTATCATGAACGATTAATATGCGCATAGTTTCATTTCATCCCCCATCCCATCCCCCAATTGACGGAGGCTAGAAAAAATTCTAAATAAAAAACAGTTCTAGAAGCTATCTGAAGTTTTTTTATGGCAACACTAGCCCCAACTATCGGAGGCTAGGACAAATTCTAATTATTAAACAGATCTAGAAGCTCTTTTAAGTGCTTTTTTATGGTACCATAACCCCCTAAATGCCGGAGGCTATAGAAAAAATCTCTATATTTAAACAACTCTAGAAGCTCTTTAAAGTGTTTTTATGGTAACATAACCCATTAACTGCCGAAGGCTAGAACAAATTCCAGATATTAAACAACTCTAGAAGTTATCTAAAGTGTTTTTTGTGGCAATATAACCCCCTAACCGCCGAAAAATAGGAACAATTCTAAATATTAAACACCTCTAGAAGCTATCTAAAAAATTTTTTTTACAACATAGCACCATAACTGCCGAAGGCTAGAAAAAATTCTAAATAATAAACACCTCTAGAAGCTCTCTGAAGTGCTTTTTATGGTAACACAACCCCCTAATTTGTACTTGTACCTTAATTTAAATATTGTTTGAACCATAAATAAAGCCATATATATTTTGTTCATAAAATTTAGGGGGGGGGGTTAGATCCCTGAAAACCCCCCCTGACTACGGCCTTGCCGTTATGACTATCAAATGTTGCAGGCTTGACTCGGATCGTTCAGTAGAAATGTTGTGTCCATATGTTTTATCCAGTCAGCCGTTGCGTGTGTTGCTCTGGCTAGCTTTGTTACAGGAACAATACCGGCCACGCCCTCTGTGGAGGTTGCACGGGACCCTCCATCTCTTCCAAGGTTGACCACACACTGGAAGATAGTCAAGGAAATGTAACTATGTACCTCCTTAGAAACAAAATACTAATTACCAAAGTGCTAATAGTTTTGTTAAAAGATGTTTAAAATCATCACATTTGTCATGATCGTCGTGTGTACCACATTTTGATTGAGTGTCGCAAGAATGCCCCTGTTCACCAGGCTCTTGATTTAATGATGACCTTCGTTATTGGTTACGTGACATTGCGGATACAGTTATTTGTTTACTTCATTCCATACGCCAAGCACATATTTTAAATTACACTTTAGTCCCGCTCAATGGTAATTATTTCATGTTGATATTATTATTTTAAACTTGTAACCCCCTTCGATGGTTACATGTTCTCAGGCGTCACTCCCTCCAATAGACTGGAGTGCCGATGACAAGGAGATCGGTATTCGAATCCCAGTTGGATGTACTGACTCTCCCTCCACAGAAAGGGGCGGAGTTTAATTAGGCTAGAGATATTTCGTCAGTAAACAAGCAGATGTATAATTAGCTCGACACCAACCAGGTTCTTCCACAATATAGTTGTTGTGTATTGGTTCGTTTAGAGGCCAGCTATTACAATTCCTACTCCTGACTGACCACTTTATTGGCGCTAACTATACAACCACAGCAGTGTACCACCGGCAAGCTCCTAAACTAAGGAAAGGAGGACAGTACAGCCAACTGGGATCGAACCCTCGTCTCTTAGACAATAGTTAGAAGTAATAATCATATTGGCAGTCCGTAAAGTTAGGTTTCACTCTCTTTATGTCCGCGAGTTTGGATAGTGTACCGCGCTTAAAATAATATCTCAAAGCTTGTTTTCGTAATAGAATGTGATTTGTGTAAAAGGTTCCTTTACAACAATCACTGGTTGACTGGTAGGCAGTCCGACCTTCTATCAGTTACAGAGATATCCTGGGAGGGTAGGCAGCCCTGCTGGACATTACTCTCAGTTACAGAGGTATCCTGGGAGGGTAGGCAGTTCTGCTGGACATTACTATCAGTTACAGAGGTATCCTGGGAGGGTAGGCAGTTCTGCTGGACATTACTATCAGTTACAGAGGTATCCTGGGAGGGTAGGCAGTCCTGCTGGACATTACTCTCAGTTACAGGGGTGTCCTGGGAGGGTAGACAGTCCTGCTGGACATTACTCTCAGTTACAGAGGTATCCTGGGAGGGTAGACAGTCCTGCTGGACATTACTCTCAGTTACAGAGGTATCCTGGGAGGGTAGGCAGTCCTGCTGGACATTACTCTCAGTTACAGAGGTATCCTGGGAGGGTAGGCAGTCCTGCTGGACATTACTCTCAGTTACAGAGGTATCCTGGGAGGGTAGGCAGTCCTGCTGGACATTACTCTCAGTTACAGGGGTGTCCTGGGAGGGTAGACAGTCCTGCTGGACATTACTCTCAGTTACAGAGGTATCCTGGGAGGGTAGACAGTCCTGCTGGACATTACTCTCAGTTACAGAGGTATCCTGGGAGGGTAGACAGTCCTGCTGGACATTACTCTCAGTTACAGAGGTATCCTGGGAGGGTAGGCAACCCTGCTGGACATTACTCTCAGTTACAGAGGTATCCTGGGAGGGTAGGCAGTCCTGCTGGACATTACTCTCAGTTACAGAGGTATCCTGGGGGGGTAGGCAGTCCTGCTGGACATTACTCTCAGTTACAGAGGTATCCTGGGAGGGTAGACAGTCCTGCTGGACATTACTCTCAGTTACAGAGGTATCCTGGGAGGGTAGGCAGTTCTGCTGGACATTACTATCAGTTACAGAGGTATCCTGGGAGGGTAGGCAGTTCTGCTGGACATTACTATCAGTTACAGAGGTATCCTGGGAGGGTAGGCAGTTCTGCTGGACATTACTCTCAGTTACAGAGGTATCCTGGGAGGGTAGACAGTCCTGCTGGACATTACTCTCAGTTACAGAGGTATCCTGGGAGGGTAGGCAGTCCTGCTGGACATTACTCTCAGTTACAGAGGTATCCTGGGAGGGTAGGCAGTTCTGCTGGACATTACTATCAGTTACAGAGGTATCCTGGGAGGGTAGGCAGTTCTGCTGGACATTACTCTCAGTTACAGAGGTATCCTGGGAGGGTAGGCAGTCCTGCTGGACATTACTCTCAGTTACAGAGGTATCCTGGGAGGGTAGGCAGTTCTGCTGGACATTACTATCAGTTACAGAGGTATCCTGGGAGGGTAGGCAGTTCTGCTGGACATTACTCTCAGTTACAGAGGTATCCTGGGAGGGTAGGCAGTCCTGCTGGACATTACTCTCAGTTACAGAGGTATCCTGGGAGGGTAGGCAGTCCTGCTGGATATTACTCTTGTTTTTTAACGTTGTCTAGATGACAACCGTACGACATACATTGATTGACTGGCAGTGAATGGCTGTTGAACTTAACTGTACCATACAGCCTGGTTCTTGACATTAACAAGTAGGCCTACATGTCATATTACCCTTTGTGGTACATATGTTGAGTCTTGAAGATAATTAACAAACTAGGCTTGGTTTATATTCATGCATAACGCATAACTTACAGAGAGCAGTGCATACCACGTAGGGTGCAAGAAATTGAAACATGTTATTTTAAATTATGGCTTTTATAATTGACTAGTATTTAAGCCTATTTTCACCAAGGTGCTTGTGCTTACTTTAAATAGTAAAATAGACTCATTATACATTCAAGACGACTATAAAATAATTAAATGCAATAATAGACTATTAAGGAGACGTATTAAATAAACGAGAATCATGGTTTCCCAAAGAGCATCACGGCTAAGTTGAGCTATGTCACCAAAAATAGTTTTTATTTATTATGTCGCTCCTGTGTAGGCTATAGTTTATCCTTCTATATTTAGCTATGTAATAGCAGCGCTAAGGATACCCTTTAAGATAATCTTTATTTTGTGTTTTTTATATGTAGGTGTTTTCGTCTGCCTCTACAATATTAAAACTGTCTCCCATGCCCAAATCTTAGGTTTCTATTAGTTTAGCAGTTTTGAGGGCTTCCATCGTTTTAACTATTTCCTGGACCCCTATTTATTTATTTCCAAAATGCTCAACTTGTATTTTATCTGGGATAATCCTTTTAACAATTTGCCAAGTTTAAATTGTATTCTCCACTGAAAGGTAAATAAATTTTAGTAATTTGAGAGATATTTCGAACTACTACTACTACTACACTACTACCACTAACTATACCACTACTCTACTACTACTCTACCACTACACACTAGCTACTACTACTACCACTACCACTACTACTACTCACTACTACTACCACTACTACTACTACTGCTACTAACTACTACTAGCTAACTGCTTACTACCACTACTACTACTACTACTACCACCACTAACTACTACCACTACTACTACACTACTAACTACACTACATACTACTACCACTATATACCACTACTACTACTATCTACTACTACTACTGCTACTACCTACTACTCCCTACTAACTACACTACACCACTATACTACTACCACTACCACTTACTCACTCACTACTACTACTACACTACCACTACTACTACCACATACTACTACTACTACTACTCCCTCTACTACTAACTACTGCTACTACTACTACTACTACTACTACTACTACTCTACACCAACTACTACTACTACTGCTAACTACTACTACTGCTAACTACTACTACTACTACCCTACCACTACTATATATACCACTACCACACTACCACTACCACTACTATACTACTAACCACTGCTACTACACTGCTACTACTGCTACTGCTACTACTACTACTACTACTACTACTACCACTATACTACACTACCACTACTACTACTACCACTACTACTACCACTACTACTACTACTACCACTACTACTACTACATACTACTGCTACTGCTACTACTAACTACTGCTACTACTGCTACTACTGCTACTACTACTACTACTACTTACTGACTACTACCACTACCACTACTACTACTACTACTACACCACTACCACTACCACACTACTTACTACTACTACTACTATACTACTACCACTACTACTACTTACTCTGCTACACTACTACTACTACTCACTACCACTACCACTACCACTACCACTACTGCTACACGCTACTGCTACACTACTACCACTACTACTACTACTGCTGCTACTACTACTACTACTACTACTACCACTACTACTACTACTACCACTACTACTACTACTGCTACTGCTACTACTACTAGCTATACTACTACTACTACTACTACTGCTACTACTACTACTAACTGACTCACTACATATACTACACTACTACTACCATAACTACTACTACTACTAACACTACCACTACACTACACTACATCTACCCTACTACTCAACTACACTACACCCTACTACTACTACCCACTACCACTACTACTACTACCACTACTACTACTACCTACTACTCTACTTACTACTACACTACTACTGCTACTACTATACTCCTACTACTACTACTGCTACTACTACTATACTACACTACACTACTACTACTACTACACTACACTACATACCTACTCACTACCACTACCTACACTACACTACTACTACTACTACTACACTACTAGCTACTACTAACTATACCATACTACTACTACTACACTACTACTACTACTACTACTACACTACCCTACTACTACTACTACCACTACTACTACCTACTGCTACTACTACTACTACTAACTACTTACTACTACCTACTACTAACTACTACTATCTACCACTACTACTACTACTACTAACTACTACTACTACTACTACTACTACTACTACTATACTACTACTACTAACCACTACTACCACTACTACCACTACTACTACTACCACTACTAACTACTACTACACTACTACTACTACCGCTACTACTACTACTGCTACTACTACACTACTGCTACTACTACTACTGCTACTACTACTACTGCTACTACTACTACTGCTACTACTACTACTACTACCACCACTACTACTGCTACTACTACTACTGCTACTACTACTACTACTACCACCACTACTACTACTACTACTACCACCACTACTACTACTACTACTACCACTACTACTACTACTACTACTACTACTACTACTACTACTACTACTACTACTACTACTACTACCACTACCACTACTACTACTACCACTACTACTACCACCACTACTACTACCACTACCACTACTACTACTACTACTACTACTACCACTACCACTACTACCACTACTACTACCACTACCACTACTACTACTACTACTACTACCACTACTACCACTACTACTACCACTACCACTACTACTACCACTACTACTACTACTACTACCGCTACTACTACTACTACTACTACCACTACTACTACTACTACTGCTACTGCTACTACTACTACCACTACTACTACCACTACTACCACTACTACTACCACTACCACTACTACTACCACTACTACTGCTACTGCTACTACTACTACCACTACTACTACCACTACTACTACCACTACTACTACCACTACCACTACCACTACTACTACTACTACTACTACTACTGCTACTACTACTACTACTACTACTACTACACTACCACTACTACTACTACTACTGCTACTACTACTACTACTACTACTACTACCACCACTACTACTACCACCACTACTACTACCACTACCACTACTACCACTACCACTACCACTACTACTGGTTCTTTTACGTGCCTGCCTAATTCAACTTTCCACCACACCGAAAATAGTGTTTTATATTAGATGTATCAGTTTTGAGCTCTTACATTTCTCTTTTTTCAATTTTGAAATTCCTCATATTCAGAAAACATTTGGTTATCAGATAAGGTATATTTACATACGTTCCAAATTTCAATTTTATTCCATACCGAGAAGTTTCTCAATTTCTATTTGCTTGGAAAATTTTGAGACCCCATTTCATGTAACCAATTTTTAAATTTCAAATTTTCAATATTTCTTGATTTTTTTATTACTTGGAGCGGCTGTTCTGACGGCTTGCAAGTATTTAAATTTTTTCCCACTCTTAGATACAGCTATGTTATTTTTTGACATTTTAAGCTCGCCTTCAACTAAGATCTTAATATTATAATTAAAAAATACTTTCATACTTTTCTAGTTATTTCCGAAATTTGTGTTTCATGGCGTAGTAAAAAATGTGTCTTTCTATAATTTTGGAAATTTGTCTTAGTCCCTATTCACTTACACACCCACCCTCCCATTTTGAAATTTTTTTTTATGTTGGGTTTTTTGTGTGGTTTATTTACCATATTACCAAATTTCCATTTTTCCTTCACCAAAAAAGGTTGATAATTTTAGCTTTGGAAATTTCCAGCCCTAACTATTATTCATACCCCCATTTTGAATTTTAAATGTACGGTTTCTTGTGGCTATTTGGGTTTGACACTTTATATTTAATAAAATATTTCACTTTTATACTTGACCTACTTTTTTTTTTATAGAGGAACCTCTTTCTATTTTAGGGTCCTTCAGTTTTTAAATTTTAGAATGCCAGACTTTCATTACGGTTTGGTGTGTTCTTTACTCTTTACACCTGCCCGGCAAATTTCAAACCTCTATCACACCGATAAGTAGTTAATTTTTTTCGTTTTGGTAATTTGTAATACCCCTGCACCCCCTCTACACTCTAATTTCCCTATCCCCCAATTATGAAGATAAAATATTTAACACTAATTATGTTATTTGGAGTATTCCCTCTATATTCCTGATAAATTTAGTTTTCTTCCTCCCCAAAATGTTTTTTTTAATTATATGCCTCACCATCCCCCCTGCCCCCGTGGGTCAGTTGATTTGAATTTCAAAAAACCAATGACGGTATCTTGTTTGCCGGCCATGAAAACTCCCAGATATGAAATTTCTTGAACATTAAATGAAAATTAACAATTTTCGTAATTTTTTATACTATTTGGGTATTGATTTAGGGTCAACCACTTGAATTCCGGAAAAATTACAACAGGGTTTTGCTAAGAAGTGTTATAAACCCCCGGAAATCAAATTTCAGCGTGATGAAACCAATTTTATTTTTTGGTCCATAAGGTAAGAATGGGGAATTGTTGAGGCTACGGATTCGACCCCTTTTAGGATTTTTAGATTTTTCACATCATTATCAGATTCCCAGGATACTCCTTGCCGAATTTCAACCTTCTGTCTCAGCGATAATTGTGAAATAAAAAAACCTCTGTAAGGAAAATCAGACACAGGACATGTATTTTATAATATAGATAGGCTACATAGTGAATAGTGCACAATGCATACACTTAATTTAACTTTAACTTTTTATACTTAATGCTACTATTGCATGGGTTTGAACATGGACAACACGTGAGATGTATCAGCCAATGAGGGGAGAAGTTACAGCCAATTAACGTATGTATATACATCAGACGGAAAAGATATATTCATGTTTGAAATGTCTTGTGGTAGCCAAACTTGTTTGTTACTAGCGAGCTTTCTTTGTTTTATTGGCAATGACTACGATTGTAAAAACTTATTGAAAATAAAGGGAAATATTATATTCTTGATTCTGTTACTGAGAAATAGGTCCACCATATACTGGTATTCGTGACAATAATACAATCATAACTAAATAAAAAAAAATTGTATTTAAAAGTACAAGTACCACTTAAAATTAAGTTAATTTTTTGTTACAAAATGATACAGTTTAATTAACGTTGTTTTCCGAGTGAACCCTTAAATGAATTATTTGTAATTACTTTATCTAGTAAATCAAAGAGGTCAGGCTAATTTCTTTGAATAAAATACAATTGATTTGATTCTGACCTTATTCACTAAGTTTCTTTATAAACCGTTGTATTTTTCTTATGAATTGTGCACTATGCGCTATGCTCTATCTAATATTAGTAATGCATGAACATAAACTCAGTCTTATACACAAACTGACAAACATGTGTCATGTTAATTAAAATAAATACAACAATAATCTTTTAAAATACCAATACCAAAAATTATTTCTATTGAATTACTGGTGTTAAAACGATCAAATTACCACTTTAAAAATTAAATAAAATTTGGGCACTAGGTGACAATTTAAATTTAAATTTAAAAACATTAATTTGATTATTTTTAGCACCGCGTCTTACTACCCGTTCGGGTTGTACCCCCCTTTAAGGGTTTAAAGGGATAAGTACAATTTAACATACACAGGATAAATGGGTAATGAGATTTTATTATTTGACATCATAATTGAATTGTATACAATAAGTCATTAGGTTATTATATGGTCACCGCTCACTAGCCAACAAAAATCTATAATAAAAATTGGTAACAATAATAACAATAATAATTATAATAATAATAAGATTTTGGTTCAATAGTTAACATGAAATATAAAATTAGAAATCCTGGCAACAATAATATCTTGGTCCTTCTGTTTACTCGACCCATCTCACAAGATAAATAGGTAATTAAGAGAACTAGCCTCACAGGACAACATATATATATATTGCCAAAAACTGGTAATAACAAAACCTAGGCTCTAGCGTTTACATAACATATATCACAAGACAAAAGGGTATTTACGAGATCGAAGCTCACTGGTTAACGTATATTAATAATGCCAGAAACTGATTATTATTATACCCAAGCTCACACGTTTACAAGACATATATCACACTATTAATAGGCAAACATAGGATCCGAGCCCACTTATTTACTTGGCGAATAGTACAGTGAAATTGGTAATAACAAGATCAGGGTGCACTTGTTAGCACGGCATACCTTAAATAACAAATTGATAATTGAAATACCTAGGTTCACTAGTCGACCTGACGTTTAGTATAAGAAAAATAAATAGTCATAAGATCCGGGTACACTGGCTGATTTGACGTAAATTATGAGATAAACAGGTAATCATTAAACCTGGGATTTTTACTAACATGACGTCTGTTATAAGAAAATACGGTAACTATTAGGCCAGGGTTCACTTGTCAACATGATGTATATTATATGAAAGTATGATTACTAAAAGACCCTGGTTTATTTGTTGACATAAGAAAAATAGACAATCATATGACCTAGATTCACTGGGTCAAACACTGCCCGAGATATAGCGGGCTCACTACATACGTATGGACAAGCTGGCGTGTGTCAGACGATCCCAGGTCACGTAACTTGTGAACTGTCCGGTGAGTAAGCCAGCCAGGCCACCCATGGCATTCACCCGACTCTGGCAGCTGTAGAGAGTGTGTTGATAGCGAGTATGTGGCGGGGGCTAGCTGGGCAACAGCTGGGCTCCCCGTCCAAGAAGAGCCATAGAGAGCTATTCCCCTGACTCTGGCAGCTGTAGCGAGTGTGTTGATAGCAAGTATGTGGCGGGGCTAGCTGGGCAACAGCTGGGCTCCCCGTGCAAGAACAGCCATAGAGAGCTATTCCCCTGACTCTGGCAGCTGTAGCGAGTGTGTTGATAGCAAGTATGTGGCGGGGGCTAGCTGGGCAACAGCTGGGCTCCCCGTCCAAGAACAGCCATAGAGAGCTATTCCCCTGACTCTGGCAGCTGTAGCGAGTGTGTTGATAGCAAGTATGTGGCGGGGGCTAGCTGGGCAACAGCTGGGCTCCCCGTCCAAGAAGAGCCATAGAGAGCTAGTTGACTGTTCTATAGATCATGCATGCCAGCATTACTCTGGTCGACCTACACAACACATAGTGATTTAGATAAAAAGACTTTATCCCTAATTTTTCTAAGCTCCCAGGCGTAGTGTCGTACAATGTGCTCCTTGAGAGCTCCAATACTAGAATACTTTTTTGTCTATCATAAAAGGTCAGCAGAGCCTAGCGTTGGAGTGAAGGACGGAGGGCGCATGCGCGGCCCAACAGAGTGGTGGGGAGAAAGAATAAATGACGAGAAGGGGGGAGTCCGAGCGTCCGCCTAGCAGGGGAAATTGCCGCGCAGGCGCAGACGAGAGGCATGTACAGATAAGGGGAGACACACAGTAGTAAGAGAGAAAAAAGAAAGTGAGAAAACAAATCAAATATCAAAAAAAGGCTTGTGTGAGCTAATGCCTCATTAGCACGGCACAAATCTCCCACCCTTAAAAAGGGGGCCACAAGGGGAAAATGGTCAACCATTGAATGTGAGAAGACACATTAGAGCGAGAGATCAAACTTAGGTCTATTTTAAATTACCTATGTGACATATGAGTAAAATTTCTCTTACATGAAGTAGGATATATAACTTGGCTAGCGAACTTATAATTAAATGTACATATTATTGGTACCCAAAAAGAATATATAATTATATATGATGTAACTAATATACCTTTTAGTACAATATTATAACCTTGATACACAATTTTATAACTATCATACTTTCTCTCTAGGTATATACTTAAATTCCAGTAACAATTTGGTAGAATATTTATCTTACTATACTTAATACAACTTAAATTTGTAAAGGGCCTGGAGTTATTTAATTTAGGATTCGATCAACTACGTAGTTGATTCATAACAGGTACACAACTTACTACTAATACCTACATAAATTTAACAATGTAAGGGTACATAACACAGTGTTATAAATTACTTAGAGTCCTATTCACAATATTTTAGAAGGCGTTTCAGTTAGCTATCATTCATAATTATTTATTATTACAGATGGCATTCTTATACCGTTTAGGTTTAACCTACTCGTAGGGGTTTAAACAAGAAAAGCATTAATTTAAGATTTTTGATAATTTAAACAGGTGATATTTCGTGTACATAAAAGGGAGTACATAAAAAGAAGTATACAACCTTATATTACGGCTAGATTTTCTTGAGATGGCTGACGTGGGCTCGGCGAGTCACGTCAGCATCATCGGTGTGTTGCAGCATAACTGACACAGGTGTTAGAAACCGTAGCACGAGCCAAGGGCCACTCCATTTAGGTGACAGTTTGGCAGAGACTCTGTTAGGTGCCGAGCTTAAAGTGAAATTACGGCACATGACCTTATCATTAATTTGAACATGAACAGGGGCACGACCCCGGTTGTAAGCTTCGGCAACCCTATTCTTTGATCTCTTCAGATTCTGAAGGGCAAGCTTACACCCTTCAGCATAGGAAGAGATGCTAGGATCTCCAACCAGTGGGTCGACGTCCCAGATGGCCAACAAGGGGTGATTAAGCTGTCTGCAAAGTAACAAGAAAGAAGGAGTAGCACCGGTTGACTCGTGAATAGCAGAATTAAAGGCGATGGATAAGAAATCAAGTTCTTTATCCCAGGATACCTGATCATGGCCATGCAGAATAGTTAAGGCAATGTTGAGATTCCTATGAAACCTCTCTACAAGATTAGGAGAAGGGTGGTAGGGGGAGGTAGTGACATGCTTGATACCCCAAGTAAAACACATATCTTTAAACATTTTAGAGCGGAAGCAAGGCCCATTATCAGTGACAATCTTCCTGGGGGCTCCAAAAATTGACCAAACTCTTTTGGATAGAGCGAAAACAGTTGTGGAGGCTTTCATATTTCTTAAGGGTATTATAACAACAAATTTGGAGAAACCATCCACAAGGTTTAAGATACAAGTGTTACCACTAGACGAACGGGTAAGAGGACCCACAAAATCAACAAAAACAGTTTCCCACGGTTTCGTAGCTACATCTGCAGAATGCAGCCCAAAGCGTGTATTTTGGGGGGGTTTAGCACTGAGACAGTCAAGACACTCTCTAACCCACTTCCTCACGTCTTGGTATAGTTTAGGCCAGTAGAACTCCTGACTAACCTTCTTATGTGTTTTGAAGATACCTAGATGTCCTCCTACAGCGGAATCGTGAAAGTATTTTAGAATCATATTTCTTAGCTTGGACGGGACATATACCTTCCTATTCCTATTACGATTGCCGACCCAGCAGAGCAATCCTTGAAACATGACAAAATTATCGACTTTTTCGCCGTCTTTGATGCGATCAACAATATCCTTACAATACGGATCATCCTTCTGATGTTGCCTAAGGGAGGTAAAGGACTCCGGTATAGTATGAATAACGCCCAAACAGTTGGGAGTTTCACCTGAGGCAATTGGAAGTAGACCTTCGTTTATTCGAGATAGGGTATCCGCGACCAGGTTATGTTTTCCAGAGATGTGTTCAGTACGGAATTTATACTGGGATAGTTTTAAAACCCATCTACCTATTTTCCCAAGTTGTTTGGGATGGTTCAGTATCCACGAGAGAGCTCTGTTGTCCGTATAGAGGACAAATTCGCGTTGTTCCAGATAATCAGAGAACTTGTCAATTCCGAAAACGCAGGCAAGCCCTTCTTTCTCATAAGGACTATATTTTCTTTGAGCTTCGGAAAGGGTTTTGCTAGCAAAGGCTATAGGGAATAGTCCTTCAGGATGACGTTGAGAAAGAACTGCTCCAAGAGCAAAAGATGACGCATCTACCTGTAGTTCGAATGGCAATGAAAAATCAGGCATCTTAAGAACTTTGGGTGATATAAGACACTGTTTCAAAGTAGAAAAGGCTTTCATCTGATCAGTGTCCCACTTAAACGGGATCCCTTTCTTCTTAAGGTGGTTTAAGGGGGCAGCTATTTGAGAAAATTGGGGAATGAATCTAGCATAGTAAGCACACATGCCAATGAAACGTTGAACTTGTTTAAGATTTTTAGGTGTAGGATACTCAATGATAGGTTTAACTCTTTCAGAATCAACAAGGATATTTCCTCTGGAAATTATGTAACCAAGGTATTTAATTGAGTCGGTGGCCCAAGTAACTTTGTCCGGGTTAACAGTCAGTCCGGCTTCTCGCAGTCTTTGAAGTACGAGACGAATGTGTTTGGCATGTTCGGAAAGAGAGTTACTATAGATGCATATATCATCTAAATAATTGAAGACAAATTTGAATTTGAAATCTGAAAGGATGTGATCTAAGATACGGCTAAGAGCTGCCCCTCCGCAGCTGATGCCTAAAGGAACCCTATTAAATTCGTAGCAACCCCAAGGTGTTACAAAAGCTGTATACTGTTTAGAACTTTCAGAGAGTGAGCATTGAAGGAAACTGGCATTGAGATCTATAAGACTGTAGATCTTTGCCCCTCCAAGATGTTGAAAGGCGCTTTCTATAGTGGGCATAGGGTACGGGTCAAAAATGATTTGTTTATTGACTTTTCTGTAATCCACAATAAGCCTATGACCGCCTCCTTTGCGAGGAATGATAAATGCGGGGCTGACAAATGAAGATTTGGACTGACGAATAACATCTTTGCTTAACAAATCGCGTATCAATTCCCTAAATATCTCAAGTTTAGGGGGAGCGCAAGAGTAGGGATGGGATCTAACAGGTTTGTGATTAGAAAGGGAAATATCATACGGCAGAATGTCGCATTTTCCCCAATTAGGGGTAATAACATCAGAAAATTCCTCTAGAACCTGATTAATTTCTACAGAATTACCCGCATTATATAGACTATGAATGTCATCAACTTTTTTGAAAAAAGTCTTAACAGCAGGGTTAAATTTAAAGGTAAGGTGCCCAGCTCCTAAGTCCAATTTGACTTGAGCTCTAGTCATAAAATCAACACCAAGAATTACTTCATAGGGTAAATTAGGAACAACAAAAAAGGATTGTTTCCATGAAAATCTATTAATCTTAATAGATAGATTGATGCTTTTATTAACATAAAGTGATTTCCCATTAGCAATCGCAAAGTGTTTAGGACTTATTTCTTTTAAATTATAACTGTGAGCAGAGGAAATTTGATTGAGAACAGTTTCATTAATAAATGAAGAACTAGCACCAGTGTCAAATAGGGCGCTGCAGGGGAAAGTATGAACAATTACAGTAATTATAGGTTCTCGAAAGGCTGGAGAATTATAATTTCGCCGCACAGAGTCAAATCTCTGGCGGCGCATAGTTAGTTTTTTGTCCTACATTGACTTTTATAGTGTCCAACCACTCCACAATTATAACATTTAATTTTGGACATATCTTTAGGGGTGACGTGTGCGTTTTGGTTTGGCTTAGTATTTATAAACGGTTTGTAAGGATTGGAATTAAAGGGTTTAGAAAAGGTAGTAGACGATCTCATTTGTCTGGGCGGAGCAACACCTTGAACCAAGTCTACTACAGGGGTGGGGGGGTGTAAGCTCAAATATTCCTGTTCCGCCAGCATACTACTTTCAATTGAAGAAGCAAGAGTGTGTAATTCGAAGATAGAGCAGGGTTGGGAAGAAAACACAAAATGACGACGTGTTAGTGGGGACACATTTTCTAAGATGATGTTAACAATTTGACTTTCTTCAAGGTTGAGTTCGAGTATGGCTGCAGCCTCGGAGACGGAAACAATGAAATTGCGCAAAGACTCATTCGGATTTTGAAATCTATTCACGAATTGTACTTTTAAGTTGTTTCTAGCCCTATCTGGTACAAGTACAGACAGAATTTTATTTCTAGAGCTTCGCCAATTAAGGCCTAAACTTAAACATTCAGCAAACAGCTGAGACAAATATCCATTTGTTTTACTTAAACAAAGAGATAAAAACTCCATTTCATTTCCTAAGTTTAGACTACATACTTTAGTAATTTCTAGTAAGAAATTAAATAATGAAATGTAATTATGGCCGTCACAAGAGGGGATTTTATCTAAAAAGGAGGACAGAACCTTAGATTTAGTTTTGTCTGAGATAGAACTAACTGGCATTTGATTTATAGGATTGTTAGGGATTGAGCTTTGATTTAGATGGATGGAATCCAGCATTAAATTAGAATGTGGTCCTTTTTGACTATGAACATCATTAAGAGGGTTTTGGATTAAATGCTGATTATTGTTTATTATATTGTTACTAGTTGGTTGCAATGTCGCCATCTGATGCCCGAGCACTGGTTGTGTCCATAAAAGTTTTAGGGCCGCACGAAGGTCACTTACCGAGGTGTCGTCCGAGACAACAAAGTCATGTTGTCTAACAGCATGGAGGAGTTCGGCCTTTGATAGAAGACAAATCCTGTCCGCGCGCTCGCCTATAGGTTGTTGGATGGGGCTCCCAACAGGATCTCTGTCTGTCATGATGGCGATGGCTCGTGCATGTAACAAATAAATCAGAACAATTTAATAAGGTTGTAAATTAATAAATAACCAAGTTGAGAACCAAAACCTTATAAATATATAAGTGGCGCAGCTTTGTACCCCCCTTTAAGGGTTTAAAGGGATAAGTACAATTTAACATACACAGGATAAATGGGTAATGAGATTTTATTATTTGACATCATAATTGAATTGTATACAATAAGTCATTAGGTTATTATATGGTCACCGCTCACTAGCCAACAAAAATCTATAATAAAAATTGGTAACAATAATAACAATAATAATTATAATAACAATAAGATTTTGGTTCAATAGTTAACATGAAATATAAAATTAGAAATCCTGGCAACAATAATATCTTGGTCCTTCTGTTTACTCGACCCATCTCACAAGATAAATAGGTAATTAAGAGAACTAGCCTCACAGGACAACATATATATAGGCCGTATCCGAATAGTCAAGTACACTTGACTTGACGCAGACTTCATGCAGACTCGATAAAATTACACTTTACACCCACTTGAGATCGAAAACTGCAACAGACTTTTCGAACGGCAATTACCCTTTACACGCCCTTGAGTCTGCAGTGCTGCTTCCTACCCGTGATCTTAGAAACTATTTTAAACACCATCTATAATCAGGGAATGAAAACGAATACAACGTTTTAATATCCAAACCCACTTCTTTTCACTAGACATTTCCAACACAACACAAAAAACACTACAACATGAGCAGTACCGGTATAGTTAAAATACTTTATCATAGATAGCAGATTACACATCACAGATCACATTACTCTAGCAGACGAAAAATTAAACAGTTGCCAGTCAAACTCCGCATCGACGGCGTGTGAAGGGTAACTTGCCGTCACACTTGGTCTCAAGGGCTTGTGCAGGGTGCAGCGGCTCACTTCGTGACTATTCGGACGGTTGTTCACTCGATCACGTGATTGCCAATGCAATTATCGAGTGAGCGTCAAGGGTCGACGGCGCGTGAAGTAGACTATTCGGATACAGCCATATATTGCCAAAAACTGGTAATAACAAAACCTAGGCTCTAGCGTTTACATAACATATATCACAAGACAAAAGGGTATTTACGAGATCGAAGCTCACTGGTTAACGTATATTAATAATGCCAGAAACTGATTATTATTATACCCAAGCTCACACGTTTACAAGACATATATCACACTATTAATAGGCAAACATAGGATCCGAGCCCACTTATTTACTTGGCGAATAGTACAGTGAAATTGGTAATAACAAGATCAGGGTGCACTTGTTAGCACGGCATACCTTAAATAACAAATTGATAATTGAAATACCTAGGTTCACTAGTCGACCTGACGTTTAGTATAAGAAAAATAAATAGTCATAAGATCCGGGTACACTGGCTGATTTGACGTAAATTATGAGATAAACAGGTAATCATTAAACCTGGGATTTTTACTAACATGACGTCTGTTATAAGAAAATACGGTAACTATTAGGCCAGGGTTCACTTGTCAACATGATGTATATTATATGAAAGTATGATTACTAAAAGACCCTGGTTTATTTGTTGACATAAGAAAAATAGACAATCATATGACCTAGATTCACTGGGTCAAACACTGCCCGAGATATAGCGGGCTCACTACATACGTATGGACAAGCTGGCGTGTGTCAGACGATCCCAGGTCACGTAACTTGTGAACTGTCCGGTGAGTAAGCCAGCCAGGCCACCCATGGCATTCACCCGACTCTGGCAGCTGTAGAGAGTGTGTTGATAGCGAGTATGTGGCGGGGGCTAGCTGGGCAACAGCTGGGCTCCCCGTCCAAGAAGAGCCATAGAGAGCTATTCCCCTGACTCTGGCAGCTGTAGCGAGTGTGTTGATAGCAAGTATGTGGCGGGGCTAGCTGGGCAACAGCTGGGCTCCCCGTGCAAGAACAGCCATAGAGAGCTATTCCCCTGACTCTGGCAGCTGTAGCGAGTGTGTTGATAGCAAGTATGTGGCGGGGGCTAGCTGGGCAACAGCTGGGCTCCCCGTCCAAGAACAGCCATAGAGAGCTATTCCCCTGACTCTGGCAGCTGTAGCGAGTGTGTTGATAGCAAGTATGTGGCGGGGGCTAGCTGGGCAACAGCTGGGCTCCCCGTCCAAGAAGAGCCATAGAGAGCTAGTTGACTGTTCTATAGATCATGCATGCCAGCATTACTCTGGTCGACCTACACAACACATAGTGATTTAGATAAAAAGACTTTATCCCTAATTTTTCTAAGCTCCCAGGCGTAGTGTCGTACAATGTGCTCCTTGAGAGCTCCAATACTAGAATACTTTTTTGTCTATCATAAAAGGTCAGCAGAGCCTAGCGTTGGAGTGAAGGACGGAGGGCGCATGCGCGGCCCAACAGAGTGGTGGGGAGAAAGAATAAATGACGAGAAGGGGGGAGTCCGAGCGTCCGCCTAGCAGGGGAAATTGCCGCGCAGGCGCAGACGAGAGGCATGTACAGATAAGGGGAGACACACAGTAGTAAGAGAGAAAAAAGAAAGTGAGAAAACAAATCAAATATCAAAAAAAGGCTTGTGTGAGCTAATGCCTCATTAGCACGGCACAGGGTTATATGCCTATTAACAAATTACACTACTGGTTATAGGGATTAGGAAGGTTATATTTAAGGGAAGTGTATCCGTATTTGCGTGGAGGGAGAGTAGAAAACTATTTTGGAAAAAAAACTCTCATTACACCCATCTGAGATTCGAACCTCGATCTCCTCGTCATCGGCATTTCAGTTTATTTCGAGACTGACGCCTTAGACCATGGGGCCATCGACACTGGTTCCAACTAATTAAAATAATTTGAAATGTCTCCCCTCCGTACGAACATTTGCCAAGTTACAAAGATTTGCAACCTGGGGAATAGTGTGATATTCATTAGAATATTAACTAGGTAAATGTGTTCTTGGGAAATACTTTTCTTGGTATTTTTATTTATGTTACTGTTTTATTTTGCTAATCTCATATTTAAAAAAAACTATGTCCTCTCTTTAGGTAACTGCTGAAGCATATTCTTGAAATCCATCCTCACACGGTCCGTAACTATCGGAGGGGTAGGGGAACACTCCCACATTAAGGGTGGTAATAGCATGCAAGAGCGTCAGTGAATGCTTAGTGGACCGATAGTGTGGTCCTGAGCACACTATCGCTCCACCTTTTAACCTATGATGACTAAGCAAACCCACGATAGTGTCCACTAAACATCCACTTAGTCAAGATCTTGCATGCTGCCCTAGGTCATTGTTATAAAAAGTACAATAGATAATTAATGAAATGAGTGGAATATGATCATCACTCGCAATATATTAATGAGTTTTAATTAGTGAGGCCTGGCTAGTGCCAAGTCGTTGAAAACAGGCGGTGGTGGATCTAGACTTGGTGAGGCCCTAAGCTATATAGTTTGTAGACCCCTTGTTAACATATCACACTGGAAGGTCTCACAAAACTTGAAAACATTGTAATGGTGTGCCTTTTAATTATATAATCGATACACATTTAAATTTAAAAATACAATTTATATTTAAATGAATGCATTTATTGAGTATATATTTATCATTTAGTTTCCTTGATCCCTATCAGAGATTATTACGTAATATACCAATTTGAAACAATATGTAAATGTACATATTTTGAGGCCCCTGGGGATTGTGAAGTCCTAAGCTATAGCTCATTTTGTTTAGGCCTAAGTCCGCCACTGGAACAGCCCGCCCATCCCCTTTCCTCCTTGTTTTACTATGCCACCAACACATCCCCACCAGGCCGCTTACCCACTGGTCGAAATAAAACCCAATATCGATCAAACATATATACATTATTTTAAATTGGAGCGTCCCCACAGACCAAAACTTTGGTTTAACATATGATTTTTGTTTCTGGAACATTGAAAAACTGACAAAAGTCCGGCTGTACAATGTTCGATAGAAACGTTTGAAGAACAAATCAAATTGCGCATGCGCGATTTGCCAATTTACTTTACGTTAGCGAATAGTCCTGCAGTCCGTTACATTCTTGTGTGTTTTAGTATATTTGTGATTTATATAATCATGACAGAAGATACTGAAGAAGACTGTGCGTCCTAAATTGGATGAGACCAAAACTTGCGTCTATTCGCAGTTTCTTCTTCTTCTTCTTCGAGTAAGAGAAGACAAAGAGATAACTAAATCCATGTCTTCCCTACCTGTAACCATGTTGGCTACTGGAGGGAAATTTGTTTTTATTTCTTGTTTTGTTGGTATCGAACATTTGTTCGAGGCAGTTGTTCCAAACAGATTGTTTCGACTCGTGGGTAAGCGGTCGCTGTCTTATCCTGACCCACCATTGCAGCGGGCTGTTGAATAGTTTGGTCGCTGATCCACCCGACATATATTTCTTGACACGTCATTGCCTTCATATCCTGTTCACTAATGATGTTTTCATACGTAGTTCAATAGAGAAGCCTGTATTTCTGTAATGATGGCAAACATCATGCAATAACCAGGGAATTAGCTACTACCACATTTTCGACGGTCATTGTTTTCAGAGGAAGTTCACTCTAATTAACGTGGAGAGAGAATGGTAAAACCACAATGATCACATCTGTTCGCAATGAACCTGCTCGGTGTTCAAACCCCAACTTCCCCGTCATAGGTGGCCTTGTGTAATACGTGTCTAACACCTTAGACCGCCTGGCCACAGATGTGAGGGGTACACATCTAACTTTTAACATAGTTGTAGCCCCCTTTAGAACCCCATGTGTGTAAAGTTTTGTTTTTTCTTTTTAACCTATTCCACCAGGGTGTGTCGGTTAGATATTCCTGCTCCTCTATTTTCAGTGACGGAAATGTAACCGTCTTCTGAGGTTGGGACACTCTTTATGTGTGGTCATGGCGACCCGATGTGATGATGATGATGATGATGATGTGGTGCCGGTGGAGGTTTTAAACCTAACTTAAACCTAATTAGCCAGATCATGGCAATCATAGTAACAATTCCCCTTTTCGGGAAAAATATCCATAGCACCGGTGAGCATCGAACCCGGGACATCTGTATTAGTAGCAAGGAATGCAGGTCGGCTTGTGTGTAAAGTATGAACTTGTTCACCTTGTAGAATGTTGCGTGAATCCGCTTTGGTGGCCGCATAGTCTAAGGCGCTACTCTCACAATAGACTAGACTGCCGATGATCGAGGGTCGTGGTTCGATCCCAATCGGGTGCACTGAGGGTGGTTTTTCCTAAATTGTTTCTCACTCTCTCTCCACGCAAAGGAGGGTACACCGCCTCTAAATTAAACCCTCCGCATTCCTAACCCATGAATGCCAAAGTAAGAGTAGTAAGACGCGGTGCTAAATAAAGGAGGTGAACTTGTTGGCCACCCTGTGGAATGCTGTGACGTAACTAACACCCCCTCCCCTTCCATTGTGTTGATCAAGCTCTGGCGACATCTCAGTGGAGATGTCAGGGCCAACAAGGCTCGTTATTTTCAATTAACGCCCAATTTGCACGCCACAGTGAACAAGTAGTGGAGGGGAACTAGTCCAGCGCTATATTTGCACTCCGCTGCCGTATGCTCGTGGGCACAGCTCTGCTCGGTTTGGCAAGTCTTACTTTGACGGGTCGGCAACTTTGTTGATATCGAGCAAAAAGGTTTAACTTTGTATTTCTCAGATAATATTTAGTTCAAGGTGAACTCGCAACCTTTCAGAGAGGATACTACATTCTCAAACATTGGCCTGGACTGTCTTGAAACTGGCACTGGCAAACGCTAGCCACTTCTTGTTCATTTCAGTGAAAAATGACAACTTGGATAGAACAATCGAACCTGTGTGTTTGTTTTTGTAGGACAAGAACTATGCTAGTAGGAATGGTCAATGGTTCGATCCCGTGTGGTGCATACAATATTGTATTAATACATGGGTTCGTCTTGTAACATGAATATTATATAGGAGCGCCACCAAGTACACTCGCTCTATATTCTATGATTTAGATCCTTCATATGTTATCTGGTTCTATGTTCTATGACACGAGGCTAGGCTAACCAACACAACCATTTGATTCCGTTTCTCAGTAGCACCTGTTATAGTTGAATATGTCAGTTGAACACTCACTCTGTTCGGCAGTACCACCTGTTATAGTTGAATATGTCAGTTGAACACTCTCACTCTGTCCGTCAGTAGCACCTGTTACAGTTGAATATGTCGGTTGAACAGTTGCTCACTCGTTGTTTGTGCAGCATTTAGCAATCTTCTCAGGGGCTGGGGTTTCAGAGGCTAATGAATATTTATGATCTCCCCGGGAAATATTGAATCATCCAGATGCCTTGTTAAGAATGTTAATGAAATGTTATGTTTGGTTTTGTCTTGGAACAGTTATTTCGGTACTAAATCTTAGGAAGTGTTTTATCTAAACATTATGATCTAGTCATAGAAAAACAATTACAATATCTAGTTAACAACTCCTTAGTTACACTCGTCATATCTTTGTTTACTAATCTAAGGGCCCTGTGTTCGACTGTCGGCAAGTGCTCAAATATATTCCTGTGAAATAGATTGTCTGTGCGCTTTACTGCCAGTGTAGTGGCTATTGACAACTAACCTTATGATTTAACACAACCAGACCCCAGGCCATTAATTTATTAATGAAAAAAAATACCATTTTACAGGCTTTAACCCGCGAAGAATCGTATCCAGGAACATCTTACTAAAAGACAAACGTGCTAACGTTTGGTTTGAGTTTAGACATCGTTAGCTAAGTAATACTTTTTCTGCCACCCTCGTCTTACTACCCATTCGATCTCCCCGCATATTTACACTCGTCGAATAAGTCTGAGAAGGTATAATTTAAAGAAAGTGTACCCGCATTTGCGTGAAGGTTGTTTGGGAAATAATTTAGAGAAGAGAAAAACACTGCATAAAGACCTTGTGCAAAATCATTCAAAGAATGTTGTAATTATTTCAAACCCGCCTCGGTGGCCGTATGGTCTAAGGTGTTACTCCCATAGTAGACTAGAATGCCAATGATGGGGAGATAGGGGTTCGAATCTCAGTTGGGTTTACTGAGGGTGGTTTTTACTAATTATTTTTTCCACTCTCTCTCTTCACGCAAATGTGGGTACACTTCCTCTAAATTAGACCTTCCTCAAACCTAGCACGTTAGTGTAATTAGTAGCCTACATAAGTGTACAACCCGAACGAGTAGTAAGACGTGGTCTTATAAAAACTCTAGTAATAATAATAATAATAATAATAATAATACTCTCTCTCCTCTCTTTATGTCCTTGTTTCGTAATAACCACGTGGCCCGAGACTCGCCTCTGCAATATAAAGTAGATAAGGAACACGAT
This sequence comes from Timema podura, assembly GCA_033556935.1. Classification (NCBI taxonomy): domain Eukaryota; kingdom Metazoa; phylum Arthropoda; class Insecta; order Phasmatodea; family Timematidae; genus Timema; species Timema podura. The sequence continues at coordinate 11,444,307 of JAVRXN010000011.1, forward strand.
AAAGTATGTCCTATTGCGTAGTGCGGGTATTGCCGGCGTCTGGACGCAATGCGGGCTGCCTATAGCGAGCCCGGCTTAGAAAGAGAGAGAGAGACGACGTGGAAGTGTCCCTGGGAGGTCGCGGGTTCTAGACGAATCGGACAAAGCGCGGAGGTAATGTAAAGAAAGAGTTGTCCTTATTCTTCTTTGAGCCCTATTTCGTGTCACAAACCGCTTGTAAAGGGAAGAGAAGAAGATAATGGCATCACAAAACACCAAGAGTTATTGGATCGTTAAAGGCTGTGAGTGAAATTCGTTCCGCAGTTATTTTATTGTCGTTTGGAAACAAAACTCTTTATACGTATCTTTTAAACACGATAAATGCACGTCACAGATTTTAATAGTTGTAAACGAATTATATTTAATATCGCTCATTAAATAGATCTACAATCTGTTTTTAATAGGATGGGTCTAATCTGACGAATATAAAAGTTACTTGATCTGCTTTCACCTCACTGGCTTCGGTGGCCGCACAGTCTAACGCGCTACTCTCGTGTTAGACTAAACTTCCGAAGATGGGGAGATCGAGGTTCGAATCTTGGTCGGCCTAATCCCTAACACATTAGTGGAATTAGTACTCATGCGTATAACCAGAACGGGTAATAAGAAGCTGTGCTAAAAAAATCTTTCATGTATTCATACGTTAAGTCGTGTGATATGCAGCTGTTACTTTTGATATTATTTTCAACACCTACAACATAATACTACAAATATTGAAATATAGTAAAATACCATCAATGTTGGCTGCAAAATAAAATAGGTTTTTGTATTTTCTAAAAAGTCCTTTTTACTGAAAACCTAACATACAAATTTGACTGACCACTCGTCTTAGATACAACTTCTTTTTAATCAAAAATTTTATCAATGTTTTATTTATTAACATGGCTGCTGAGCGTATAGCTTCTCGTTGACCGCCGTTAAGAAGAGCTAAAACGGAACTAGAGTTGGTAATTTTAACTTTTTATAACGAATTTTTTTTGTCCCGTTTAGGCTATACGCATTTGCATGGGAAGTCATTTATGAAAAACCACCCTCAGTGCATCCGACCGGGATTCGAACCCTGATACCCTCGTCATCGGCAGTCCAGTCTTTTGGGAAAGTGGGGCCTTAGGTCATGGCGGCTACCGAAGCGGAGAATTTTTGTTTGACTTAAATAATCTAAATATTTCTTAGGAAGCCATGTTTGGATCAATTCTCTGCACATATTAATATCGATAGTTGTTGAATGCCTGCCACGAGTACAGTTTAATGGTATTTGAACAAGACATAATATATTTATTTAAATAGCTATGTTCAAATGTTGCCATGCTCGTGACAGATATTCAACAAGTGTTGAGGTCACCATGTGAACAAAATTATACTCTATATTTGTACTAAAGCAATATTTGACTTATTTTGGCCAAACAAATGTTTTGGTATAAAAACTGCAGAAACATATACCTTTTCTCGCGTCCCCTACATCCCAACCTTAAGTCCGCTAAAAACACTGACGTGATAAAAAATCAATATTCCTCTAAATCCTTGGACAACAGTAACCGTCAATAATCACCAAACAAGTCATTCTACGTTTGACTGAAATATGTTATAAACAATGGGACGGTTTTACATGTAATTAAATCGTGTATCTTTACAAATGATGTATTCTGGGCTCCCTCAGACTTGCGCGCGGTACTTTTGACTATAGTTTGATAAAAAAAACAATCATTTAGAATTAAATGGATAGCTGTATTTTAGTTGAAAGTGGTTGCAGCGGCCCAAATCAAACTGTCCCACCGGGATATCTCCTAGTATCCCGGCGGCCCAATCCACCTCTTCCGTAAGATGTTAGGTAGCTAGAAGAGTGCCAGCATGAAACACAGTAGATTGGTCGTGCATTGTCCCAAGATAAGCTATAGATTGGTCGTGCATTGTCCCAAGAGAAGCTATAGATTGGTCGTTCATTGTCCCAAGAGAAGCTATAGATTGGTCGTTCATTGTCCCAAGAGAAGCTATAGATTGGTCGTTCATTGTTCCAAGAGAAGCTATAGATTGGTCGTTCATTGTTCCAAGAGAAGCTATAGATTGGTTGTTCATTGTTCCAAGAGAAGCTATAGATTGGTCGTGCATTGTTCCAAGAGAAGCTATAGATTGGTCGTTCATTGTTCCAAGAGAAGCTATAGATTGGTTGTTCATTGTCCCAAGAGAAGCCCTAAAACTGTGAATGTCTCGGTAAACACAGGTTGAGATTGAACTTATCAAAGGATAGCGATAAACACGATGTGTCAGAGGGAATGTACTGACATACCTGCGGTTGTTTTGTTCCAGACGGGAGGAGATGGCCACATTCACGACCTCACCATAGGATACAACGTGCATGGCAGGGACTATGTGCTGGACCTTCGCCTCAACAGGTGAGTTGCTCTCATCTGGCAGACCGGACTTCAATCCCTACCACCTTCACTAATATTGCTCTTTAAAACAGATTAGTTGTTATCATCAAGGGCGCCCGCAGGATTTTTCCGGGGGTCTGGGGAGTATTCCATACCTCCACTACGGACCCCCGGGAAAATTTATTAAATTGAAGCCTCAAAAGACGCTTTGGCGATATTTGTCTCCTGAATATAACACACAACATAAAAAAAGTTTCAAATCTATCCAAATTAGATGGTGGACACTTGACCTTGATGATTTGAATAGCGAATGCTGCCGGAATTGCTCACGCATGCGCCAAACTACCAGCCCTAAAGTTAGCAGGTGGCGGACGCTAGTAATTAGTTTATTAGTAATATTCTTTAACACTCTCTGTTGGCTGGGGGCACTGTTTGAGCGCTAGTGTTGGGCGGTATTAGCCTTCCTATAATATTTATACAACCTCAGAGTCTCAGGGGGGGCATTTGCCCCCCCCCCCACCCTGGATCCTCCTTGCGGGCGCCCCTGGTTATCATCTTGCTATCTCAGATTATAATTATTATGCACGAACTTGGTGACCAGTAACCAGTGACTGGTAAAAATAATACAAAACTACTGATAGTTGATTGGCTGGCTCGTTAGGGAGGAATTCCGTCCATTCGGTTCCAAAACCCTTAGATGCTAAAAACACATCTGAGCTATTGTTAGTCATCTATATTAATAAAATGGAGGGTTTGTATGTCCTGAGCGTTGTGCGATACCTACCGCATTAGTAGCCCCTGTACACGAACATGTGCAACTCGAAACAGGAATTTTCAGAATTTTAGTTAGATTTATTTTAAATAAATTAAAAACCTGGTTGAAAACAAAAAGGTCACGGACAACGCAGGCAGGGAGGGCTACGCAGGTACTAACTCTAAAGTTACCTTCCACGGACAATCAATGAATTTTTAAAATGTCCCGGGAAACACTTGGCACTTGAATTAATAAAAAAACTTAACCTATGACATACTTTGACAACAATGGCTTTACCTGAGGTTTAACCAGGATCTTATTAGTCCGGCACTTGTAACGATACTGATTTGGACCGCTCTCATATATTTAAAAAGTCATGGATGAAGGTATTTTTCTTCAATAAACAGTATGTAAAATATCCTTTTAGGACTTCATCCATGGAGAATCACGCGCTTTACAGAAATAATGTCGAAGGATTGCACCATTAAAACTTATTTTTTATTTCAAAATTTCACTCCATAGTATTTACCAAACAAGCAAGAGCCACCAGCTCATTATACCCAATAGGAAGCTAGCCTTTAAGACACCTGTCGCAGGGACGCTTTTGATTTGTTGGTTTTGACACTGGTCACGAGAGGTGCAAGGGGCAAGGGGTATTTCATATATAAGCTGTGTGTGCGTATGAATATATAGAGTAGTCACATAAACAGAGAGAGTGCCGGCAACATAAACTAGAGTACGTGTAATATCACGACAGTACATAATTTGTATTTCAAGTAAAATTGTATAAGAAGATATAATTCACTCCAATAAATCGTGTGCAACATCAACAGTTGTATTTATTTAAATAAAACAGACAGTGACATAATAATTGGCGCTCGATCACGGGGCTATAAAAACCAATTATATATCACAATAAACCATATCACCATAATTGACTCCCAATCCGGGGGCAGTTATATCTCAATAATTCCGAATCATTTTACACTATTCAACATTCTGTTTAGAATAAAGAATATATGTTACTACCGGTATTTCAAGTATTTGATACAAATTGGAATCGACCCCAGTGATCTTGGGATAAATTGCTCGCCCCAAGACCCGATGTTCGTCGGTTCTAATCCAGCTGGGGTTGGTGGATTTGAATGACAAGAACCCGTGGCACGACTTCCTTCCAAGGGGAAGTAAAACCGTCGGTCCCAAGTCGATTGTGGCATGTAAAATAACCCTGGAAGGTATGTGGAAATACCTTTCCAGGCAAAATTGTTATATACTTTTGCTCTCGCTCATAGAAATTCTCGTGTGCTGATATTATCAGTTAGCTTAGAAAGTGCACGTTAAATACGCCAAATACATAGCCTATAGACAAATTGGACTGTTACAAAATGAGTGTGGAGACAATTTGACTTTGGTAGCCCCCTTCCCCTACTCTACCAACATGACACTTTCATCCTGCTGCGGTCATGCGGTCATGCGGTCATCCGTGTTGCTTACCTGACAATTATATTTCATTGGGCTTGGTTTTTTTTATTTAATGTGTTTGAAGATATAAATTTAAATGTAAACAATCTGAAATACACTAAAATATAGTACAAATAATATAATTCAAAACAACCCGCTTCGGTGACAGCATGGTTTGAGACGCTAGTCTCACAGTACAATAGACTAGACTGTCGAGGGCGAGGGGATAATGGTTTGATCCCATTCGGGTGCACAAAGGGTGATTTTCTTTAAATTGTTTCACACTCTTTCTCTCCACGCAAATGTGTAGACATTTCCCCTAAATTCAACCTTACTCATTCTTAACGCACCAGTGTAATTAGTACATAAGTGTAAAACCCGAATGTTTACTAAGACACGGTGCTGGAAAGAATAATTAAAAAATATCAATGCAAAAAGTATTCCCACCTAAAATATGCTCGGTGCTAATTAGTGTATCTAGTTAATGGTATAACTAATCTAATTATATTTAAATGAAATGTTTTATTATTATTTTCAGGGATTTGATTCCTAAATCCTATTTTGAGAGGTATCAGCACAATGGCCAGCATGTGGTCAACAGACCGACAGGGAAGGTGAGAATAAGTTTTTACTTTGTTATCTATCTATGTTGGATACTGAACAGACGTTGGACAACAGACCCTGAAAATAATCCCTGGAGAGTTCTTTAAAGGGCTGTTGCACGCATAAATAACTTTCAAAATATTATGTCCCTATAATTAAACAACAGGTATCTATTTACTTTATTTCTTGAATTTTTAAATTGGCTTTGTTCCATAAAATGTCAATAAATAAATCACAACATGAAATTTAAATGTCAACTAACATGACTGGGCTCACTTATCTTAAGTTTTGAAAATATATTAAGAAATTTAACAATTAATTCTGCTTTTTCTTTTAAGGAAAATGTGTGTAACATAGATTAAATTTCTTAAAAATGTTTTAAAACTTTTTCATCTCAATTTAAAAAAAAAATCAAAATGCTTATTGATTACAATATTTAAAAAAATCTCCAATGATTATTAGTGAGTAAAATTCTCATCATCCTACATAATCTGTTATTGCTAGCTATCATCCAAGTTGGGACTATCCTGGGCCAGTGCCCCTCAAGATCCCCCCTGCATCCCTGCCCCAAGACCACAATCACTTTAATAAAAAATAAAATATATGAAGTAGAAATATAATTTGGAGAACTGGAGATACGTCAAACACACAGGTTGAATTTTAAAACAGGGTCTATAACTTGGTACTCAAAAGGTTTACCTCTCTATAAACAAATTACAAGTGACCCTAAAATTACAGATTGAAATAAAATACAGAACTAATGGCACCACTACATTGTATCCCCCCCCCCCCTCCTACTGAAAGTAGATACGTGGATGCATCAGTGAATGTTTGTGATGCAAGGTACGTGGTTTGTTACAGGATGTGGAGCTGTGCCAATATCAAGGTCGGTTGCGAGGTCTGGCCGACTCCTGGGCCGCTATCTCCACCTGCCATGGTATCAGGTGAAATAATCTTACATATTGGGGCTATTTATCAGGGGCAGATTAACCCTAGAACACTATTATCATTGTTTATTGCTGCATTGCTGTTGTAGCGACCTCCTCAATTCCACAACGAATTAAGGCCGGCGTACAACAACAAAAACGATACCATTAGCAGAAAATTTCAAAGATATAAAAAAAACAAATATTTCAGAGGAGCCGATAGGACTAACATCAAACAAAAGGACCGTACACTGATCCATTTGAGTTTGTTTCCACGAACCCGCTCTACAAATATTTATTATTAGAAACAATTCAAATATTTGCCATTATATAAAAAAAACTTCCCATGATTAGATGAAACTAGGGTACCAAAGTGACATAAAGAATAGGTAACAGTATAAGGTATTTTATTTATATATAAAAGTTAGATATTTTAAATATGATACAGAAGGATATATATATATATATATATATATATATATATGTGTGTGAACGTTATATAATAAACTCATAATAATATGAATCATCTATGATCGTCTCAATCATCAATAGTTCTAGTCGTAAAAAAGACAAATGTAAACATTCAAAGCATTAGCCAAAAGACTAAATCTAACAAGTGAGCTGAAAGCTCCAAGTCCACAAAATTTACGTTGCGAAATGACAACGCTCTGCATCAATCTAGCAGTGATTTTACTATCTAGTTCAAGTCGTAAAATGACAAATGTAAACATTTAAGGCATCTAACAAGTGAGCTGATGGCTCTAAGTCAATAATGTTTACGTTGCGAAATGACAACGCTCTGCATCAATCTAGCAGTGATTTTACTATCTAGTTCAAGTCGTAAAATGACAAATGTAAACATTTAAGGCATCTAACAAGTGAGCTGATGGCTCTAAGTCAATAATGTTTACGTTGCGAAATGACAACGCTCTGCATCAATCTAGCAGTGATTTTACTATCTAGTTCAAGTCGTAAAATGACAAATGTAAACATTTAAGGCATCTAACAAGTGAGCTGATGGCTCTAAGTCATTAATGTTTATGTTGCGAAATGACACCGCTCTGCATCAATCTAGCAGTGATTCTATTATTTCTTACTCACAATTATCAAAAACAAACATGTAGAGTAAAGAACCAAAGCAATATTTTAAGATACAAAATACCTTTTTCTCAGTTGTACAGACTATAATCTTGTCTTTAAATAAAAGGTTAGCTTTCCAACAATATTTATAGATATTGACAAAACCCAAAAGGGGATTTTTAGCCTACATTCTACAAAGGAACATTAATTCCCGCAAAATTATTCTAAGTAGATTTAATTTTCCTTAAGCCAAACAGGCTGTAAATTTAACCATAAAAAAATTTAACATTTCCATGATATTACCAAATGTTACTCGACACAACCCGGAAGGGGCCTCCGTGTCTACAAGACAACAACAATAATGCTAAGTTTCTATTTGAAAGATTGGACTTGTTCATTGAATTACAAATGTTAGCCTAAAGGGAATTTTGATACATAATTGCCGAAAAAGAATTTTATACCTTTAGTGTTCATCCTGAACACCAACGTGTTCCTGGAGGAAGTCCAGACAAGAGTAATTATTCCTCTATTCTACACCAGTATTTATGCCAATATTTTAGCTCAGAGAGGGGGGAGAGGGGAAACGCCAAAACAAAGGAGAAACACAACACATGACATAAGGGACGGAACATCTAGACGCGAAAGGACGGTTCTAGAAGCGTGGTGGAGCATGGAGAATGACCCAGACTAAAAGTTTCTATCGCTCACTGACTTCTCGGGCATGGCATCATACGTCACACTATTTTTTCCCATGACACCTTGCGCCGACTTGAACTCCGTGCTTCATTCAGTCAGTCTTAGCACAAAGTTTATAGTGGAGTGTAGTTCGGGAGGCCGGCTCGGGAGACGTGATAACAACAACATAGGGCGATGGGGCATGGTAAGTCCACATTAGTATTACTTCACCAGTGCTTCGTTGATGTTTTAATCTTTTCTTGTAGTGGTTATTTCAAAAACGCTACACTGTCACTACCTCAATCTGACATAATAATATTAAAAAACCTTTCATAACTTCTTACATGATCCGAGTTGAATTTTGAGTCTTTTTTTTTTGGGGTAGTTTCATTAGTTTTGTTTTTCATTTTTGATATTTTTATTTACATCAAAATCAACATACATCAAACATAAATGTCAATACATAAAACCACAAAACCAAAAGAAATATGTTCTTAAAAAACCTTTGTAGCACAATAAACATTGGTATATTCAAATGTTTTTGTAATGGTGGATTATATAGCCAAGCTATTATATTTGTTAAGTACGGCTGCATCAAAATATCATATTCTCTAAATTGAAAAATGACACCTGGACAAGGAAATCGAACTCGAGACCCTTGTCTTATTACGCCAATGCTCTAACCACTGAGCAATCCAGGAGTCGTCACATTCCCAGGCTCATTCTTCACTCATATTTTAAGGCAGAGTCTGTGATGGACGTATGGAAATGGTCAGTTATGACTATGAGTGATCAATTAAGATCATTAGCTATCAGATAACGCAGCCACTTTTTACTCAGAAGTTGGCTTTTTGCTGCAAATAGTGCAATAAAAACTGTACGAATGTGCCTAAAATATGAGGGAAGAATGATTCGTGCACGGGACGACTCCTGGATAGCCAAGTGGTTAGAGCATTGTTATACTGATCCAAAGGTCCCGGGTTTGATTACCATGTCTAAGAGTCATTTTTCAATTTAAAATAATATGTTTTTGTAATGGCTAGAACTATCTAGTTATTATTAAAAAAGAAAGAAATGAAACTATTTGTATTTGTTGCAGTCAAAACCGGTTTTTAGTAAGAACGCGTTTTCTCTAGTTAAAACTACTTTATACTGAATGCCTTTGTTACACCTAGAATTTCCTAGCTATAGCTAGAATTTACTGCTATTCATGTTTGAACATTAGATAAAACTAGTTTTAGCTAGAGAAACTTGTTTGGGGGAAATAATTCAATCAAAAGCAATTAAGTGTTGATTGGGTTTAAAAAAACATTTTATTGTTTAATACAATATTTATTGAGAATATTGGTCACACATTTATGTCATTAATATTAATTAAAGTAATACAAAAATAATCATACACTAAAGGAACATCTTTAAGGAACATCACAGAACCATGTCTACAACATTAATTAAAAAAAGTGAAATGAAAATAATCATACATTAAAAATATATTAATTAGTCTGATACTGGTTGATAGGGCATCACTGGTTGATAGGGTTTTTGTTTCTTTATCAAGACTGTCCAAAGTTGTTTTATATCCATTATTTTGTGTGTATTTGATGCTTAAAAATGGACAGGTTGTATATCATAAGCTAGCATACCAAGAGCCAGACTCTAGTAACATGACAAGTCTAAACTAGGAAACAATTGGACAAGATATAGTAATTATTTGGACCACGGCTCTACACTAGGAGATAAAACTGTCATATACTTAATTGGTTCATATTATCCAACTCCAGGGAGTCCCAAATTTAGAGTCATCAATGCTAAAAAAAAACTACAAAAAATATTGATTAAGCTACGCCTTAAAGATATTCTCCACAATTAAGGTAATTCGACCATCAAAATAGTATTGCGGAGTTTTACCAAGTGTATAATTATTATAAGCTATAAGTAATAATTTAATGATTTCAAATCATTACAGTTCACAAGCTATAAGGCATCAAACTTGCTATTTTATGCTCTATATGTACCCATTGTTAAGGTAAAGTAATTAATATATGGGGCTTAAATCTGGTGTAACTTGATATTCATAGGTTTACAGAACACAATATTTATAATATTAATATTATAAATATCTCAATTAAATATTTATATTATTAAAATATATGAATTTTTATAATCTATATTAAAGTTAATCATAATATTATAAAGATGTCATTGTGTACACCTCATATGAATGTCTACAGTAGCCCCATGGCTTCTTTGGTGCTGACTGACAGTTCACAGCTGACTTCTGACGGTCAACATTTAGGTACATACATAAATTTTGACTGTCAGAAGTGACAGCTGCTAAACACATGTTTTTTGTAGATCATATGGTTCAGTGTAGGGATACATAATTTGGTCTGGTAGCTTTTCAAAGCCGTCAACTTTCAGCTGTGAGCTGTCAGTCAGCACCAAAGAAGCCATGGGGCTACTTTAGTTGTACTAAATGTCAGCCCTTGCATTAATTACTTTACAATAACAATGGGTACATAAAGAGCATAAAATATCAAGTTTGACGCCTTATAACTCATGAACTATAATGATTTGAAATCATTAAATTATTACTTATAGCTTATAATTATACACTTGTTAGAATTGTGCAAAAAAAATAAAAATATGGTCAAATGACCTTAAACAATTTCTGAGGTAAACCAAAAAGTTTAATTTTATAAAATTAATTTGAGCTTTTTCCTGATCCTCGGGTTTTTAAAATAACATATGTTTATGTATTAAATATTAACATACATCCATTGAGCTGCTCTTGCCAACATCAATGGTTTTATTAACAAAATCAAAGTAGAAAAATAAACATACGTAGGTACTTTACGAAATGTGTGTACTGTGTACAGGATAAAACATATGTTTTCCAAACCCAACAAATATTTACCAAAATTACCTTCAAATCGAATTTATTTAATTTCAAATTACTTTATAGGTACTTATTTTATAGCTGAATTATATATTATTTTGAATAGTGTTGATTAAAATCTTTTAAAAAAACCATTATTATTGGTGATTTTTCTGTTTGACACTCAAAGTAGAATAATTCATTGAGCTAAAGGTATTAATATTGACATTTAATTAAATTCTAAAATTATTTATCTAGGAGAAAGGTCAAACTTATAAAATGTATACTAAAGACATAAGGGCTAACTTAAAAACTATCACTCTCAATCATTATTAATGCAATATCTGTTTTCTACATATATAGTTTTCAAAACTATAACTTGGCACATAGCTAATTTCCTGCATACCTTCAACCATTTTACAAAATTCTGTCTAAATATTTAGATAGGTAGTATGAAAAAAATGATTCTTTAGTTGGAGCAGATCCACAAGATTATTGGGGGGTTGAGGGGGGCGGGGGAACTATAAACTAAATTAAACCTCTTGTTCTAAGTTATGGCAAAAGTTAATGGATATGGGGACTATTAGGTGTAAAATGAAAGGGCTTGTCATTATTTTTAGTGACTTAACACTAATTAAAACCAATACAAACCTGAAACCTGCTATTTTGATATATATTGCTATTGATGACTCTTTCGATTAGGCCCCCCTACTAATTTGATACAGTGTAGGATGGGCCATCTAAGTTCCCCCCAATAGGTATGCACCTGCTCCTTAGTTCAAATTACACCTCTCGTTTGGAACCTAACTCGTAAATTAATTAATGTAATTTCACTAACAGTCCAATTTTCATAGAAGTAACCCCTTACCTGACAGCTATAAGTGCTACTAGATCTACTTTCATGTATTCATACATCAAGTTATGGAAACACAATTTGTTTGTTTTGATTGATCACTGTCATACCTCTAAAATAACAATAATAATAATATAGGTGGTAAAATGTTATCAAATTTCATTGTTGGCCGCAGGACTACCAAGTACCTGGAAAACAATGAGGACTGGGACAACTCAAGGAGGTTTTTGGGTCTGGAAAAAACACAGCAAAGACACAGGAAATTTTGAAAAAATATAACACAAATACTGGAGTATTTGGGAATTTGCTCAGTTAACTGAATACTTTAAATAGGTACCTAATAGGTCTTTGGATAGAAGAAAGTTCCTCAAAGCTGGAATTTTAAAATTTTGACTATTTAAAAATAATTAATTAATTACTTAATTAATAACCAGACCTAAGCAAAAAGAACATGGGCAACGCAGGGCTTAAAGCACTGACTTTAAATTTCCTTCCACATACAATCAGTCAACTAAAAATATTTCTCCCAGGCCAGGCACTTCAACTAGCGAAAAATAAAATTTAATTCCTCTGTACTTCAATATAAGTTGTCTGGAAAAATGGGAATTCCTTCTTGAAAACCTTTAAAACACAGGGATATAATAGTGGCAACTTTGTGGCGGGAAAAACAATGTGTGCGGATTTTTTCAAACACCCTTTCTATGAATATTGTAATGTAAGTATGCTGGCGAAACCAGGTGCAAGTTTGACCCAAATCTAGTAAAACATATAAAAACCGCTTTTGATCATTTCAGTTTTAACGGAATACTCTACTAAGAGTCTAATAAATATCTTATACTGCAAGCAACACACAGTAATCTTGACTCGACATAGCAACACTCTTGTAAGCAGGGGCGGACTGGCAGATTTCAAGCGGCCCGGGACTACGCAAATGTTGGCCCTTAGCATATATTAATATTTACCACTGAAGCTGTTTCATTGTAAGCTGAAGTGGTGAGGTTATTAGTTAGTTTAATTCCAAAGCCATTTCGACCATATTATTGATGATCAGTTTCTACTGATACGAGCAAATATTCTTCTAAATGTTTAGACACTAACTTGCTACTTGTGTAGAACACCAAACAGATGATTTTATGTTTGTTTACAAACAACACCAGGAGACCACAAACGGGGTGGTTTTAATTTTAATTCCATCATATAGTTTGTACTCTGGGCACCTCTGACTCACTCACTGGAACTTTTGATTAAGATTGAATAGAAACAAAAATACAGATATGAATTAATATAATTATTTTAGTTTAAAGTAGTTGTGGCGGCCCAAATCAAACCGGCCAGTGTCCCGGCAGCCTAGTCCACCCTTGCTTGATTGTTTTGTTAGCTACTCACACAGTCTAAGGCATCAGTCTGGCAATAAGCTGTGTTGCTGGTGACAGGGAGGTCTAGGTTCTTATCTTGGTCAGGTGCGCTGTGTACCATCCAGTATTCATAGTAATGTGAGTTCATTTCCTCAAACTAACGTCGCTGTTCCTACCTTGTAGACTAAGTCAGTTGAGAAGACAGTCTTAATACCTGCTCTCTTTCCCTAGTGGTGTGATATTCGATGGTGAAGAGCTGCACTACCTTGAGAGGAGCTCTCCGGCCAGAGGGAGAGAGGAGGAGAACTCCAGCCACTTCATGTACAATCATTCCGACCTGAAGGTGAACCAAACCTGCGGTGAGTGACAAGACAACAATCTCTTGTCAGAGCTGTACTTAAACTAGAAAATATAATAGTAACATCGCCCGCCTCAGTGGCGTAGTTAGTTGACGTGCTAGTTTCGTGTCTAGCTAGACTGCTGAGGACGGGGAGATCGAGGTTTGAATCTCAACTCAGATGAAATGAGGGCTGTTTTTCCTAAATGGTTTTCTACTCTCCCTCCACACAAATGCGGGTTCACTTCCTCTCTATTAAACCTTCCCAATTCCTAACACATTAGCATAATTAGTACTTAAGCGTATAACCCGAACCGGTAGTATGACGCGGTGCTAAGTACTACTATTATCATCATCATCATAATTATTATTATTATTATTATCATCATCATCTGCTGTTCACAACTAAAAAAAACTCTGTGGTGTGAGCCAGCAAATAAGCTATACCAATCTAGTGCCTGCAGTTGTTAGCGATGATAGTGCCAATCTTTGCAGATAGAGGATGTCATGTGATCAGCACAGTGAGCCCTCCTGCCGTTAATCTCAGTCCTCTAGACCAGAACCGCTACTTCTTTATTCAAGTATCTCCTCATTTGTCCTCACAAGGCTGAGTTGACCCTTTTCCAGACCCACTGCTTCACAGATACATCTGAAAGCACTGGGGATCGAACCCGGGACATCTGAATTTGTAGTTAGAGATTCTAGCCACTAGATCGCAGAGGATACCTGATATATTAATCAAATCAGGAGATTTAGACAAACGCAAGTGCAAATGCTCTGTCTGGACAGCTCATTGGTAGTACATTCCTTCATTCAGTTACATTTTCCAGGTGTCATTTTTCAACATTTATTTGAACTAAAAATATATTTGCTTAGTACCAGAATCCAGATAGTTTTGGCTGGAACTGTAAACCACTGTGTTTGATCTCAAGGCGCCATTAGCGCTGACTTGCAGACTTTTTAAGTATTTATGTACCAGTATGTTCTTTCTATTGACATTGCTTTTTTTTTTTGTCTATGTTAACTAGTAGGCTACATTCATGTATAAAATAACCCTTCTGGCCAATTATTCTCTCTTATTTTTAATTTAATTCATAAGAATATTGTGAGTGTGTCTTTCATACATCATATGTTTATATCCTTGTGATATCCAAGGTGCGAATAACTCAGGCACGCAACGTACCTGACACACAATAAAGATATTTGAAGATTAATTATTTAATTTTTTTTCCCAGGATATTCAGGAACACCTCATCATATCTTAGAAAATCAGGAATTTAATCGAATACTCAGGGTAAGTATTTTTTAAATAAACAAAATAGTTATAAATTTTTCAATGCTCTAATAAAGTGAACTCGATGCTTAACTTTGTCCTTGAAGGTCAGAGCTCATTTCCAGCCTGCTGCACTAAAGTTATTTTCCCTAAAGAGAAAGGGAGGTTTTTATCCTCCCCTCCAAGTAGATTCCAGAAAATTTCATCTTATTTTGCTGTATCACCTTTACTGTTTAAAGTAAGAGTTAGAATACTTGTGTTTATTAGTGTTTCCATTTTAAAAGATGAGCTTTGGCTACTTCAAAATTCCAAAGATAATATACACAAAACTACCCTCTATTTTGTAAGCTCCTTGCTGTAACTTGTGTTTTGTTTTGTTTAGTATAAACGGGACACGGAAGTGATTCGTGGACCCTACAACGCCAACAAACAATCACGCTATGTAGAGTTGGTGCTAGTTGTGGATAACAAACTGTACAAAGACATGGGAGAAAATCTACAAAAAGTTTATAGCCACTGTAAAGAAATCGCAAACATAATCAATTCGGTGAGTAGGCCCATACAACAATAAAATATTTTAAGTAAATTTGAGAAAAAAAATAAAATACAATAATTTTTTTCACAATGCAAGTTTTTCTGTTAAAATCTTAGTCTTAAAATAATACTAAAAAATGTGGGCCACATTCACCGTTAAGTATAAATTTTTAATGCCTGAACAATTTTTTTTGTATGTTTTTTCAAGCAATGGAGTTATATTTATTATTGTTTTCAGGCACTAAACCCAAGCTAAAAATTATCAATGCCTGTGACTTGGTATTTAGTCAGTCACATTTAATTTAAAACATTGTTAGATCGTTGTGAATCACTTGTTCTTTTAACTGCTTTTGCATCATGCTAAGACAAAGAAACTTGAACTTCATGAAATCACAACCAATGCAATCCATCAAAAGGCGTTGGAACATGTTTCAAATAGAAATGTTACTCACAGCATGAAATTCAAGTATAGTTCTACCTCTTTATTACAATTAATATCGTTACGAACCTTTTTAATTTGAGCCTGTGTCTTTTTCCAGCTGTATGTCCCACTAAATATTTTCATTGCTCTAGTGGGGTGGTAGTATGGACAGAGTTTGATGAAATCACTCTCTCTGCCAATGGCGACACAACGCTCACCAACTTCCTTCATTATCGAAGAGAAAGACTAGTTAAGGAGCATCCAAATGACAATGCTCAACTTCTCACGTAAGTCTACTTGAAAATATCAACAGTTCTTTACAAATAATGGAACAACAATAGCTTTGCTATTACTAGCCCAATGAAAATGGAGACAGCACTTGATTCCTGTGGAAATAATATTACTATCATTCTCAAATTTGTGTGATAATTTCTAATTTGTGTAGAAAGCTATGCACCAATGAATTTACAGGGTTTGTTTTCTGCAGAGCAGTAAGATAAGATCGCTTGCAGATCAAACATTGCTGGGAAGACCTCCTCTGTTCTCCCCCGACCTTTGTTGTGATGCGGGGGATATTTGTTTGAATTGAATGGAAATAAAGTTCGTAAAGAGCAAGTTAGCTGTCACGAGGAGAAACAAGATTAGGAATGAAGTTATCTGGGATACAGGGAGTACATGATATATCAGAGGAAGCAAAACTGAGATGGTTTGGTCATGTAATGAGGATGGAAAAAGAGAGGATGCCAAAGAAAATGTTGGCAATGAAGTATGTAGGAAAAATACCACAAGGGAGGACAAGAAAGAGATGGGAGGAGCAGATAGCAGAAAGTGTTCAAGTGAGAGGAGAAGAAAGGCAGACATTAAAGATGGGAGAGTGGTGGAAAGATAGAGGAAGATGGAGGTATTTTACTAAACTGACCCGGCCACAGGCTGGAAACAGTTAATGATTGTTATTATTGTATGTATTGTGATTGGTAATAATTATGAACAGTTTAAAACAAACCCCAGTTGAGGAAACTATGAGTTAATTACTTTCTAGACATCACTTTCACTAAGGGGGTGTTCATCTATTACGTAAGCACATTTCTGGCCATTTTGAACTCCCTTTCCCCCCTTTGTAACCAAAAATACACAATGGCCCAAACCCTTTTCCCCCTTCTCCCCTCTTCCTTGTCTTGCTTAAGTTATATTTGTTGACTTTTTTTTTGTAATTTGTTTACAGGAATAACCATTATTTTTCATGCAACTTATTAATTGCTGGTAATTATTAACATAGAGGTGTTAATTAATGGTGCAAAATAATGAACAATAAATACTTTTGTAAACTTAACTTAAATTTACTGTACAATAAATAAATATTGTGTGTGAATGGGTTACATCACTCATAGTCCAGTTTGTAGAAAGATTAGTCAGTACTAATATATGGTTGTCCAGGGGCCGCCTGGATGTATTGTACATCCTTTCTGTAGAGGCTCTATCCAAGTCCAATGAGGTGATGGTGATAGTGAATATGAAGGCGTGGAACCTGTGGAAACTCTTAACTTAAACCTAACTAACCAAACCCTGGTGACCGTTGGGTCAATTCCCCTTTTGGTACCAGCCGAGAATCAAACCCTGGAAACCTAGGTTTGTAGCCAGGTACACTGACCACTGTACCACGAGGCCAGTTATTTATTGTATTAAACAGGTAAAATTAAAATAAGTTATAAAATTTTAAAAAAAGTAATAATTTGCACTTGATTTAAATTATAAAAAAATGTTTTATAGGTAAATACATTAATTATTAGTTATAAAAATCTCTAAACCACTTTTATACTGATGAACAAGCTCCTTGAAACTATGTCTCAGCACTTTTAATTATTATGTGTTCATTTGGAGTGGCTGGGTCACTGCGCCAGTCTTGTCCGGCTCTCCCTGCTGTACATAGGCATTGTTATGATCCCCTCCCCCTTTCCTCCTTGTCAGCAAAGATAAGCAGAGCTCAACCCCCCCAAGCTGCTTACATGATACTTGGAACACCCATTAACACACCACCATACAAATAGAGAGCTGGGGGGAAGTACTGATAGAAATGTTTATAATCTCTGCTGCATTATTAGGTATTAGTAGAGATAGGGTAGATTCGCTTTTGCGAACAACGCGAAAAGGAAAAAAAAAGGATCGAAAATAGGGTATTTATAAGTTTTCTTTGCGTTTCATGGCATTTGAAAGTGTTTGAAGCGATTTTTATTTCGCGAATTAACGCGAAAAACGTGATTTTGAGAGTATTTTAGCTAAATTATTCTATTAAGCGAAATAGACGCAAATTACCTGAAAATGCTGTGCATTTAAATAAAATGCTGAGAATTTCTATAAAACGATGTTTTTCAGCGGAAATAAGTGATTAAAAAATCATTGAGTTTCACTCGTCTGTGTGCTTCAGCTCGGGTTTTACTTGCATCCTGTGCCTTCCACAGGCCATCCGGCTAATCGCCACATTCCGTTAGTCGTTGCTTTTATCATAAATCCTTTATATAGGTCCTAAACAACATTGACGAAAGACATTTTTACCTATTTTGCTACAAAATGCTAAATTATGCCACAAAACGCTAAATTTCCAATAATTAATGCTAAAAAAAACTGAAAATTAATGCTATTTTACCCTATCTCTAGGTATTAGTATTGTACATTATTTTATGAGAAATGTGGTATATTTAGCACATCCTGTGTACGCTATTAGGTAAATTAAACATTGAAAAGAGGATATAAGGCTGATGTTTAATTTTAAAATAGCTGTTTTGTGCCATTTTACCTTTGTAAACTATTTGGTAATACTTGTACCAAGCTGAACATGTATTTCCCTTTCAGTTATAATAGAGGCGGAGGGAATCAAGGGGTAGTGTTAAATAAACTTGACTGGTTGGAATAACTTGGTTTTATGTTATTTATCTCACTGCTTGTTCTGGTCTATTCTTTCACTTGCATAATTAACTAATCTTAAGAACATATTACGTGGAGTCTGGATTTGAAAGAAATGCTAAATTATTCACCTGAAGAGAAGCTACATCCTTAGTACATCCTGGTTGGGACTGACTCGAGAGTCAATATTACAAACCTACAAGGTTTTAAAATATTTCTAGTATGAGCAATGCTGTTGACTCTTCATAGTGTTATCATTCACTTTCATAATTACATTAATTAATCGTTTTAAAACTGTGATAAGTTAAAACAAATCCATCAAGTTTTGTTCATGGTGACCATTATCTCTCAGCCCACACATGCAGACCGGTCTCTTCTTTGTCCCATTGTCTAGAGAAGCGTGCTAAAAAAAAGTTATACCAACATGGTAGATAAAAATGTTCTACACTCGGCCATTCTGGAAGAGTCATCGTCCTAGATAACAGCTAACAAACTTCACAGATTATTAGTCTTAAATCAAATTTTATGCAAATTTTAACTCTTTATGCTAAATATGTATGTACAGGTATGCCCAAAAACACAGGTATTACTTCCACTTTACTTCAAAGTCTTTGAAGTGACCTTGTTTTCTTCGACTACGGCAATTCTTTCTACCCAGCCCAACATCAGGTTGTTTTGGTGGGGTATCTATTAAATGTGTTTGGTTAATATCAACTTGGGGGTAATCTTTTTGTTCATCTGATGATTCCTCACTCCCTGAATCATCTAAATGTTCTTCATTCTTGCTTCCCCATGACTTCAGCTGTGCTACATGAGCTGTAGTTGTGTATAGTCTTTGTCCTCTGTCTTCCTTCAGCGCACTTAAACAATATGTGCTGCCATCTGTCAAGGCATGGGTGACAACCAAAGGGCCTCTATAGGCCTACTTAAGTTGAGATTTTGTTGGTACTCCTGTATGTGTAGGTATTCGCTTCATGACTATCACTTCACCAATGTCATACTTAACTCCTAAATAACGCTTTCTGTCAAAATATGCTTTTTGCCGTACTTACGCATACACAATTTTACTTCGAGTTTCTTTCTTCATAGTGCTTGGGGAGTGCCACTTTTCTTCAGCAGTAAGTTTCCTCAAGATGCCATCATAAATCTTAGGCGATATCCACGAAGCATCTCAAATGGTGATTTACCATTGGTTTTGTTCTCCGAGTTATTGAGATCACGCTGGATTGTCTTAATCTTCCTATCCCAATCCTTGTGGTCTTGCCGCTGTATGGCAATAGAAATCATTGGGATGGCAGTTCTATTGACGCGCTCGACCACTCGAGGGTGTCTAGCCGAGTTTAGAGTGTGACTTATGCCTCAAGAATCACAGAACTCAGAGAAAGTGTGTGATATGAAACATGTTCCTCTTTCTTATCTGGTTCATACAATGCACCATTGAATAAAATAGGATTTTCATTTGTTGACTTTTTAGACACTTGCACAAAATTAATCGAATTGCTATTCAACATGTTTGTTTTGGTGGTTTGTAGTCTTAGGCTGTATCCGAATAGTCAAGTATACTTGACTTGATGACTTTACACTTCACACACTTGAGATCGAAGACTGCAACAGACTATTTGAACGGCAAAATATCCTTTTCACACCCTTGAGTCCGCAATGCTGCTTCCTACCATTGATCTTAGAATTCATTTTAAACACCATCTATCAGCCCGAATTAGCGTAGGCCACTTACAGATTTGTGGTGACTTATTTTCACTGCACATGACAAATTACCCTAACTAGCCAACACAACACAATACAATACAGCTCTACAACACTACAAAACAACCAGTATATTTAACGTACGTCTCAAAGATCACATTACTCTACGAGTTCTATCTCTAGCAGACGAAAAATTAAACAATTTCCGATCAAACTCTGCCTTGACGGCGTGTCAAGGATAATTTGCTGTCACCATTGGACTGAAAGGCATGTGAGGGGTGCATTAGCACACTTCGTGACTATTCGGATGGATCTACACTTGATCATGTGATTGTTAATGCAACTATCAAGTGAACGTCAAGGGTCGACGGCGTGTGAAGTAGACTATTAGGAAACAGCCTAAGACTCCTATTAATTGTTGATGGAGATATATCAAGGTTCTTAAAAGTTTCTTCATCAACTGTCCCTACTACAAGTCTTTCTCCTAGCTTGACAAAGGCTACCTGTGGTTGTTCCGTCCATGTTCGGCCAATAATAAGCTACTAATAATAAGTTACTTGGACACCATCGGTAACAAAGATAATGTCCACATCATGTCTTACCACAATATCTAGATGAATATCTGTAGTTATTTGTCCTAACGCAGTAACAGCGCTACTCCCTACTGTGTCAAAACATTGAAGAGTTTATTTGTTAGGTTTGATTTGTAGGCCTAGGATGGCGGCTGCTGCCCGTATGGTGCAACATGAACTCCATATTGTGTCAACCAAGGCAGTAAATGATTGGTTTCCAATTTTAATGGTCTTCAGGTATTTACCAACCTCACTTTCCGGACCATGTTTCAAACATGTGGTATTTATTCTTTCTTTACTGACAACATTTTGGTTGGGGCAGTTGCTCCTAATGTGTCCATCTTGGTTACACTTTTAACATTTCCTGGGTTTCCTTTCTTCGGGTCAATCATAGGAAATATGTCCATATCTATGACAATTAAAACATTTTGGCTCACCCTACTCATTTTTAAATGGAGGTTGGGTGGGTGGATTTTTCCACTTAATTTGGT
This sequence comes from Timema podura, assembly GCA_033556935.1. Lineage (NCBI taxonomy): Eukaryota > Metazoa > Arthropoda > Insecta > Phasmatodea > Timematidae > Timema > Timema podura. The sequence goes on from JAVRXN010000011.1 coordinate 11,465,530, forward strand.
TATAGGATTTCCAAAGTACCTATGTTGGTGTGATAATGCATCTTCTTGAAGTGGGGTCCTTGGGGGGGGGGGGGGGGGGGGACTATTCTCTCTGAAGAGGCTCCTGGTTTGTTAAGACATTCTGAAATTCTCTTTGAATGTTGACTGTTAACATCTTCGAAATCACGAATATCAAGCAGGAAGTCATCCATGTTTTCATGTGTCTTGCTAATCACAACAGAACTTAAATCTCGAGACCACAGGCCAATAGCAACCTGCGTTTTGGTGTCTGTAAAATTAAGTCTTAATTATTTGCAAAGTTTTTCTTTCTCACTTGGGTGCTATTCATAATTTTTTCAAAAAGTTCAGGAACACCTACAGTAGGGTGTCCCAAGATACAAGGTAAAATTTTTTTTTTGCAAAGTCGAATACGCATACCCTCTATTTTTTTTTCTATTTCACCTCAGTAGCTTAAATAAAATGTATTATTGCAATAAGATAACGGTAACCCGTGCCGACTTTACTTCAAACTTGAACGTGAGATCATGTACAGGGAATACTATGGAAAGATTGTAAAATGTATGTTTCTTTGGTACATAAGATACCATTTTAAAGCAGATATTTATTAACATATTACAATAAAATAAACATTACTGAACATATTTTCGTTTCAATGTTTGCTTTTTACAGTCAGGATAGATCTTTGTGTGTTCTTGTACGCAACGAAACAAAAATTGTTTTTGTTCCCCCTCAACGGTTATTAATCCATGAAAGTCCTGCATTAGTTTTACCGCTTTGTCAGCTGTATCTTTCACTGCTCTAAGTATTGATATCGTCTTTTTCGCGTCTAGAAAAGAAGCGTTATCCTCCCATGAAGAGGGACTCTCGTTGAGAAAACTATCATCAGTTTTGAGTCTAGAAAACAATGAATGGCTTTTGACTGATATGAAATCATTGATTCTTTTTTCTGTAAAAAATAAAATAACAGATAACAATTGCGTGATATAAATAACTAAATAAACAATTACAAAATCAATGTATCAAACTCACCATACAATGAACCATAAAGTTCTTCCTTCGATGGAATGTATCTTTTCTCATGGGTCGAGAAATTTTCTCTATGTAAATTTGCCACCATTTTTAATTTTGTTTCTTCGTCCACATCATCATCAAAAAGTGCTAATACTGCTATTTCATCAGTCAAATACCATAAATTCTGGAGAAATTTCTGTAAAGCAGCTTTCGAGATATTTTCATTCACATTTTCATAAGCTTTCAAAGATTTCAAAAAGCACAAATCTTTGTAGGGTGCTTCAACTGCCAAAATGCATTGAAGCCATGGTTTAACATAGATTGTTACGATAAACAAGCAGACATCTAACAGTGCTTTCTTATCCTTGGTGTTTAATTTCAGATGAGAACTAAATAACGATAGTTTTAGGGCGTAAATCACTCGGGCCATCCATCTAGCTTGGTGCATGGCACCCAGAGGTCTGATTTAAATTTTTTTTTCTGCATCTCCACCTAAAAATACCATAGAAAGTTCGATAAACTCTCGATAGTCCTCTCTGACCATAACATTTTTAAGTTCATCTCGTTAAAAGTCAAGCAAATTTTCAAGTTCGGGTACGGTTCTGAACAGTTCCACTGTTTCTCTATAGCACTGTATTTTAGTGTGATCGATGTTTTTCCAATTCTCTTTGAGCTTTTTAAAGAGTGGAATATCGGGGCTTGTTGTCACTTGTTAAATTTTCACTTCGAATACGGCCTTTAACACCAGTTCGTATACATGATGGCGGCAAGCGAAAAAAAGCATTTCCCTATCAAATTTTTGCTCAAGGAGCGTACAAGCACCATTAAAACGACCTGTATTCGAAGCCGTAGTATCACAACAGAGAATTTGGACTTTGTTTTCGAGATTCTAATCTAAGATCGCCTTCCAAATAGCCTGCGCCTGTTCTTTGCCTGAAGAATTATCCAGTCTTGGCACAGCAATGAGTTGTTCTTTAAGTCCATATGAAATAACTATAGGCAAGCGTTCTTCTTTCGATTTTCGAGCACTCAAAGCAGGCAACAGTTTGCCATCCCAATGTAAGGTCACTACATCCGGTACCTCGTTTTGAAAATCAATTTTTATGTTTTCCACGCGTTCCTTCCGTTTTTCTGTTCGGATTCTTTGAATTGAAGACTTACTTATCGGAAATTCGTCAATCTTAAATCCAAGTGCATCAATAGTAGCTTCAAGAATAAACACAGAATTTCGCATACTTAACTGACACCTGTCTAATGCAGCAACTAACTTTGGAGTAATAAAATCTTTCCTCAATACTGATTTACTTGTCCCAGGTTCTGAGCTTTCGATCAGTGTTGGGAAATATTCTGAATCCATATTTTCACTAGAATTCGAAGAGGAATCTTCTTGCAATGGTTCGTATGATGCCGAGGATGTTGAAGAGGAAACATATCTCATTCGCTGATTGTCTTCTTTGACAGCTCGAAGTCGCACCCTTTCCTCTTTCTTGGCCAGTTTTTTATCCACTCCACCTAAGTGACCGGGTCGGCCCGGCTCTCTTTGGCACTGCAAGAACATCCTATCGTCCTCTATTTTCATTAATTGAAGTGCATCAGCATGTGCAATGTCGAACAAATTGTCTAAATTACTTACAAATTCTTGTTGTTGCCGCTTGAATACGTCTTGTTATTTCTTTGCATTTTTTTGTAAGTCTCTCCAAACTTGATACATATTAACAAGCTTCCTCACACAATTTGGCAACGATTTGGTAGGTATGCGTGCCTTTTCCCAAAAGATAATACATTCGCGAATAGCGAGATTTGCACTTTCATTAACGCTTAAATTCACTTCTCGAATATTGTAAAACAAAACTGCGAGAACTTGTCCATTAGACGGAAGTTTTGAACCCGTTATTTGATGTTTTATGTTCCCTATTAAAAATATCACTTTTTTAGAATCACGCAATTCCACTTCCATGTTCTGTTCACTGATTAAAAACTACACAAACATTTACTAATAAAACAACTTGGAATAAGCACATTGACACGTAGACGTGCGCTGTCCTGAGTGAACTGGTACTGACACGTTTCACGGGTTGCACAATCTCACTGTCGAAGCATTCCAAAACCTTCCTTTTTATTTTTTGTTTTATCTTTACCATTTACAGCTGTTGGGTGCTCCGCTACAGACACGTGTCGTCAGCGTTCGCTCGCTTAAGTACATATATACTGACTGACACGTTTAGATGCAAGTCGGCACGGGTTGCCGTGGTTCAAATTACATGAAACTTTATTTACAATTGTTTTGACATAAAAGGAAAAAAATAAGAGGGTATGCGAAAAAAAATAATTAATTTCATTTTTTTGGGACACCCTAACCTACAGTTCCCACAAAGGTTCTTTGAAATTGGTGATCAAACTGCCTCCAATTTGCTATTTCAGTCACTCGTGACAGATACTGGTGTTGCGTGGCTCCGATCAGATGGGTTCTGGCAGACTCCAACTTGAATGCTTCTGGCCATTGGTGAAGTTCGGCAGTTGTATTTATTACTTGAAGCCACTCTACAGGGTCTAGGCTGTCTGCTTAAAATTGGGAATAGTTTTTGTCAAATCAAACATGATTGGTTCCTCAATTTTAAATGCTGTATACCATTTTAGAGGTTATGATCCCTCACCTCTTATTGACAAAATTGTAACAACACTTCACTTCTACCATACTGGTCATGTTTATTCCTTATCAGTTGTATATATATATTTTATTTTTACTATTTATTCAAGGAATATTAGATAAGAAAAAATAATTTTCATTTGAACAATTTCAGGTTGAAAGCTTTAGTTTCATAGGTATCACCTAGCATAAAATAACTAGTCACTTTCTCTCATTTTAAATGACCTACTCAATATGGCTAGATTAGGGTTTACGTTACCATACAATCATTTCTGATTATTTTAAGCCCTAA
>JAVRXN010000011.1:11469579-11504579 GCA_033556935.1 Timema podura
AATACATTTATTGTCAACAACTTGCAAAGTCCAAATGACTTCCGCCTTATTTATATTATCTTTCATAACAAAAGTGTTAGGGTTTCTTCGAAGCCACTACACTGCTTTCACTTTTGGCAACACCTTCCTTCTGCGGCTTTACAATTTCCGATGAAACTGAATTGTGACATGAATTGTCATTTCCCTGAATTTTTTTAAAGCTTCCTTGACTTTCCCTGAATTATTTTTTTCCCCTGACTTTCCATGACTTTCCAGACCGTAGGAACCCTGTTGTAGCAGCGAGGAATTCAGCTGACTGTAATGAAAGTTTCCAGTACTCCCGCCTACTAACAATAGGCCTACTGCTTGTTTTGTTTCCAAGGCAGAGTGTTGGAGGATCTTCCTATTTCTAAATTTTATTTTAATAGTGACATTTTTACATGTGCTGCTATTTATTTATTTTTTGCTTAACTATTTGAGTTGGTTTCATTTAGTTTTCTTGTGTTGGTACTGAACGGTTAGGTTATTGTGGATTAATTTGCCGGTTACGGGTTATCGCTACAGTTCACGAGTACAGCATTGATTTATTGCTATAATATTTGCTAAGCGTGTTCTATTTATTTATGTCCCCATAAGTTTTGGGCATGTGGAAATATGTTAAAAGAATTCGTTCATCCGGAGAAAATGAAGAAGAGAAGAATAGCAGTAATATTTTTGAAAGTGAGGTTAATAAGAATATTGATAAGTCAAGTTCAAATGCCGAAGGACAGGCAATGACAGATACAAATAAATATTGTCTATACACTGAAATGGGTTTTACATGGACTGGAGATGAACACTATCAGACTCCGTTGTGCATTGTTTGTGGGAAAAAGCTAACAAATGCTGCTATGGCCCCTACTAAATTAAATCGACATTTTTCTACTAATCACAGCCATTTGTCAAATAAAACTGCTGACTACTTTAAACGACTTTTGGAAATCATAAGGAAAAAGAGTAAGGTTTTTGAGGAAAAAGTAACTTTTAGTGAGAAAGCTCAAGAAGCCAGCTACTTATTGGCTGAGCTTGTTGTACAAAAAATGAAATGTCAGACTACCGTTGAGAATATCATATTTGCCTGTAAAATCATAGCAAAGACAATGCTAGCCAAATAAGGTAAAAGTGAAATAGAGAAGATTCCCGCGTCTAATAATACTATTAGTAAGCGTGTATATGTCATGTCACGAGATAGTTAAGAGGTTCTGCCTGAAACGCTAAAATAGAATAGGAATTTAGCGACCCAAGTTGATGAGTCTACATACATAACAAGTAAAGCGCAACTGTTGGCATTTGCAAGATTCAAGTACAATGGAGAAATAATTGGAAACTTTCTTTGCTGTAAAGAAGTAAGAAAACTTGCGTGGCAAGATGGTGCAACCTGTTGTCTTCTTATTTAGAGTATTGGGCTATCATGGATCGTTGTGTTGGAATAGCACAGATGGCGGCGCCTCCTCTATGATGGCTCAGTAAAGGATTTGTACTCTGTCAAAGAAATAAATCCAGATGTTATTACGATCCACTGCTTTCTTCATAGATAAGTTCTTGTGTCTAAAACGATTGGAGACGACAGAACTTCTTGATACAGCAGTTAAATGTTCTTGATACAGCAGTTAACATAGTTAACTTTACTAAACAACGTCCACTGCAGTCCCGCATATTTGTAAAGATTTGTAAAAACATGGGTAAAGACCACGTGACTCTTCTTCTACATACCGAAGTAAGATGGCTATCAAGAGGAGAAGTGTTGACACGCTTTTTCGAACTAAGAGAGCAGCTCAAGATTTTCATCAGAGAAAACAATAAACGTTATTTTTACAACTATCTTGAAGATGAATTGTGGCTTTTGAAACTAGCATACCTGGCAGATATTTATGAACAACTAAATATGTTGAACACCAACATGCAAGGTTTCAAGGAAAATATTTTGACATTACAAACAAACGTTTATCCTTCAAAAATGAAATTGGTGTTTGGAAAAAAAACATATTTCAAAAGGTAATTTTGAAATGTTCCCCGGATTTTTTCACAGCTCCAGATTAGTACAAAAGAAAACCACCGTGAAGCCATTATGCCCCTAATTTCAGAACATCTGGAATCTCTTGCTGAAAATATTGTCAGGTACTTCCCCTTCTTTGTCATTGGAAGAGTATGATTGGGTCAGGAAACCTTTCGCAGATTCTCCAAGCAGTTCAGAAAATTTACTCAGCTTGCAAGAAAAAGAACAATTGACTGAATTGAAGTGTGATCTCACATTAAAAATTAGATTTAATGAACTTTCATTAGATTTTTTTATATCAGTAAAAACAGAGTATTCTGCTCTCTCCCAGAAAGGTATAAATATATTACTACAATTCTCAACGTCGTACTTATGTGAGCAAGCATTTTCGTGTTTAACGAATATAACAACCAAACAGAGGAATATACTGTTGTCTGTGGAAGAAGAGCTTCGTGTGTGCCTGTCAAAGGTGCGACCACGGATTAAGTTGTGTTCAAAAAAGCAAGCCCAAGTATCTCATTAAATTAGAAGACTATGAGAATCAATATTACTCCATTGAAACTTGAATTGCGAATGCATCATAAAACAATAAACCTTTTACTTGTTTTTTTGTTAACCACCTTTAAAAAAATAACTATACTAACACAAAAGCATTACAAATGACATACGTAATGTTTAGTTTGTAACCATTAAACCCGAAGTTAAGTGAAAATGTTTGTCAGTTTTTTACCAACAGTAATTAGTAAATAGAAATAGCAATACTACTCTTGTAATATTTTATTCAGAAATATGTGTAAACTAAATCCCTACTGCTTTAGGCTACGTCATATATGTTGTAATCCACCCCGTCAAACATATTTGTCAGCCAGGTAGGGATTCCCTGAGATTCAACAAACTATATCAAGGGTTCCTCCAAACAAAAAAGGTTGGGAATCACTGCTATAACCAATAATATGTCCAGGAGTAATTCCATGCCCTAAGGTCATTCTTCATTCATATATTACGGCAGTGCTACCAACTATTTACTATTGATATGCGCTAAGCATGTATATTTTATTATTACTATTATATTGCACCGCGTCTTACTACCCGTTCGGGTTATCCGCACTTATGCTAATGTGTAATGGGTAGGGTGATTGTGAGATGAAAGGAGGTCCTACAGTTTTAACGTGGAATCCGAACCACGGTGGAGGTCTGGCATTCCTCACATTCACAAGTTGTGATTAATACACGTCTTGTCAAAGGTGAAGGAAGGGTTTGGCGATCAGATAAGTCTGTGCTGGGACCGAGGATTGAACCCCGTACCTCCGGCATAGAAGTCCGACACCTTACCCCAAAACGCCAGGTCAACAGGCATGGATATAATGCCCAGCTTTACTAAACAGATTTATTCTAATATAGACCTAATACAAAGACGCGTGGACCTTTTTTAGTTTGAGGGGGAGGAAAATTAAGTGTAGATTTAATGCTGAAAGTATATGGAATTCATAGTAAAAGGATATTCAAGGGCAAAATGTTGATCATTTTGTTTCTCTACTTTATAGGCTATCTAGATGATTAAAAAAAAAGTTAAAACACATCTTATTTACAGAGTTAACAAAATAGGCTACTTCTACACAACATTTATCTAAATAAATGATTTATATTAAACCTATTTAAGACACGGTCATGTCTTAGACACTTTTGGAAACAAAATATTTTAGCCTAAGGCAATAACTAAACATACGCACACAAGTGTAGATAAAATAATGTACCTAAGTAAAGTCAAATCAAGATCTTTATTGCCTCATAAAACATTTATATGAATATTTATATCCTGTAGCACATGTGGCACGGCACTTAAAATAGTATTTTAAGAGTTTGCAATGATTCGTCTTCAAGCTATTGGATTTACTTTAATAGGTCTACCAGAAATAGAGCGAGTTCGAATGATATATATTCACTAATCAACGTTTGGGTGGGTTTAATGCACTCATGTACCCCTGTCCATACGCCACTGGGCCGATAAACGTACCGTTTGTCTTTTCGCGAGTAAAACAATAGGCTTTAAAGTGTATAGATTTAAAAACATAATGAAAAAACAAAAAATAACCAGAGCTATTGATATTTCACTATCGGTAATAATCTAGAACTAAACTTTGAAAACTATTCGAAAGGGAAATTCATTTAGGATCAACCTTCTTAACCCAGAAATTATTATTTTAAATTTTGCAAAGTTTAAATTTGTAGAAGCATATTTCTAGGGTGGTATCCTAAAAAAAGAAGATAGGCCTATTCATCAATCGAAATCCAACTGAAGTTTTACCAGAAAATAATGAAGATATTTACCGTTATGAAATTATTCCTAAACATTCGTTGCCTTAGAAACAAATATTATTATTATTACTATTTAGCACCGCGTCTTACTACCCGTTCGGGTTATACGCTTAAGTACTAATTACCCTAATAGATTAGGAATTGGAAGGTTGAATAGAGGAAGTGAACCCGCATTTGCGTGGAGGGAGGTGGAAAACCATTTAGGAAAAACCACCCCCAGTTCACCCGACCGAGATTCGAACCTCGATCTCCCCGTCCTCGGCAGTCGGGCTCAACACGACTAGCGCGTTAGCCAACTACGCCACCGAGGCGGGTTTGGAAACAAATAATAATTTGAAGAATAGATCATACATCATAGGTGCATCGCTTATTAAAAGAAACCAGAGGAAAAGAAGAAGATAATCGTCCGCCAAAGAGAAGCTGCTGTATGTATATAACTGCAGGTTGTAAATGAGGCCATTGACTATAAAAAGGTACCTACGTCACGGTTGGAGAAACATTCCATGACATAGAATCAGCGAACCATCATCACAAGATGGCTGACAGAAGAGTCGCCACATTAGCATGATACTTCCGACACGTTGAGAGTGTTCATACCTGGGTGTCTAGATCGGCGGGAAATATCATAATCTTAGAGGAACAAATTAAACATAAACAACAGTGGGAGCTTTCATGGATTTTTTCAACGCAAACCAAAAATTTCCGTTTCTCGGCTGAAAATATCAATTTGAGTATAGTAGATTACTTTTCCAAGAAACTTTGTGGGCCGCAAAAAAAAGAGCATCGCGAGGTGCCAGCTGAATACTTCTGTACTATAGTCATTAACCAGCGGTGTGCCGCGAAAAATAATAAATATATACATTATATTTCAAACAAAATAGTGCATTATGTTATTCAAACCATACACTTTTTTAATTTTAAAAAGTATAATTTGTTTGAATAGTTGATCAGGAAACCAAATCGACCTCAAATAGGAAAAACTACCTGCTGTTATTGGAAATACATCCCTTCAGCCACTATCATGTCATGGGTTGGTGAAAACTGTTTTCTATAATTATTATTGTTTCAAGTGAGCCGCTGTTTTGTTCAATCCTTGAATCTATACTAACTTCACACACAAGTATGTGAAGCCCCTCCCTTTCACACACGCAACACCCCTTCCCTTCTCATCTTATACACATGCGAACCATTCCCTCTTGACAAACACACCTGCCTCCAAGTGGTTTAGAGAAATATCCCCACAACCTCTTCAAGTGGTTTAGAGAAATATACCCCCAATCCCTCCAAGCGGTTTGGAGAAATATCCTTATAACACCTCCAAGTGGTAGGTAAATGTAAATACCTTTAAAAAAAGCATTCAAGGCCTATATGGATATATGCTCAGTAATCCATACGAAGGTACATGAATAAATCCTCACTAATCAACCAAGAGGTATACAGATAATCGTTAATAAAACAAGAGGTATATGGATATGTTCTCACTAAGCATCCAATATGTATATGGATATATCATCAATAAGCTGTTTCCCGCTTCAGTGGCCGGGTGGTGTAACGCGCTATTCTTGGATGCCGATGACGGGGAGAATTAGGCTCGAATCTCGGTCGGATATATTGAAGGTGGTTTCTCTAAAATGGGGTTCCACTCTCCCTCCACGCAAATGCAGGTACATTTCCTATTAATATAACCTTTCTAATCTCTAAAACCAATGGCGTAAATAGTATACAAGCATATAAACCGAACGAGTAGTAAGACGAGGTGCTTAAAAAACCACTAAGGTACGGACCAAAAGTAATGGGCTGGCTAAAGGAAATTTATAAACTAAGTATTTTGGTGCCCTATAGGGTGCAGAAGGTCGGGTGCAAAATAGGGTCACATGGACTGGGGAGGAGAAACAACAGATCTCATCTAATTCTGCCGGCGGAATGACCTGGTGGTGACAACACCGGGTTCAAGACAAAACTAGACACATGAAAGAGACCAGGAGACATCAGCAGATACCAACGAGACTACAGCCCTGTCAAACAGCAATTCAGGTCGTGAAGACATCGATTAGGACCACAACCTGCTGGCGGCGTACATTGAAACAAGACTGATAAAGACCAGGAAAACTAGCAAGAGAAGACCAAGGTAGGACTTAAGAAGCAAGAGTGACATTGGGAGAAATCCAATAGAACAAAAGTTAAGGGAGGCGACAGAAGAGAGTATAAGTGCAGAAGGGAAGTGGAATAGTATTAAAAATATTTTTGAAGGTGCTAAATAACAATGTTGGAAAAGTGAAGAGAACTGCACGAAAGCCCTCTGTAACAGAAGAAATGCTTCAGACAATGGAAGAAAGAAGGAAATAGAAAACGTCTACACATAATAATATACGAGACTAAACAAAAAGTTAAAGAAAGAAACAGACAAAGCGAGGAAGTACTATATAGAGAAGACAGGCGATGAGATTATCGAACTGCAAAGAAAAGGAAGGTGTGACCTCAGGCACCAGAAATCAAATGAATTAGGAGGGAATAAAAATCAAAGGTGTGCGAACCATATAAATAGAAAGCCCCAAAGGTAAGATGGTGACGGATAATTAAGAGGCTCTTTACGATTTGGGAAAAATCTATAGGAAAACTCTATGGCAGGGAAAATCTACCAGGAGAGTAAGAGCTTGAAGCAGAAGAAGAGGTAGATGAAGACGAAACTGGACCTCGCATTTTCAAGAGTGAAGTGGAGAGAGCTATACAGGACATGCTAAGAAGGAAATCTGCTGGAGATGATGACATACCAGCTGACCTTCTGAAGGAACTGGGAAATAATGTAATAATGGACCTGAAAAAAATTATAAATAGGCTTTACGAAACAGGAGAATGGCCCGAGTACTTTCTAGAGGTAACCAAGATGGCTCTAAGGAAGTAGAAACAAGCCAGGAAATGGAGTGATCACATGACCATCAAGCTCATTTCTCAAGTGGGGAAGATCGTGGAGAGAATACTCAACAGGCAACTGGAAGAGAAAATAGAAAGTATGGTGGAAGAATACCAATCTGAATTCAGAAAGGGAACCAGAGATGCCATCGGGATGCTGAGAATAATTTCAGAGAGAGTGCGGAAAGTAAACATTGGTTTCATTGACCGGTAAAAGGTTTTCAATAGAATGAAATGGAAAAAAACTGATGGAAATACTCAAGAAGACTGGCATCAACTGGAGGGACAGAAAGCTGATTGCAAACCTGTACCTGGGGAAGCGAGTGAAGGTTAGGCTGAATGATGGAGATACCAACAGCGTAGAGATAAGAAGAGTAGTGAGGCAGGGATAATGTTTGTCACCCAGTCTGTTCAACTTGGAGAGTGACTAGTCGAGGAAGCCCTAGAGGGACGTGGAAATTTCAGTATAGGAGGACACGTCATCAACACAATAAAATACGCAGGGGATCAAGCAGTGCTGACAAAAAATTAGCATTTTAATAAATTACTATTGGTTGGTGTTTTCCATCTCACCTGTCTGGGCTGTGCGCATTTAATTGCACTAGTGGGTTAGGAAGGAGTAAAGTAGAATTTAGAAGAAATGTTACCTAATATACACGGAAGGAATATGGACAGTGATACAAAATAACAACTATAGCAACTAAATAATTTATACTCATTGAGTTTTAACTTTGTTATTTATAGCATACAGCAACATACACTAACATTTTAGAAAACATTCTAAAAATGGTTGAAAGTAAGGAGTGGTTATAATTAAAAGTTAAGACTTAGATATATTGCTCTAGAAATATATATATATATATATATATATATATATATTGCTCTAGAAATATATATATATATATTGCTCTAGAAATATATATATATATATAAATTAAATTAATAGATTAAACAGTTGCTAAATTGGTAGATGTATTAAGTGAACTTACAAGTCAAAATGTATAATTAGAATTTACTTCTGGTGAAAAAACATTATCAGATATGAACATTTATATATAGTTAATAATGCATTATTGACTAGATAATACACAAGTTGATGGTGACTGTTTACACGTATGTACACGAAGTATGTTTACACGTTAAAAATGTTGTCACAAAAACTTTAAGACATACAATAAGTGTGGTACAAAACAAGATTTTTTTAAGTTCAAATATTTTGTGAAATAAAAGGGTACAATTTTAAGGTTAACAACTGCCAAACAAATTTAATGAAGTAGTTAAGTGATGTTAAATAATCTTAGTTTTATCTGTTTCCTTGTCCCATTACTCCTTTTTGATATCCAGCACTGGAAAGATGCTGGATTACTTTATTACATGTTTCGGTACTTATGGTAACATATTCAAGGAACTGAGTCGTCGTGAAAAACACGATGCGTCTTAACTTTTAATTTAACATACACTAAGGTCCAATATTACAATATCTCGTCAAAATCCTCGTAACTTAACTGATCGTATAACCGTTGGTTAAACTTGGTGTTGTGTTTTACAATAATATTTTTATGTGCTCGTCAAATTACATAAAGGTGCCATTGATTAGTTCTTATCGCTAACCTTCTCAGAACACTAGATTTGTTTCAAACCTTTTGATTAACTTGATTATATTATCTATGGTCAAATTAAGTTATTATAACGTCCATGGAGCTGTTCTGTAAACAAATCAAGACAAACCTTAGTTGGTCTAATTTATCATGTCAAGAGTCTTTGTAAGGTTACCTGATACTTTGTTGTTGTTGTTGTTGTTGTTGCTGCTAAAATGCTTGTTGAAAATAACATCGGTCTTCGAACATTAATCAACCCTTAAAAAGTGTATCTCATCGTAGTTAATTTGGACGTTATATTAATTACTAAATGGAAGGTAGACCTCACATTAATTTTAATTACTTTTACATAGACACTAGCGCTAACGGTAGATTGTAAGACCAAAAGTAGTGGGGAAGTAGGGGAAGCGAGAAAAGGTAAGGTTTTTTGCAGTTTTTATATCACAACATTGTATTGGTCCAATTGATCAAATACTGCTTCAGTACAAACATGGAGTTTAATTTTCCTCACGGGTGACCTGGTGGTCTAGGGGTAAGGTGTCGGATTTATGTGCTGGGGGTCCGGGGATCAATCCTCGGTCCCGGCACAGATTTATCTGATTGCCAAACCCTTCCTTCACCTCTGACAAGATGTGTATTAATCACAACTTGTGAATGTGTGGAATACCAGGCCTCCACCGTGGTTCGGATTCCACGTTAAACTGTAGGTCCTCCATTTCATCTCACAATCACCCTACCATTACACATTAGCGTAAGTGCGTATAACCCGAACGGTTAGTAAGACGCGGTGCTAATAGTAATAATAATAATAATAATAATAATAATAATAATAGTAATAATAAGTTTCTTCACATGGTGAGTTGTTTAATATCTGTCAAGAGTGTCCTGTAATTTAATGACAACTTTTTATCTTCATTTAAAAAGTTTGTCATCTAATGCCGCTATGATAATCAAAGGTATTTAACAACTGTTGATATTACAATGTGAAGAAAATTAAACTCTATGTTTGTACTGGAGCGATATTCTATTTATTTTAGCCAAATAAATGTTTTGCTATAAAAAGAGCAAAAACACTGACCTGTTCCCTGCATCTCCACTTTAACCTTATGTTAAAATTTAACGAATAGAATAGCGTGGCATTGTAAGATTGAGCCTAAGTCTTTTATGATAATTCTAAATTTAACTTATGCAGTTTTTTTTAATGTTTTTAGTATATATGGCGTCAGTGATAATACACATTTTTAAAGGCCTATTTGCATACCTAAAATCTAATTTTCATAGGAAGACACTCTTATAAAATAGTTTGTTTTGTTGCTATCAACAATGATAACCTGTTACTGTTTCATTAGTGTTGTTTCTTATGTTTTGATAATATCAACAGTGATAACTAAACATCACATGACTTGACGTATGAATTCGTGAAAGTAGACCTTGTAGCTTTTCTAGCTGTCAAATAAGGTTCTTCGTATGAAAATTGGAATGTAGACTGTAGTTTACCATTTGTTAGACTATCAGTGAGTATTGAGAATGTAGCTCTCTATGATGTATGGATGTTATAAGTTTAAATGTTGCATAAATAATGAATCAACGATCCAACGTTATTCCGAGCATATTATGAATAATAATTATAAATTGAAGGTCACCTTGCCATACTCATTGTTTAACAATACCATTGTTGTAAAAGGAAATCCACGATGCTTCGTCAATACATAATGGCGCGAGTACAGCGTCAAACACGGAATGGTAGATTTTAATTAATCACATATTTTGCTAGCGTTATCACTCTCTGGAAGCCGGACATGACTTACAAACTAACACTTGTAACTCTAAACATCAAGGATTGAGGTGGGGGGTGTTAGGGGCGTCCATAAAACTTTTATTATTTATAGGTGTTATAGCATTTTCTAGCGGAGACCCCTTCCAGAAATATAGGCTTTCTACGCCCTTTCAAACATTCGGAGCGCCAAGAGACCTCGAAAATAACCTCATGTTATAAATAGTTAGAAAAATAAATGGCTCTACTTTCCTATATCCATGTGTCAGCTGTCACTGTTTATAGATATTATCAATACTTACAATAATAATAATAATAATACTAATATTATAGTATTATTATTATTATTATTATTAGCACCATGTCATACTACCCGTTCGGGTTATACGCACTTACGCTAATGTGCAATGGTAGGGTGATTGTGAGATGAAATGGAGGACCTACAGTTTAACGTGGAATCCGAACCACGGTGGAGGCCTGGCATTCCTCACATTCACAAGTTGTGATTAATACACGTCTTGTCAGAGGTGAAGGAAGGGTTTGGCAATCAGATAAATCTGTGCTGGGACCAAGGATTGAACCCCGAACCCTTAGCACAGAAGTCTGACACCTTACCCCTAGACCACCAGGTCACCAATATTATAATAAAAATTGTCACAAAAATTGACAAGAAAAAAACGTGTCTGTTTTCAAAAAGACCCTTCCTATAAAAACTTGTCCAGTAGATGATCACCAACCTTGAGATAAATGGGACTGACATTACTAGAGAAAATAAAGGATCAACAGATATAAAAAAACCTGTCATAAACGAGTGTCCGAATGTTAAAAAGTGAGTTATTTTTTTTATCCTAGTCAATCATCTTGTTGTTTACATTTAAACACTGATGATTATCTTAATATATATAATTCTTCTGTACGTGTGTATATCACTGAACTCCTCCTAAACGGCTCGACCGATTTTGATGAAATTTTGTGTGTGTGTTTGAGTGGGTCCGTGGATAGTTTAGATTCACAATTGTACCCGGTAGGTGGCGCTGCAATCGGGTTCTAGGAATTTTATTTTATTTTTTAGGGAATTTTTATTTTTTGGGGATTTTTTTTTTTAGATTTTTTGCATATCAGAACATGTCACCTCAAAATTTCACCCCCCACCAGCACCACCCACCAATATTTATAATAATGAATATAATATTAATAATTGACCGTTAAAACCTTCTGAAAAGTTCATGAATAATTGAACTTCTGAGAATAAATCATAGTTATGTTTGTGTACCATAGGTGGCGTTGATGTCGAATTCTGTGGTATTTGACGTACATGCGCAAGTCATTGTGAATTTGTAATTGTGATTATCACATAGTATTTGTTTTATTATCGAAATCGATTATGCCACCCAAACGAAAAGCCAACGTTCTGGCAGGACAACGGCTGTCGGGTCCGCTAGTACCTTATAATATTCCACACATTTAACAAGGTGTTGGGCAGGTTTAAACTATGGATTCTTTGTCATATACATGGGGTATTTTAATTGATGTCAAATATTATAAGGGAGTATTACCATCGACCGAACATTAAGAAAAGTTCATATTATAAACATGGATATAAAAACGCTTAGTTTCTGAGGTCAGAGGAATTTTACTGTTCAATTAATAAGCAATCTAACAGAATAATTAACGCAATTAGACAAGAGAAAGTTTAACAGAAACAAACAAATCAATCTTATTTTGTAACAAAAAATTGTTGAAAAAAATTGTCATCCTGCTTCGATGCACTCTCTAAGCCTGCGTTCCATGCTTTGTCGTACTCTGTTGATTACATCTGAGGTGTTCTGTATTTGCTCACAACTATTTGTGATACAGTATCTTACAAACCCACAAGAGTTGCGTAAACAATTGACTTTAAATCTCCTCAGAGATAAAAAAAATCCATTGGGTTCAAATCTGGTGACTAAGCAATCTATTCAACGGACCCCCCCACGACCAACCAATCTTTGAGGAAAACCTTTAGTAACACTAAAACTAAGCGTTTTTAAACCCATGTTTATGTAAACTTTTTTTTAATGTTTGGTGGATGGTAATACGCTCTTATAATATTTTACACCAATTAAAATACACTCCACTTGTTATAATGTTGATAGATTTGTATATGTTAATGCTGTCTTTAGAAAGTTATATCTCTAAAACCTACATTGAGCTTTGTTTATTTCGTTTAAAATTAGGAATTATACTTTTAGAATCCTCAAATACCTCGAGTCCTTAAATATATTTGAGACTCAACAATTTAAAAAAATTCATATTCGAAATTATAAAAAAAATTAAAACACTATATTTATTTACAACTTTGAATGAGATTTTTTTTGGGGGGAATCTTATGATAATAAAATTATAGGACAAACCCAACAACCAGACTCCAGACAATTAATTTACCATATCGTTTGGTTACCATTGCTATTTTTCATAGCAACTGAAGTTATTGATGTGAACACAGTTTGAAATGAAAAAAACAAATTATACAAACGTGAGAAAGTTAACCCTCTAATGTTTATTTATTCTTTATACATTTTGTAAGCCGTTGGCTAACATAATATCGACTACGAGAGGTAAATATATTTTTTAACGATACTCAAAAACATTACGGTGACTAATGAGGTTATTGAAATTTAATGATTTAAAAACTAATATTTGGACGAATTTAGATCCACTTTTATTTTACTTAAAAATATTTTATGCCAACTTTGATTATTGTAAATGTTATTTCTGTTACTCCCATGACATCAAACCTTTATGAACTTTGGAAACATCTGCTGGGCTCTGACCATAAATAATACAGGTGTCGGAAAAGTCCTACATCATGGGAACAACTAATTATAAGAATAATAGCGGACCCGACAGCCGTTGTCCTGCCAGAACGTTGGCTTTTCGTTTGGGTGGCATAATTGATATCGATAATAAAACAATTACTATGTGATCATCACAATTACAAATTCACAATGAACTGCAATTAGTGAGTTACACAAATATTACAAATTCAGTGTTTGTCAAGACAACATACAAAATTAAACATCTTTTCATTTGTGGCATTTCGCCCACAGCTCCACAAATATCAGCTGTATCGAAAAAAAATTTGAGGTTACATGTTCTGGTATGCAAAAAATCTAAAAAAAAAATAATTCCCCCCCCAAAAAAATTCCCTAAAAAATAAAAATATATTCCTAGAACCCGATTGCAGCGCCATCTACCGGGTCCAATTGTGAATCTAAACCACCCACGGACCCACTCAAACACACACAACAAATTTCATCAAAATCGGTCCAGCCGTTTAGGAGGAGTTCAGTGACATACACACGTACAGAAGAATTATATATATAAAGATTTTTCAGGTGAATCATGTTGACGTTGGAAGGTCGTGTTAAGATCATTTTACTCCGCGGAGGTGAACGTTGGTGACAAAGAGCGGTGGCTGGTGAGTTCAGCAGACGTCACCCGGCAGAGAGGTGCAACACGGTCACACGGTCGCTGAGAAATTCACGACAACGGGATTAGTCGCAGACTTTCCGCGTTCGGAACGTCCAAGCACCTCACCGGAAGTACGTGAACCAGTATTAGCAAAGTTACACGCTAATCCAAAGAAGTCCTTACGGAGCACAAGTTTTTAAATGGACATACTATCCATGATATCCTGACGAAAGAGGAATTTCCTCAGGTTCTGCATCGTCTGACTGAAGATTATCCCGACCGTCAGATGGAAATGTGTGAGAGATGTCAGAGAGACACAGATGGTAGTTTCCTCAGGAACGTGCTTTTCTCCGACGAGACAGATTTATGTGAACGGAGAAGTCAACAAGCAGAATTTCCTATACTGGTCGCCCAAGAATCCACATTGGTACTCTGAAGACAAGGAGAACAGTGAATCATCGTGTGGTGCGGAATCTGGAACGGCTGCGTCATTGAACCATTCTCCTCTTCCGCTTCAGTGACAGGTGAAACATACCGCCGAAGTTAGGATATCAGCTTATACCTGAGTTTGACCTGATGGGCGAACGACCAGTGCAGGATGCTGCTCTACCCCGTTATACCCTACCAATGAGGAACTGGACGACAAGTTTTGCGATAGGTGACTCGGTTGCAGAGGACCCCACTCGAGACCGATATGTTATACTTAACTGTGACTAACATGACATCCAGACCGATATGTTATACTTAACTGTGACTAACATGACATCCAGACCGACATGTTATACTTAACTGTGACTAACATGACATCCAGACCGATATGTTATACTTAACTGTGACTAACATGACATCCAGACCGATATGTTATACTTAACTGTGACTAACATGACATCCAGACCGATATGTTATACTTAACTGTGACTAACATTACATCCAGACCGATATGTTATATTTAACTGTGACTAACATGACATCCAGACCGATATGTTATACTTAACTGTGACTAACATGACATCCAGACCGATATGTTATACTTAACTGTGACTAACATGACATCTAGACCGATATGTTATACTTAACTGTTACTAACATGACATCCAGACCAACATGTTATACTTAACTGTGACTAACATGACATCCAGACCGACATGTTATACTTAACTGTGACTAACATGACATCCAGACCGACATGTTATACTTAACTGTGACTAACATGACATCCAGACCGATATGTTATATTTAACTGTGACTTACATGACATCCAGACCAATATGTTATACTTAACTGTGACTAACATGACATCCAGACCGATATGTTATACTTAACTGTGACTAACATGACATCCAGACCAACATGTTATACTTAACTGTGACTAACATGACATCCAGACCAATATGTTATATTTAACTGTGACTAACATTACATCCAGACCGATATGTTATACTTAACTGTGACTAACATGACATCCAGACCGATATGTTATACTTAACTGTGACTAACATGACATCCAGACCAACATGTTATACTTAACTGTGACTAACATGACATCCAGACCGACATGTTATACTTAACTGTGACTAACATGACATCCAGACCGATATGTTATACTTAACTGTGACTAACATGACATCTAGACCGATATGTTATACTTAACTGTGACTAACATGACATCCAGACCGATATGTTATACTTAACTGTTACTAACATGACATCCAGACCGATATGTTATACTTAACTGTGACTAACATGACATCCAGACCGACATGTTATACTTAACTGTGACTAACATAACATCCAGACCGATATGTTATACTTAACTGTTACTAACATGACATCCAGACCAACATGTTATACTTAACTGTGACTAACATGACATCCAGACCGACATGTTATACTTAACTGTGACTAACATGACATCCAGACCGACATGTTATACTTAACTGTGACTAACATGACATCCAGACCGATATGTTATATTTAACTGTGACTTACATGACATCCAGACCGATATGTTATACTTAACTGTGACTAACATGACATCCAGACCGACATGTTATACTTAACTGTGACTAACATGACATCCAGACCGATATGTTATATTTAACTGTGACTAACATGACATCCAGACCGATATGTTATACTTAACTGTGACTAACATGACATCCAGACCGACATGTTATACTTAACTGTGACTAACATGACATCCAGACCGATATGTTATATTTAACTGTGACTAACATGACATCCAGACCAACATGTTATACTTAACTGTGACTAACATGACATCCAGACCTATATGTTATACTTAACTGTGACTAACATGACATCTAGACCGATATGTTATATTTAACTGTGACTAACATGACATCCAGACCTATATGTTATACTTAACTGTGACTAACATGACATCCAGACCGATATGTTATATTTAACTGTGACTAACATGACATCCAGACCGATATGTTATACTTAACTGTGACTAACATAAAATTCCTGTTCTAAACATGTTTTGAGCTCAAAGGCCATCATATTGAACACATATTGAACACATATTGAACACATATTGAACACATAGACCACATACTCGTATTGTGACTAGACTATGATCCGGAAACCCTGGAGGTATAATAAGGCTGTGTCCAGGCGGGTGCCTATGTCTGTTCTAAGTTAGGACAAAATACACTTACTAGTTTAAAATTTATTAATAGGTATTGGCACACGGAAGTAAATGCTACATTAGTCTTTTTAGTACTATGGGAAAGGAAGAAAGCTAGAAATAAAAATACATTTATCAGTAAAATGCATTCTCTAAGGTGGGGGAGGGTTTG
Organism: Timema podura; assembly: GCA_033556935.1. Lineage (NCBI taxonomy): Eukaryota > Metazoa > Arthropoda > Insecta > Phasmatodea > Timematidae > Timema > Timema podura. The sequence goes on from JAVRXN010000011.1 coordinate 11,486,470, forward strand.
GGGAGAGATTTTTTATGACAAAACTATTATGTATAGAAATATTGCTTCAGTAGGTAAGTTTAGTTTAATTTTCTACATCTATTGACCCAGCAGTTTTTAAATATATCATGACAGTATCGCGGAATTCGTCCAGGACTTGTTCTCTTCATTTAAAAAGCTTGTATTCGAATGCCGATGAAAAATATTCAAGAACAGTTTTGATTACCATGTTGTTGTTTTTTACTAAACGTACATACTGAATAAATATTTTATTAATGTTTGGCCTTAAATGTGTTTTGTCATAAAAACTGCAAAAAATACGGACCCTAGCTTTTCTTATCTTCCATACCACCTCAAAGTAAAACTTCAAAAAATGAGCTTCATTTTCACAAATAATTTTATTAAAACTTAATTTAAAATTAATTTTTAAAAACTGACAATATAAAACTGTACAAAAATAATATGATCAATATTAAATATGTTCCTTGAGAACCCGATATTAACTAGTGTATTTTGTAGATTGTGCTATTTTGTTTGTTTTATCGTGTACTAGCTCTGAATAGCACTATTCAAAACACTTCTGCGTGATTATGTTCCTTATTTTATTATAAATATTATGTTATGAAATAATAAAAACAGCACGTTGACAGCACACAAAACACAGTTTCTTTGTCTGACAGAAATGACCTTGATTGGTTCTTGCAGCCAATCATTCATTCTAGCGCTAAGAACAAGTTTTCAACTCGCGAGTAGTCGGGTATATCAACAAGAAGTGGCGAGGCTTCTTTATTCCTTTCTTAGGCCCAGTTTCATAGTCAGATTTAGTACGCCTCAAGTGCGGTGCTATACTAAATACAAGACGTCACCTACCTGAAATTGAATGGAATGGGCCAGTTTCATTTGCGAAACTGGCCCAGTCCATTTTGGTCTAGGTAGGTGTCATCCTGTATTTAGTATCGACTCGCACTTTAGGCGTACTAAATCTGACTATGAAACTGGCCCTTACTCTCAGTTTCTTTAGATTTCCACTTTCTCCGCAGGTAAAATAGCGCACTTTCCCTCGGACAGTTTCTTAATAAAGCTAAATAAAAGGTACTTTGTAATCTTTGTTTTCAGATATATTTTAACTTTACTCTTAAAGTGATGTTAGCACACTCGAAAGTTTATTAAGATATTAAAAACTTATATTAATTCACTCTACGAGAAAAATGGACTTTGTGAAGATTCGAAACCTCCTTCGATTAGACTTGGACACCCACCATAACCTAACCATCTTCGGAACATTCGGAAGAAATCCCTAGTATTTAATAAAAATATTTGAAAATTCTCACTAAATAAGACATATTTTAACATATAATAATTTTTAGGACTAATTAACAATATTTCGATCCTGACTAGTAATTAAACATCTATGACTCGAGCATATTTCAGATTCGTATAAATTAAAAAAAAAAATTATGTGCTTTGATTTTATCTCTAAAACCTTATTTTTTTTAACGTAAATGCACTTAATAAAGAATTTAAAAAATTAAAAGTAGTGATTTATGACAACAAAACCTTCATATTCGCATCCACACCCAAGACTTTTTTTTATCACCTCGTCTTACTACTTGTTTGGGTAATACACATATGTCCTCATTACGCAAATTGTTTTCGGGATGAGGAAGGTAGTGTAGGCCTACCCAAATTTGCGTGTAGGAAGAGTGGAAACCTTTTAGGAAAAACTATAACCTCAGTACAACTAAATAGGATTCAAATCCTATTCATCCCATTACCAAAAATCTAGAAAAGATGAGACTGACATTTAGTCTGCACGCCCACCGTTGCAAGTCTATCGGGATTTGAGCACATTACATTTAGATGATAAAGTAGGTGCAACAGAGTGATAGCCTTTGAAATACGCGTAAAGTGTTTTTTAAATACAAAATTGTGGACACGAGTCGATGGATAAACGAACAATAACATTCTGCACAGCCTCCTGTAACAAGAGTGTGGGAGAGCCGTGGTCAGTCATATCTGACCGTGTGCACTGGGAGGGGGTATTGGGGTACAAGATTGAGAACGTTTATCCACGAGATATTCAAGGATGTTACTATCGAAAATCAAACAAAAGAACCTAAACTAAGTTACTATTCAACTGTCACCGAGTTATTAGCAAAGTTTTAATCAACCAAAGAAATTATCAAGTAGATAAACACCTAAAGGAATTAAATAAAAGAACAAATATATAAATGAAAGACACAAATTGATGAAACATAGAAGAATAGTTGTTGGTACTAGCCAGTCCACAGTCCTCTAAAAGGTCGTAAGTCATTGTTACGTCACCCGTGTCTTACACTGGTCTCTATCACACCAGTTAGTATCTTCAGGGTCTTGGATGAGGTCTCAGTCAGGTGGTCTCTAACTCTCTATCACACCAGTTAGTATCTTCAAGATCTTGGCTGAGGTCTCAGTCAGGTGGTCTCTAACTCTCTATCACACCAGTTAGTATCTTCAGGGTCATGGCTGAAGTCTCAGTCAGGTGGTCTCTAACTCTCTATCACACCAGTTAGTATCTTCAGGGTCTTGGCTAAGGTTTCAGTCAGGTGGTTTCTAACTCTCTATCACACCAGTTAGTATCTTCAGGGTCTTGGCTAAGGTTTCAGTCAGGTGGTCTCTAACTCTCTATCACACCAGTTAGTATCTTCAGGGTCTTGGCTAAGGTTTCAGTCAGGTGGTCTCTAACTATCTATCACACCAGTTAGTATCTTCAGGGTCTTGGTTGAGGTCTCAGGTGATCTCTAACTCTCTATCACACCAGTTAGTATCTTCAGGGTCTTGGTTAAGGTTTCAGTCAGGTGGTCTCTAACTATCTATCACACCAGTTAGTATCTTCAGGGTCTTGGTTGAGGTCTCAGGTGATCTCTAACTCTCTATCACACCAGTTAGTATCTTCAAGGTCTTGGCTGAGGTCTCGGTCAGGTGGTCTCTAACTCTTTATCACACACAAGTTAGTATCGTCAGGGTCTTGGCTGAGGTCTCAGTCAGGTGGTCTCTAACTCTGTATCCCATCAGTTAGTATCTTCAGGGTCTTGGCTGAGGTTTCAGTCAAGTGGTCTCTAACTCTCTATCACACCAGTTATCTTCAGTGTCTTGGATGAGGTCTCAGTCAGGTGGTCTCTAACTCTCTATCACACCAGTTAGTATCTTCAAGGTCTTGGCTGAGGTCTCAATCAAATGGTATCTAACTCTCTATCACACCAGTTAGTATCGTCAGGGTCTTGGCTGAGGTCTCAGTCAGGTGTTTTCTAACGCTCTATCACACAAGTTATTATCGTCAGTGTCTTGGCTGAGGTCTCAGTCAAGTGGTCTCTAACTCTTTATCACACAAGTTAGTATATTCATGGTCTTGGCTGAAGTCTCAGTCAAGTGGTCTCTAACTCTCTACTACAGCACAAGAGGACATGTTGGAACTCATTACTAATGCCCGCATATTTACAATAATGTGAGGGGTAAGCTAGGGATTATTTAGGTTAAATGTACCCGGATTTTTGTGACAGTAAAATGGGGAACCATAAAGGAGAAAAAAAACTTGAGCACACCCGGCTGAGATCCAAACCCCAACCTCAGCAAAACTAACAAGACGAGACTGCCACATTTGTCCACGTGCCAAACGATAAGGGTAGTTATTTACTGATCCATCCGCAAATTACAATAATTCTATACTATAGGGCGAAGAAGATTAATTTAAAAAAATTTGTGCATGCATTTTCATGGAGGGCGGATAGGAAAATCACACAGAAAATCGCATGCAAATTGTTATGATCCAAACATTCTCGTCAATATCGACCAAGTGCAACTTGCATCTGCATCAATGGGCACGCAGACTAAACGTCAGACTCGTCTGGTCCACCAATTACAAGATGATCGGGGAATTTCAACCGGATGTACTGAAGGTGGTTTTACCTTAATGGTTCCCCACTCTCTTTCCACAAAAATGTGGGTACATTTCCTCTAAGCTCCGCTTTCTTTATCCTGACCCCATTAGTGTAGTTAAATGCATATAGCGAGGAGGGGTGGTATGAAGAGGTGGACATAGTTTGCAGCGCAAGTATTATAACGTCTTAAACCTCTCGGCCACCCCTGCGGACCCCTGGATTCACTCACTCGCCGAAAAACAAAAGCAAATCAGGAGCGCGCTCACAAGATGATTCAACCACAAGATTTTTTAGCCTCATCCACGTTGTCCACTCTGCACGAATTGAAATAACTTCAGTTTTTCCTGTTCTGCACGACATCTGCTTGAGGGACCCAATAAGATTTCAAAACAAACTAAATCAGTGCGCATAAGTCTGGAAAGTGAAATACAAACGTACAGCTGCGTTTACTGTTGCGAGGAGATTCGAAAACCTCGTTAAATGGAAAGCGATTGTATCGTTCTTGTTCTGTTTTAATTTATTTCACGACATAACACAACAATTTGAACTTATATCTCGAGACTAATTTTATAGAGCTGATTATCGACTATAGGATTTAATGTGTTGATAGTCAGCTGTTTCTTGTATGTTGCAAAGCACCAATTCTGTAATCATCCACTAAGGCAGATACTGATTTCTATTTTCGACAAAAGTATGAATAAAGTTTTAATGATGTGAGGACCAATCCTGCAACTAATTTTTATGACGCAAACACGTCTTTCAAACAGATCTATTTCCACACGGCGAGAGAGTACCACAGAGAACGAATGTATTCAATAAATTTATGATGTGTTTTAAACTCTACTTTGATCTTGTTTACACTCAGAACCACAAAACTAAACACAAGTTTTGTTTGACTTGATCATAAATGTCCATTAAAATGGCTCAGAAAATTATATACAGCAGTGCTCAGTGTATTAGAGCACGCTCTAGTTCATCTATAACTACCTCCCACCCCCCACCTTCTTCCCACGCATCCCATAACGAATCTTTATCCAAAACCAAGTATAAAGTGTTATTTAGGAGGTTATACACTCCATAGACAAAATCTTTAAAGCCATTTTTGAAATTTTGGAATAAAAATAAATCACTCATCAGTACAATAAGTACTCTTAATTTGAGGGTTAGGGTCAAAATTTAAATAAAATAAAATAAAATAAAATATCTAAATATCAAGTTTGAACCAAATCTAGCAAACTATTTCGGATCCATGGCTAGGGACAGACTGAATTGTAAAATCTATTTTTTTTATTCGTACACAAATAAAACAGAGATTCATCATAATATCGAGGGTTGCAATACTCTCTCTTTATAAGATAAAGTAAAAATAGTTGCGTCAAAACCGTTCAATTCTTGACTCACTCTTTGAAAGGGACGTGCATTGTCTATAAACTGAGATTGGAAAGAATTTTAACTAACTTTATAGATGAGACCACATTTTATACTGGGCAAGAATATGTTTTGAATTCCATTCATAGAGTGATTTAGAGTGACGTCACTTATCTGCGGGGGCGGATGAACTAATTTAAGTTTCCAGTTACTTTTTAAGTGTCAGGAAAGGTCAAATTTATTTTAAACCAGTTATACACGTCCAGGCTATCCGCATATTTACACTAATGGGGTGGAGATGAGGAGGGTAAATTTTAGAGGAAGTGTGCTCACATTAAACGTATAGAAAGTGAAACATTGACTTATAAACACATCAGTATGCCCCAGGCTGGATATAAATCCTCATTTACCTTTCCCCTGCAAACCGACGAGATCAACGCCCTAGCCCACGTGCCCAAATATGCGACTCACTCAACTATTAATGAGCCAAAGTTTGAAGAAAAACCAAGAACAGGTGTGTTTTATCGCAGTTTTCAGAAATTTACTGTAATGGGAGGGTTTACTGTTTATCATTCTCCAAAAAGGGACACATTTTTTATTTAACACCGTGTCTTAGTACCCATTTGGGCTATCAGCTTATGTACTAATTATGCTGATGGTTTTAGGAAGGTTAGCCTATATTTATAAGAAGTTTACACGCAGTTGCGTGGAGGTAGAGTGGAAAAACATTTTGAAAAAAAAAACACCTCAGTGCACCCGAGAGAGATACGAACCTCGATCTCTCCGTCATCAGTCTATTCTACTACGAGACTAGCACCTTAGACCATGCGGCCATCAAAGTGGGCCAATACCTCTGTTGAACGCCATCAAGTGTTTGAAAGTGCGTCTCTAAGTAGTGATGGCAAGGTCGCTGACACACCACGTGACTAGCCGGACCACGAGGTCATCACGAATTGCTCACCCAGAGTGAGGTACTCACGAATGTCGTCACAACATAGACGCGTTTGGTCGCCATTGTGAACAAGTTCAATGACATGGATTTGAAACTGCGTCACATTGCGTGAGTCGGTGCAGGTAGTTCGAGGAACCCTAAGGTGAGATTTAGGGGACGTGAGAAAATACCAGTGTTTCTGCAGTTTTTAGAGCAAAACATTGTTTTTTTGGCCAAAATAAGTCAAATATTGCTTCAGTATAAATATAGAGTTTAATTTTCCTCACATGGTGACCTCAACAGTTGTTGAAAATCTGTCATGACGGTATTAGATGACAAACTTTCTAAATGTGTCATCAAATTCTAGGAAACCCTTGAGAGATATTCAACAAATGTTGATTATCAACATGGGAGAAAATTAAACTTTGTATTTCTACTGGAGCAATATTTGATTTATTTTGACCAATAAAAGGTTTTGATATAAAAACTGCATAGCTCTTATCTTTTCTCGCGTCCCCTACGATCCACATTAACTTGCACTTAAGGGTGACCTGAGCACTTTTTGATAAATTTAGTGAACACATAGTTGTTAGATATCTATTATAAGCATAGCGGCATTTTAACCTAACCTTTTCTTTAAAAAGTTTGTTCATCAAACGACACTAAACCCATGACAGGTATAAAAAAAGATGAGATTAATATGTGGAGCAAATTAAACTAAACGCATCTATTGGATAAATATTGTTATTATGTTAACAAAAAGGTGTTTGTTGTTATAAACACTGGAAAAATACTGACCTTAAGTTGCGCTAGCTTACATCCCACCTTAACCACAATCATAACTCTCCGAGATTGACTGAATGGTCTTAAGATCCCTTCGGCTTCGGGGTAACTGGTTGATGTCACGACGACGGCAACGTTGTGTTCAGACACGTGTGGGTAGGAAAAAGATCGGCGAGTGTGTTCCGGCAACGTGAGTCGCGGTGGAACATGAGGAAGTCCCGGCAACGTGAGTCGCGGTGGAACATTAGGAAGTCCCGGCAACGTGAGTCGCGGTGGAACATGAGGAAGTCCCGGCAACGTGAGTCGCGGTGGAACATGAGGAAGTCCCGGCAACGTTAGTCGCGGTGGAACATGAAGAAGTCCCGGCAACGTTAGTCGCGGTGGAACATGAGGAATTCCCGGCAACGTGAGTCGCGGTGGAACATGAGGAAGTCCCGGCAACGTTAGTCGCGGTGGAACATGAGGAAGTCCCGGCAACGTGAGTCGCGGTGGAACATGAGGAAGTCCCGGCAACGTGAGTCGCGGTGGAACATGAAGTCCCGGCAACGTTAGTCGCGGTGGAACATGAGGAAGTCCCGGCAACGTGAGTCGTGTTGGGAGGTAGGGTGATGGTGGAGAGAGAAAGGGGGTTAAACAATAATGCTCTTTCGTAACATAAGACAATTTAATAAGCTCTCTCGTATAGGTGGTGCACCCAGGTGGGTCACCAGTGATTGGCCGAAGCTGACTGACCTGCCTGACCGAGGAATCACCGTATTAAATACCCTCCACTGCTGCCTGGCCTTGTCCAATGGGAGAAACAGGGGCTTCCCATTGGTGCGTGCAAACTTGATAGGCAGTGCCCATCACGCGAGCCAATAGAGACAGGAGTTCTCCAGACTCCAGACTCATTATGCATGCTCTAATGCACCCTGAAGGGGTGCACGGGAGCAAATTCCAACACGTACCGACCAATTGGTCACACCGTGTGGTTTTCGGATAATTAGCTGACGGGTTGTCGCATTTCGCGAAGTTAACTGAAACTAACAAAAAGCATATTATAATTAATATTATTAGGGAAAAGAGAAATTTTGGGAACCGACTAAGAGGTTTTTAGAGTTACGTGCGGAGACACTACTCTATGGGGGGCTGTGTGAGAGCCTCCCAAACCACGTTTGTCACTTCTCGCTTATCCGAGCAGGGCTTTGGGACGTCGGTGGCACCCCCCAGGGTCGATGACGTAATTCCCAAGCCCCTGGATAAGAGGATTGGTGGCACCGGGGAGTCTGGCGTAGAAGGACTGCGCCAGCTTCCGGAAGTGGTCCTTGATGGTCGGCATATCCAGGTCTCGGTGCAGATTCACATTCCGAACGTACCAAGGTGCGTCCACAATGATCCTCAGACACCTACTCTGGAATGCTTGCATCCTCCTCATATACGTGTCCGCCAGGTGGCCCCAAGCGGGACACGCATAGTCGAGGATCGGTCTGAGCAGCTGCTTGTACAGTGTCAGACCGTTCCTTGTGGACAGGGCGCTACGCCTGTTAAGCAGTGGGCCTAGGATTCCCAGCCTTTGCTTCGCCTTGGTCAGTCTCTCTGTGCAGTGAAGTCGCCAGGTCAGCTTGGTGTCCAGCGTAAGTCCTAAGTACTTAGCACTGTCCGCCCATCTGATCTGTTCTCCGAACAGCCGGAGTGGGGCCGGCCTGTAGAACTTTCTTTTCCATGTGAAGAGCACTGCTGTACTCTTCTCCACGTTAATACTCGTTCTCCAGGTAGTCAGCCACCCCTCCAACTGCGTCAGGTGCGTCTGGAGTCGCCTCTCCACCAGCTGCCCTCGCCACGACTCCGCTACTAGAGCCGTGTCGTCCGCATACAGTGCTAACTTGGTGTCTGGGGATTTCGGAATGTCATTCACATACAGACTGAAGAGCACCGGGCCCACGAGGGAACCCTGTGGCACTCCAGCCCGGATGCTTCTGACCTGGGATGTGGCGTTCCCAAAGGTAGTGGAGAAGGTCCGGTTGGATAGATAAGATTGAACAATCTTAACTAGGTAGAAGGGAAGGTTCAAGGAGAGGAGTTTGAAAAGGAGACCTTCGTGCCAAACACGGTCGAAGGCCTTTGCCACGTCGAGAAAGACAGCACCAGTCAGCCTGTTGATGTTGAGGTTCCTCGTAACCTGCTCCACGAGCCGGACCAGTTGATGAGACGTAGCATGTCCCACCCGAAAGCCGAACTGCTCGTCCACCAAGATGCCCGCCTCGCGAACATGTCGGGTCAGTCTCGTCAGTAGTAGTCTCTCGAACAACTTGCCCAAACAGTCGAGCAAGCTGATCGGTCGGTAAGACGAAGTTAGGGCCGGGTCCTTACCCGGTTTATGAAAGCAGAGGACGTTGGCGTGCTTCCAGAGCTCTGGGAAGTGACTCAGGAGCAGGACGGCGTTGAATAACTCCACGAGGAAGTTAATCGCCTCCAAGGGCAGCTTTCGGAGGACCGCGTTATTGATGCCGTCGCGTCCGGGGGCCTTGTTTAATCTTAGAGCGGCTAACGCCCGCGACATTTCTGCCGCCTCCGTGGGCTCCGGTTCATCCAAGGGTCTGTACGAGACCGCTGCGATGACCTGATCCACGTGCCCAATGTGCACCGGGTCTGACGGGTTGTCAGTCGGTACAAATTGCGCCTCTAAGTGCTCAGCGAGAGCATCGGCCTTCTCCTGGTCGGAGTTGGCCACCCCGTTACGACCTACAATAGGCGGCCTTGGTGCGGGGACCCGCATCAAGTTCCTCGTCATGCGCCACAGGGACCTGTCCTGTACGCACAAGCTCTCAATCTTGTCCTCCCAGACACTGTTCCGGTATTCTTTGACCATCTCGCGAACCGCATGGACTTTGCGGCTCCAGTTGGCCTTGTCTACCGGGTCCCTCGAGGTTTGCCAAGCCTTCCTCAGCCGATTTTTCTCCCGGACGTGCCTGAGGATAGAATCGGGCAAAGAAGCCTGTGGCGCCCTCTTAGGACGGTGCCTCGGCGTCGAAGCTTCGAGCGACCCCTTGATGGCGGAAGTTATGAACTCCGCACCGCGATCGATTTCTGCTGCTGTTCGAAAGGTAGGAGTGGGTCCCAACCTCTCTCTCAACACATTCGTGAACTTGTCCCAGTCAGTGCGCTTAAGGTCAGGTTTTTCGGGGGGTCTATGAAGGACACCGCGCGTCCCAAGTTCACAAGAACGGGGTTGTGATCCGAGTCTAGCTCAGCTAGAGACTTCAGCACCAACCGCCTTCTGATCCCTCTGGAGACTACGAAGTCGAGGACGTCCGGGAAGCCAATGGGGTTGAGAGGGAAGTGGGTAGGGGTCGGGGGACCGGAAGCCACCAAACCGTGTAGATCTATGACGTCGCGGAGCAATCCGCCGCGAGCGCACATAATCCTAGAGCCCCATGAAGGGTGCTTCGCGTTGAAGTCACCACCGATTAAAACAGGCGTGGTACCTCGAAGCAGCACCTCCATGTCAGCCCTCGTGGCCTGGTTGAACCGGCGGTAGGGAGGGAAGTAGATGGAGATAAGACGCACTGGGCCGGTAGAGGTCACCAGTTGGATAGCCGTTGCTTCCATGTGTTGGAGGGGAGGAAGAGAGACGACGTGATGGTCAAGGCCCCTCCGGACCAGGACCGCCGTCCCACCCCTTCCCACATCCCCCGCTCGGTCACTCCGATGGCAGATGAACTCTGCCAACGAGAACCTCACTGCGGAGCGCAAGTGGGTTTCTCCCAACAGCATTACGTCGACGCGATGCTTTGCCAGGAAACTTTCCAGCTCAGCCTTCTTCCCCGCGACTCCGTTTGCGTTTCAGAGTGCGACCGTGAGCTCCTTCAGCACTGGGGGTCCTCTATTCGGGTGCACTGCCATGAGAGACCAGGTAGAGGATGATGTGCTCCATGACCAGGTGGCCACGGTTACTCCTCGGAGACTCCTGGACCTTCCTCAAGAGACTCGATGAAAAGTCCCAAGGATCCAGTCCCGGAATCTCCTTGAGAAGCTCAATACAAATTTTGAGCTTTGTAGCTTCATCCTCAGGGGTAGGGTTGGGTGTGGGGGTGGCAAGGTTGACAGGGGTTGGAGAGGGGAGTGGTAGGAAGGGGTTGGAAGGGTGAAGGGGTTTGGGGAGGGTGGTGCGGGGTGCGGGGGTGGGTAGGGAAGGGATTGGGAGAGGAACGGTCTTGGACGGGTCCTCGACCGATAGGGATGAACCGGATGCAACCGGTTCAGGTAGAGTGGCTTTGGCAGGTGCCTCGGCCTGGGATGGAGGGGTTGGTCTCCCTGACAGCGCACTGGCGAAAGATTGCACCAGCGGCTTTGGCTTCGGAGCTGGAGTCACGGTCACCTTCCGTACCGCAACGTGCTCCGAGGGCTTCTGGCCTTCGCTAAGGCCATCCGTCCTCCCTTCGCTAACCTTGGAGGCCCGTACTGTCCCTGCCGCCCGCAAGGACTTGTACGTGGGACATCCACGCCAAGCCGAGGAGTGAGCTCCTGAGCAGTGCAGGCACTTCGGAGGAGATCGTCTCTCCTCCGGGCACCCGCCCCTCTCGTGGTCACCACCACAGAACCCACACCTAGGATTAGCGCGGCAATCCCTCCGCACATGCCCAAACCGGAAGCAGTTCTTGCACTGCACCGGGCCTCCGGGAGACTTGTACTTCTCCACCTTGACGCGGAGCCCGCACAGGACTGATATGGAGTACAGCCTTGCGGTTTGCTCCCCGGGAGTCAGAGAGACAACGAAGTTCGGCAACCGTTGCCTTTCTCCGGTCCTCTGGTCCCGTTTCCACTGGGAGAGCATCTGGGAGACAGATTTCACGGGGAAACCCATCTCCGCCAGCTCTTCCTGGATGTCGTCAGGGCTTGTCCGTGTCAGGAGTCCCTTCACCACGACCCTGACCAGTCGCTCCCGACCCAGCTCGTAGGACCAATGCTGGATCCCCAAGCTCGGCAAGAACTTCTGGAGGGCGCGGTAATCTTCCTCCGACCCGCACTGGAGGCGCACTCGATCCCCCGGCTGCCTGACTGCCTCCACAGGCTCTCGAACCTTGGTTCGAATGGCCCTCGCCACCTTGGAGTAGTCCTCCACATCACACAAGATGATGGGAGGGATCTTCCCCTTGGCTTTGGGAGCCGGCCCAGAACCACTAGTACCAGGCTGAGGCGAGGCACGGCTTGCGTTCTTACCCTTAGGTTTCCGCCGCTTCTCACCTTTAGTCAGCGCTGGCGCACCCTGGCCCAGGCCACCTCCGTTTTCGCTCTCATCACCAGAGCTACCGCCTAAATGGTTAGGGTTGCCCCCCGGTAGCTTCCTGGTGTTGCCGGCCTTCCCCCTTCGGCGGGGTCTTACGGTCTGAAACCCTTCAGACTCATCATCTGACCCCTGGCTCGACTCGCCTCGCATCAACGGGAGGTCTGATCCTGAAGATAGTCCCTCCACGTCCACGGACTCGCTCGAGCTGTCAACACGCGGGAAGCGTGTGACCCGGTCTTCAGAATCTGAAGAGAACACAGCCGGGCGTTTTTTACCTGCCGACACCCCTTGGCGGGAGGTGTCGGAGTTGACGCGGGCTTGTGAGGCCCTTGCGATAACGCGTGCGTCACCGCCGCTTGCCGCGGTCTTTACCGGCGACAGATGGCTTGGCTCCCCCTGGTCAGGGCTTCCGTTGGCACCGTTAGGTTTCCACCCATCGTGCTGGCGGGAGCTTTCGCCGTCCATCCCGGTTTGCGGGCTGGTGGCCCTGAAAAGGGCCTCCAGTACTTGTTGGCTGCCAGCGGCACGCTCACCTCCTGTAGCCGGAGGGGCCCCGCTGGGCACGCCCGCATCGGCCTTGCTGCCGGCGCTTTGCTGGGGGCCGGCGCTGGTCAACGGGCCTAGACCCGAGGACGCATCGCCGGATGCCCCGGTGGTTTCACCAGTGGCACGCAGCCCTCCTGAAGTCGGAGGGGCCCCGCTGGCTTCCCCTTGGCCATCTGCGCCCACCTCACCGGTACTTGGTGAGGTCACGCTGGCCGACGTGTTGGCCCTAGAAAGGGCCGACGTGTTGGCCCTAGAAAGGGCCGGATCGTCACCGAGCGGTGACTCTCGCTGGGCTCGGTCAGCGGCACGCTCACCCCCGGTAGTTGGAGGGGCCCCGCTGCCTGCACCCGGTGGGCTGGCCACGCCAGCCCTGTTGGCCCTGGAAAGGGCCGAAGCCTTGTTGGCCCTAGAAAGGGCCGATTCGTCTCCCGAAAGAGACTCCCGCTGGCCTCGGCCGGCGGCACGCACGACTCCGGGAGTTGGAGCGGCCCCGCCGGCTTCGGCCTCGCCTGCAGGCTTGTTGCCCCTCGAGAGGGCAGCTGCCGCTAAAGCCTCAGCCTTCGGGCTCGTGGCGGACCACTTGCCACCCGGCACCAGCTCCTTCCTGACCGGAGGGGCCTTCAGTCCCCGCGAGCGGAAACCTTCGACTCCCCCTGCCTGGACGGGCAGCACAAGCCTGCTACTGGCGGCGGTTCCCCCGACGCTCGCCGCCAGCTTCCTCCGACTCGGGGCCGGTCGCTTCCCGGGCCCGGGATTCTTCTTCGCCTCATCCGGCGGTCTTCTCCCGACCCCGACGCCGACTCCTTTCTTCACCTTCGCAGAGGGCTCCATCGCAGACGTTGAAATCAGCAAACCGCTAAAGACGCTCGAACAAGCCAGGAACACGTAAGGGAGGCAGGACGACACCTTGCACTCCCATGAGAAGTTCTCTCCAGACTCCAGACTCATTATGCATGCTCTAATGCACCCTGAAGGGGTGCACGGGAGCAAATTCCAACACGTACCGACCAATTGGTCACACCGTGTGGTTTTCGGATAATTAGCTGACGGTTGTCGCATTTCGCGAAGTTAACTGAAACTAACAAAAAGCATATTATAATTAATATTATTAGGGAAAAAAAAATTTTGGGAACCGACTAAGAGGTTTTTAGAGTTACGTGCGGAGACACTACTCTATGGGGGGCTGTGTGAGAGCCTCCCAAACCACGTTTGTCACTTCTCGCTTATCCGAGCAGGGCTTTGGGACGTCGGTGGCACCCCCCAGGGTCGATGACGTAATTCCCAAGCCCCTGGATAAGAGGATTGGTGGCACCGGGGAGTCTGGCGTAGAAGGACTGCGCCAGCTTCCGGAAGTGGTCCTTGATGGTCGGCATATCCAGGTCTCGGTGCAGATTCACATTCCGAACGTACCAAGGTGCGTCCACAATGATCCTCAGACACCTACTCTGGAATGCTTGCATCCTCCTCATATACGTGTCCGCCAGGTGGCCCCAAGCGGGACACGCATAGTCGAGGATCGGTCTGAGCAGCTGCTTGTACAGTGTCAGACCGTTCCCTGTGGACAGGGCGCTACGCCTGTTAAGCAGTGGGCCTAGGATTCCCAGCCTTTGCTTCGCCTTGGTCAGTCTCTCTGTGCAGTGAAGTCGCCAGGTCAGCTTGGTGTCCAGCGTAAGTCCTAAATACTTAAAACTGTCCGCCCATCTGATCTGTTCTCCGAACAGCCGGAGTGGGGCCGGCCTGTAGAACTTTCTTTTCCATGTGAAGAGCACTGCTGTACTCTTCTCCACGTTAATACTCTTTCTCCAGGTAGTCAGCCACCCCTCCAACTGCGTCAGGTGCGTCTGGAGTCGCCTCTCCACCAGCTGCCCTCGCCACGACTCCGCTACTAGAGCCGTGTCGTCCGCATAAAGTGCTAACTTGGTGTCTGGGGATTTCGGAATGTCGTTCACATACAGACTGAAGAGCACCGGGCCCACGAGGGAACCCTGTGGCACTCCAGCCCGGATGCTTCTGACCTGGGATGTGGCGTTCCCAAAGGTAGTGGAGAAGGTCCGTTTGGATAGATAAGATTGAACAATCTTAACTAGGTAGAAGGGAAGGTTCAAGGAGAAGGGAGTTCTCCAGACTCCAGACTCATATTGCATGCTCTAATGCACCCTGAAGGGGTGCACGGGAGCAAATTCCAACACGTACCGACCAATTGGTCACACCGTGTGGTTTTCGGGAAATTCTCAGACGGATTGTCGCATTTCGCGAAGTTAACTGAAACAAACAAAAAGCATATTAATAATTAATATTTTTAGGGAAAAAGAAAAATTTTGGGAACCGACTAAGAGGTTTTTAGAGTTACGTGCGGAGACACTACTCTATGGGGGGCTGTGTGAGAGCCTCCCAAACCACGTTTGTCACTTCTCGCTTATCCGAGCAGGGCTTTGGGACGTCGGTGGCACCCCCCAGGGTCGATGACGTAATTCCCAAGCCCCTGGATAAGAGGATTGGTGGCACCGGGGAGTCTGGCGTAGAAGGACTGCGCCAGCTTCCGGAAGTGGTCCTTGATGGTAGGCATATCCAGGTCTCGGTGCAGATTCACATTCCGAACGTACCAAGGTGCGTCCACAATGATCCTCAGACACTTACTCTGGAATGCTTGCATCCTCCTCATATACGTGTCCGCCAGGTGGCCCCAAGCGGGACACGCATAGTCGAGGATCGGTCTGAGCAGCTGCTTGTACAGTGTCAGACCGTTCCTTGTGGACAGGGCGCTACGCCTGTTAAGCAGTGGGCCTAGGATTCCCAGCCTTTGCTTCGCCTTGGTCAGTCTCTCTGTGCAGTGAAGTCGCCAGGTCAGCTTGGTGTCCAGCGTAAGTCCTAAGTACTTAGCACTGTCCGCTCATCTGATCTGTTCTCCGAACAGCCGGAGTGGGGCCGGCCTGTAGAACTTTCTTTTCCATGTGAAGAGCACTGCTGTACTCTTCTCCACGTTAATACTCGTTCTCCAGGTAGTCAGCCACCCCTCCAACTGCGTCAGGTGTGTCTGGATTCGCCTCTCCACCAGCTGCCCTCGCCACGACTCCGCTACTAGAGCCGTGTCGTCCGCATACAGTGCTAACTTGGTGTCTGGGGATTCTAGGAATGTCGTTCACATACAGACTGAAGAGCACCGGGCCCACGAGGGAACCCTGCGGCACTCCAGCCCGGATGCTTCTGACCTGGGATGTGGCGTTCCCAAAGGTAGTGGAGAAGGTCCGGTTGGATAGATAAGATTGAACAATCTTAACTAGGTAGAAGGGAAGGTTCAAGGAGAGGAGTTTGAAAAGGAGACCTTCGTGCCAAACACGGTCGAAGGCCTTTGCCACGTCGAGAAAGACAGCACCAGTCAGCCTGTTGATGTTGAAGTTCCTCGTGACCTGCTCCACGAGCCGGACAAGTTGATGAGACGTAGCGTGTCCCGCCCGAAAGCCGAACTGCTCGTCCACCAAGATGCCCGCCTCGCGAACATGTCGGGTCAGTCTCGTCAGTAGTAGTCTCTCGAACAACTTGCCCAAACAGTCGAGCAAGCTGATCGGTCGGTAAGACGAAGTTAGGGCCGGGTCCTTACCCGGTTTATGAAAGCAGAGGACGTTGGCGTGCTTCCAGAGCTCTGGGAAGTGACTCAGGAGCAGGACGGCGTTGAATAACTCCACGAGGAAGTTAATCGCCTCCAAGGGCAGCTTTCGGAGGACCGCGTTATTGATGCCGTCGCGTCCGGGGGCCTTGTTTAATCTTAGAGCGGCTAACGCCCGCGACATTTCTGCCGCCTCCGTGGGCTCCGGTTCATCCAAGGGTCTGTACGAGACCGCTGCGATGACCTGATCCACGTGCCCAATGTGCACCGGGTCTGACGGGTTGTCAGTCGGTACAAATTGCGCCTCTAAGTGCTCAGCGAGAGCATCGGCCTTCTCCTGGTCGGAGTTGGCCACCCCGTTACGACCTACAATAGGCGGCCTTGGTGCGGGGACCCGCATCAAGTTCCTCGTCATGCGCCACAGGGACCTGTCCTGTACGCACAAGCTCTCAATCTTGTCCTCCCAGACACTGTTCCGGTATTCTTTGACCATCTCGCGAACCGCATGGACTTTGCGGCTCCAGTTGGCCTTGTCTACCGGGTCCCTCGAGGTTTGCCAAGCTTTCCTCAGCCGATTTTTCTCCCGGACGTGCCTGAGGATAGAATCGGGCAAAGAAGCCTGTGGCGCCCTCTTAGGACGGTGCCTCGGCGTCGAAGCTTCGAGCGACCCCTTGATGGCGGAAGTTATGAACTCCGCACCGCGATCGATTTCTGCTGCTGTTCGAAAGGTAGGAGTGGGTCCCAACCTCTCTCTCAACACATTCGTGAACTTGTCCCAGTCAGTGCGCTTAAGGTCAGGTTTTTCGGGGGGGTCTATGAAGGACACCGCGCGTCCCAAGTTCACAAGAACGGGGTTGTGATCCGAGTCTAGCTCAGCTAGAGACTTCAGCACCAACCGCCTTGAGAAGTTCTCTTTGGCGCTGAGAACATAGGTGAACTCATCACGGACGGCTTAGAGAACATGGACTGTGGAGCGGTCCAGGCAGTAGAGAGGGTGGGTGGTGCGGCAGTAAATACCCGAAAACCACACGGTGTGACCAATTGGTCGGTACGTGTTGGAATTTGCTCTCGTGCACCCCTTCAGGGTGCATTAGAGCATGCTTTTTTGCGTCTGCGTGGCGCCGCCTGTGCAAGTGCGGAGGAAAGAGACAAGGACCGACTGAACAGTGAGGCACAACCAGATGACGGCTTGTTTCTGAGAAGGTATGATTGGTATGTCTTTGTTCATGTGCATGACATCCTACTACCCAACCGGTCTATCGGTATTTTTACACTGATTGTGTGGGGACGAGGATGGTATAATTTAGAGAAGTGTACTTCTATTTGCGTGGAGGGAGAGTAGGAAACGATGAGTAAGCACTTCCTCTTTATAGAAAGCTGGAATCCGAGTCGCCACCTCCGAGTCGCTGGTAAAAACAAATTAGACGAGCCTGACATCTTTGTGCACGAGCGTAGCGGGCAAACAGGAATGTCACGAACAATTTGGTGAACCAGTGAAATAACCTCGACTAAAGATTTCCCGCTAGTTATTGTGATCGTATAATGGATTATCCGAATATAATTATTTGGAGAACTTATCAACCACAGCCCGAACCGTTAATGTACCACTAAGGGAATGAGACCAAACCTTATTTCATAGTGATGTTTGACCATGAATAGGAATCAAACATTGAAGTTTGAGGTCAATATAAAGTTCTACCGTTCTTAGTTGTCACA